>JAMJFZ010003206.1:6177500-6525000 GCA_026225945.1 Cricetomys ansorgei
ATTCAGTGATCTATAGAAAGTGGTCTGTGTTGGAGTTGGGTCTGATACCTAGAGCTCATGCTTTGGGCTGTGTATTCATTGTCTTTACACAGGTAATAACTAAGGTTTCTCATCATTCTTTTCCCACATTCTGTCCTGGGTGTGTAAATCCCATGGGTCAGGAATAAGGTCATCACCACAATTTTGCATCAAATTTGAAGCAAGCTTTAATTAATTTAATTAAATACTGGCCAGGAATAAGGGACTTTGCCTGGGTCTATTCTAAGGTTCCCACAAAGTAGTCCTTCCACACCCCAGAATTCCCACAAAATGGCTCCAAGTCACATGGAACAGATGCTTGTAAAGGCAGAACCCATGAGGCTACTTTCTTTCTACCAAGTCCAATCAGGAACAAGTATATATCCTGAGGTACTCCTTTCTGGGTTATCTCCCACCTACAAGTGACTAAGTATATCTAGTGCATTTGGAGCATATCCGGTGCATTTGGATTAACCAAATAGAATCTACACAGCCCCCTCCCAATATTCCAGGAGGTTGTCTGTCCTTGGGCAAGTCTCAAGTCAGGATTACAGGATTATGTCTTTTTGTATCTCACATGAACAGCCCCACCCAGCATTTTGGGAAGTTATCTGCCTTTATTTGTTTTATAGATATCTTAGGCACATTTATTAAAATTTAAAACATAACTTTTGCTTTTACAGGTATTTCCTATTCCTCTGCTGCCTGGAAAAAGTTGTAGTGCTCCCTGAATTTTCTGGTTTAAGACTGTAGCAAACAATATGTTCAAATGCTACAAAATACTTCAGCTGAGTGTGGTAGCACATACCTGTAATCTCACTCTGGAGGTAGAGGCAGCAAGATTGGGGGTTCAAGGCCAGCTTCAGCTGTTATAAGTACATGTCCCCCCCCAAACAATGCTGAAAAATATAGCCCCCAAAGAAAACAAAGTAAAAACTATAACTGATACCCGTAACTCTTCCTTCCCCTTCTTCCTCCTCCCTTTTTTCACTAACAGATCAGCTGAGACTACATAGTGATCCTGTCTCAAGCAAAAAAGATGTATCAGTTTAAAGTCAGAAAACCTTGATAATTAATGAAGCTGACATCCTACAGATACAGTGAATGACTTTAGATGTCAGTATGACTAAGAAATAGTCTCTACAGTGACCAGCTCCTTGTCCAATTCTCTGTCTCTTGCCCCCTGCCCCCATCACCTGATAGACCTTTCAAGATTATCTGACAGCTGTACTTCTATATGTGTGAGGGGGGATATGTGTCAGCATTGGTTGTCCTCTTCAATTACACTTTACCTTATTTTTTGGGACAGGTTCTTTAATTGAACATGGAGCTCACTGATTTTCAGCTAGACCGCAGCAAACCTCAGAAATCCTTCTGTCTTCACCTCCTCAGTGCTGGGACAGCAGCATGTAGCCATACCTGGATTTTTATGTGGGTTCCAAACTCAGGTCCTTTGCTTGCATTGCAAGCACTTTGCTGTTCAAGTCATTTCCCCAGTCTGGTGCTTTGTTCTTTACAGAGAACTTCCCCAAGATTTTTTCATTTAATTTTTAAAACAGCTTTGGAGAGATAGTTCTTACTTTCCAAGTGAAACAACTCGGGACCAGCTTCAAGGTCATACTGTATAGCAGAACCTAAACGAACCACAGATTTTTTAAATTACAAAGTAAATGCTTTTACTGCTGTAGAGTATGTGGCTGTATCTGGGACACCACAGTGATTAGTGTCTCAAATGAGCCAGAAAATAAAATTCAAATCCCTGAAATTGCTAACAGTCCTTTGATGTTGAAGCCAGTTTCCTCTGTTCAGAAAAGACCCCTCAGGTCACTTAACTTTTTCAACTCATTGAAGAAGAACCTCATGAAATGAACTGTTCTTACTGTAGTTATGGATATTCTCCTTATTTTTAAGCCTAATGGAGTTTTTATACTTCATCTTAATTTGATGCTTCTATATCACTTGATACCCCTAAATACTCCTACTCTTTTTTATTCTTTCTTCTTATTTTTCGTTTTTTGGGGGGGAGATGGGGGGTAGTGACAGCTTCATGTATCTCAGGCTAGCTTCAGTTTTGCTGTGTCAAAGGATGACCTCGAACTTCTTTCAGATCCTCCTGCCTCCACTTCCCAAGTACTGAGATCACAGGCATATGTCACTATGCTCATGCCTGGTTTATGCAGTGTTGAGGGTCAAACTGAGGACAGGCAATCTACCAACTGAGCTATATCTCCAGCTCCCCTAACCCCTCCCTCTCCCTCTTCTTTAAATATATCCCCTTTTAACATGTATTTGTTGTGACGAGCCACATGTCAGACCACACAAATATTTCAGAGTACAACTTGCAGGAATTGATTTCCTCCTTCCCAGGATTGAACTCAGGTCATCAGGCTTGGTGACAAGTGCCTTTAACCCATGAGCCATCTCACCAGCCTCCTCCCTCTTTAAAGCAAACTTCCCTTGTTTCTTTAGCTGTTCCTGAGTTGTAGTCTCCTTTCAGAATTTTCTTTTGTTCACCTACTGAAAGTTGGTGTTTACCAAGGGCTTAGTTGCTGTCTAGAGACTGATTTATAAAGTGTGGCAAACACTTCCTCTAAGCTTTAGATTAATTTATTCTAGCTGTCTTTCAAACATCTCCATGCTTGTTTCATACATTGCCCAGACTTATGTTTAAAACTGAGCATACTGTCTTATGCTTTTTAATATCTATCTTATACCTGTTCTTATCAAGAAAAGAAAACATGTCTTTTCTTCTAGCTGTCTGTGGTTCGTACCACCCTCAACCTGTTCTGTCAAATCAGAAAATACTGACCTTGTTAGACTTTCCTCTCTTGTGCGTGTGTGTGTGTGTTACTAAGATACAGGAATCATGAATAGGCAAGGAAAAGCTCCTCAGTTTCGCCCAGAAGCAGGATGCAGGCAGAAGCACCATTTAGTGTTACAGTTTTCGTGTAGACCTTAGCCCTTTAGGTGTTTCAGCCCCCCCAAAGAGTCCTGAGGAATCAATCCTTAGCAGCTACCAGTTTGCATCTCTCAGACTGAGTTCTGAGATGGGTGTCCCTGAGGAGTTGATAGCTCTCTGTAACTCTTCTGGTGATCAGAGCCTTCAAGTTCTCTCTTTAATTCTATTTTTAAAATTAAGATAGGGTCTCACTGTGTAGCTCTGGCTGGTGTAGAACTCTGTGTAGATTTAATTGGTCCATCTGCCTGGCATTGCCTCCTGAGAACTGGGATTAAAGGCATGTACCACCACACTTGGCCTTTAGTCTTCTTTCTGCTCTCTTTTTCATTTCCTTCCATCTCTCCCTTCTTCCCCTCTTCTTGGGTACACACACACACACAACCACACACACACACACACACACACTTCCCACACCACATTCTGTGGCAACATGAGCTGACATACATACGCACACACAATATGATAATAAAGTGTGGAGAGATGGCTCAGCAGTAAGAGCACTCTCTTTGCTTACAGAAAACCTGGGTTCATTTTCCAGCACACATGACAACTCACAACCATCTAACTCTAGTTCTGAGGATCCTGCACCCTCTTCAGGGATCTAGGAGCACCAGGAACCCAGGAAGTACACATACATAGTCAGACAAAATATTCATATATATAAATAAAAAGAAATCTTTAAAAAAATAAATCAAATGCAATAAAAATAATAAAATTTGGATGTCATTATCATTAATTTACATTAATCATTGCTGCAATTACATATTATAGCAATAACTACCATAAGTAACTATCATTAGGGTGGCAAGGCATTTTATAAACATTGTCTCCATTTGTAATTTTTCAGGTAAGAGCTATTATCACTTTTCATGTGTTCAGTTATTTACTCATGTTACTTGGTTTCAACTAAGCAACATTCCCAGGGTCTTGCAGCTAATGAAATTCACCTTAAGCAAAATAAGCAAATAAAATTCACCTTAAGCAAAAACCTTTAGCGGGCGTAAGGTTCTTATGCTCACAGACAGAACGAAGGGTTGTCTTTTTAACAGAAGAGATGTATACCTGTTTTCTGCCCAGAAAGCTGGGGGTGAATATAGTTAATAGCTTGAAGATCTGTGCTATATGTATGTCCAGGCCACACCTGAATTCCTCAGACTATTATATTTATCCCAGACTCTTCCTCCCCAGACCTTTATCTTGAGCTTTGCTTCTCAGTTAATAGAACCCATCCTTAGGGGAGATGTCACATGTACTTTGTAGCTTGGTGATCTCTATGATGACCTAGGCCACCCCAGATCCTCCCCTAGGCCCTTTCTATAGAACCCATTCTTATGGAAGAGGTCATATATACTTTGCAAAAGACTTTTGATGTAGTCGCCCTTTAAGCTTTATTATGATAATTGTTACCAGGAATTTTCTTTATAAAAGTTGTACTGTACTTAAATTGGCTAAAATAAACTGCCTGGTGTCAGACTTTACAAAAGTTTGAACCAACAGTGGCTACTGAGTCGTATTAAACCAGATTTCCTTCTTGCCTTATTCTGATTGTTACTCTGCCGACCCTGGTGTTTGCAGAGACTCCTTGCAAACTTTTTTTTCTTTGAAAAACAGTTTTGCTATGTAGCCTAAATGCTAAAATATAGGCATGCACCACAATGCCCAGCATAAGTATACTTAAAAAAAAAACATGGGAAAACACACGCTACAAAATTTCCCGTTTTACTCATTTTTGAGAGAGAGAGATAGTCTGTACAGGCTTACCTGTGTATGTACAGGTATGTGTAGAGGCTAAAGGTCATCCTTAGGTTTCATATTTCAGGAGCTGTGAACTTGTTTTTTGAAACAGTCTCTCACCTGCTAGAACTTGCCAGGTAGGACACACTGGCTGACCCACCAGCCCCAAGAATCTGCCTGTTTCTTCATCCTTAGCACTGCAATTATAAGCTTGCGCCATCAAACCCAGTTTTTTTTCTCATCGGTTTCAGGGACCAAACTCAAGTGTTTTATTGACTGAGCGATCTACTGAGTCCATCTTAGCTGCTTTCAAGTGTATGATTCAGCGACATTAAGTACATTCACAATCTTGTATGATCACTTTCATTATTTCCAGACATTCATCATCTTAAACATACATTCTCTATCTCTTAGGAAATCCTTTCCTACATGCAGCTTCTGATAACCCTAGTCTGCTTTCTGTTTCTGTGATTTTGCCTATTTTAGTTCATTTGCATTAATTGAATTATATCTGTTTGTTCATTTATCTGTCTCTTTAGATGCCTTGGAATCTGCTTCAGCCAGTAGAAATCATGTTGGCTGGTCTCTTAGTGGTAAAAACTTGCAATTAAAATACACAGTTCTATACATAGAGGATGAAGTCCTTATTGGCATGTATGCGCTGGCTAATTTTATGTCAAGTTGGCACCAGCTAGATTTCTTTTAGAAGAGGGAACCTTTATTGAAAAAATGCCCTTACAAAACTGGCCTGTGGGTTTTCTTGATTGATGATCGATGTAGGGCCCAGCTCACTGTGAGTAGTGCCCTCCTAGGCTGGTGGTCCTAGGTGCTTATAAGAAAGCCAGCTGAGCTAGCTATGAGGAGCAAGCCAGTAAGCAGCACTCCACCATGGCCTCTGCATTAATTCCTACCCTAACTTCCCTGGATAATTGACCTGTAAGCTTTAAGCTGAAATATAAACCCTTTCCTTCCCAAGTTACTTTATTGTCCAAGTTTTAGTCATTGTAAGTACAAGGAAAATGAAGAGCCTTAGCCCTGTTGCAGAACCAGAAAGTACTTAAATTGGGCACTCCATGTGGTTAACCACTGAGTTCTCAATGAATTTAGGTTGATTGAATGAATAAATGATTGAGAGCTATGACTGAGTGCTGAACTGCTAATAATGAAGTCTTTTCAGAAGTCTGTACATGTCTGGAAATCAGCCTTAGAGTTTGTAGTAGACTGTCCTGAGGCCCTTCTCTAAAGCTCTGATTTACATTAGTGCTCTATCTGTTCTAGTACTGGAGGTTAGGTGCTTGCACAGGATGAAGCTCCGGGCAAGGCCAGGGAAAAACATGTGAAAGATGATGTGTTTACCCTAGGAAAACAGACAAAGCTGTCCAGGGCATTTATACCCCATATTTTTGCCAGCTATTCTAGGGTTAGCTTAAGAATCAATGCCACAGCTGCAAGGCCACATGAAAGGGATCTCAGAATTATCTAGTTTATGTTTGCATCCCCTTCTCCAATCTATACTCCGTTTACATGGTCCTCTCTTCTCCATCTTTGCATTCATTATTTCTGATCATTTATAGTGAGCGCAGATAAATTGTGGAAAACACAGTTCTGTTGATATGTAGTGTGTATACACGCACACACACACACACACACACACAGCATTGGATGTCTTCCTCAATTGCTTTCTACCTTGTGAAACGGTATCACTGAACCTGAAGTTCACTAATTGGCTTGGTTGGCTAGCCAGCAACCTCTGGAGATCTCCCTGCCCAGGTTGTCCTCAGAGTCACTGTGTGGCTCAAACTAGCCTTAACCTCAAAATCCTTCTGCCTGTCTCCTTATTGTTAGAATTACATTATATATAACATGTTGTGAGCTACGTCTGTATGTGTATGGGGAGTGTGTGTGTGCATGTGTGTGCACTTGTGTGTATGCTTGTGGAGTCCAAAGGTCAACATCAAGTGTCTTCCTCTGTTGCTCTCTATCTTATTTTTGTAATAGGGTCTCTCATTGGAGACTGCAACTAGGTTGGCTGGCCATTGAGCCCTGGGAATCCCCACCTCTATGCCCCTACATCACTGGGGTTATATATATTCACTGCCACACTCAGTGGCTTTAATGTGGCTGTTAGTGATCTGAACTCAAATCCTCATGCTTTTAAAGGCACTTTACCCACTAATTCACCTTCCAAGACCTCAGAGCATCTGTATTTAAAGTAAAAAATTTGCCTTATGAAAAACTGCTTTTCCTGGTGTCTCAAGCATTCAGAATCTGTCTGGTTCTTAAAGAAAAATCTATAGAAACCAGTTACTATTGGTTTTCAGGTTGTACGTTTTGTTTTTGTTACAAAAAAAATGTTGGAAGTTATGAGATAAGTATCTTATTTACTGAACCTTTTCTTAGAGATGGAAAGATGAAAAGACTTTTCCAACATCTGGACATGCCCACTTGTGGATATTCAGGCTCTGTGATTAATTTGAACTTTAGAGCAGTGGTTTTCTGTCATCTCAAGCCTAGGAACTTGGTAGAAACTTGTATTCTTGAGACCCACCGCAGACTTAATGAATTTAAAATTCTGGAGATGGTTCCCAGGAAATTTTGCTTATCACAAGCACTTCTCAGATAGGCTCAGAGGTCTGTGAGCAGGCTGCCCCATTCTGGCTATTGATGGAAGTTGCCATTTCCAACAAGATAGCTAGTAGTTCTATTTTTTTCCTTGTACATCTTTGACAACTAAATGATTAGCCTCTAAAATTGACTTTAGAGGAGTCTTATTGCATAAGGTCAAAAGTGTGATTACTTGGAAATTGCTCAGATGATGCAGAAGGTACTTCAAGTGTCCAAATCGGATTTTTGCTGTTACTATTCCCATCAGAAGAAGAGGCAGAAAAATCAATAGTCCTTGGTCCTGTTTGAGTTACAAAGCTATACTTCATTTACCTCCCACAGTCTTTATCTGCTACAGAGAAGTTTATAACTTTGTGGTGACAACTCAACTGTCGTCTTACATCTGCATGGCAGGAGGGAGACATCCAGTGCTTACTTGTGCACACGCACACTACACCACACATAAACAAAACTGTGTTTTCCACAATTTATCTGCACTCACTGTAAATGATCAGAAATAATTAATACAAGGATGGAGAGGAGAGGACCATGTGAATGGAGTGTAGAATGGAGACAGGGATGCAAACAAACTAGAAAATTCTTAGACATCTTGGGGTATTATGATATAGGTAGAGGTGGACAGGGAGCACAGACTGACTCCCTAAGCTGGGAGAGCTGATTGAAATTCAGACAAGAGCTCTGAGCGCAATGTCGGTGGGGGGAGCACAAGAGAGTACTCCTGAGTAGCCCTTTAGAGATTTAGACTACTCACAGCTCTGAGTTTCCAGAGGCTTGGAGTATTGAACAAGCAGGCTGAGGGATACTATTTTAATCATGTGCATTATAAGAATTCTCATTTCCTACCAAGTCTAGTCCCCAGTCTTTTTACGTAACATTAGTTAAGTTAGACTAGTTTGAAATCAGCTCCATCAGGGTGTCTTTTAATACCAGAAGATGCTCCTGGGAAATTTGACTAGCAGTATCTAGATAAGTAAGAAATAGAGGCTAGCCTATGCAAGGCCCTGGGTGGTTCCATCCCTAGAACACACACCCCTGTAAAAGTCCAGAGGTGAGGTTAGTGCAGGCAATATTGACTTACTAGATAGATAGGCCAGTGATTTCAAAACCAATATTCTCAACATTCTCATGACTTTCAGCTTTTCCTTATTGAGCTGAGATGTCTATGATAGCTCTAGGTATTGTGTGTTTTGTATGATTAAGTTAAAAAAAAAAGAGCAGGAGTTAGAGAGATGACCCACTGATTAAGTGAATTGGCTACTTTTCCAGAGCACCTGAGCTCGAGTTCCAGCACCCAGCACCTACATGGCAGCTTGCAATTGTTTGTAGCTCCAGTTCCAGGGGATTCAACTCTCTTCTGGTCTCCACAGGCACCAGGCGCACATGCGGTGCATTTAACATACAAGCAAACAAAGCATACATACACACAAAAAGAATAATAGTAAAAAAATTGAAAAGAGTACAGGGGCATTAGGAGGATATCAATAACAAGTCCCTTTTTCATTAGTAAAGCAAAGACCTTGCCAAAATTCCCAGCAGAATTTTTTGTATGTATCATCTGTCAGAACTAAGCTACATGGCTCTCCTGGGTTTTAGAAAGGCTAGGAAAGGAGTATTTTATCCTCAGTGGTACAGACAGACAAGCCAAAATTAGTTGAGAATGAGTGATGAGTTACCTACCATATAGTAGCAACTACAGTGTCTAGAGAAGTAAATTAGTGTCTGTCCAATTTCATGCTGGCTCTCTATTTTTGTCTTAAATATAGGATCTGGCTCTGTAGCTCAGGCTAGCCTTAAACTTGCTGTGTAGCCTGAGCTGTAAACTAGCTTTTGTAGCTGTTTTCCTCATCTGTGCAATAAAAATAATGATAGAACCTGTCTCACAAAGGCATCATGACATTAAATGATAGTTACATAAAGGGCTTAGCATAAATACTTGATGTGTAATAAGTAACGTCAGTTGACTTTTATTATTAGGATTGTTCTGTCAACTCTGCAAAGTAATTCGCCTATTTCATATCAAAGGAATGAACTGGGACATGACTCAGTGCTAGAACACCTAGCATGCGCAAGGCCATGGGTTCTATGTACAAAAACAAAATAAACCCCAAATCTTAAGTAGCTGAAGCTCAGAGCATGAAGGTAACTTTGGTTAGTTCTCAGTTTCAAGTGGCAAAGTTGGGATTAGACTCTTATGTCTGCATCTATAAAGAGTGGTTAAGTAACTTGCCTGGGATCCTTGAGCTTTTCAGAGTGAGATGCTTCTTCTACACAGCATATTACCTTTGTGTAATACTCTTGAATTTCCTGTTGCAGTTTCAACTGATTAAGTCATAATAAACCAAGCAACAAAACTCAGAAGATTGGATTGATCTAATTACTAGGCTGTTAAGATAAGACCATGAATTAATTGTACTTCAGTGCACCTTTAACTCTATTCAACAGGGTACACAGAATCATTTACATCATATAAAATCAGTTCAGCTGATGTCTCCTTAAGTATTAAGGGATAAATGGCCAAATAATTCACAGAAATAAAATTAAACAGTACTTCATTATTAGGTAGATGTGGTTTAAGTCTTAACCTGTCAACTTTATGTAACTGTGACAAATTACTTAGCTTTTCAGGGCCTCAGTTTTTTTCATATGTAAACTGAAATACAGGAGTGCTTCATTTAACAGTAGCTGCTGTGATGTTTTTCTTGTTATGTTGTGTTATTTTTTTTTTTCAGGTGAGGAAGCAGATTGATAATTTAATAAGGACAGAAAGGGTCTTTATCAGGTCACTTAGTAGGTCTGAACACCCTCCCCCAAGAAGTCTTGAAATGGTAGTATACTCCAGGGGTCTTTGACCTATACATTTTATGTTTTCATTTGTTAGAAGTCCAGTCTTAGTGTGCATGCCACACATATTTCCTTCTTATTAGGACTTCACCAATGAGTTGAACAATAGCCTTTAAAAAAAGGGTCCTGGATAGTGATGTCTTTAATCTGAACACTCGGGAGATAGAGGCATGTGAATCTCTGAGTTCGAGGCCAGCCTGGTCTACACAACAAGTTCTAGATTTTCCAGAGCTACATAGTGAGGCCCTTTCTTAAAATGAACAAACTAATAAAAAACACTGGGCATGTAGGTCATTAGTAAAGCACACAAGGCCCTGCATTTTGTTTAAATGCACAAAAGACTGTAATAACACATATAACAGTATACAAAAATGTGCTCAGTGTTTCCACAAAACACTAAGCTGATGAGCCAGTGAAACAGTTCTTCCCACCAAGCCTGATGACCTGAGTTTGTTTCCTGGGATCCACCTGGTAGAAGGAGAGAACCAACTCCTGCAAATTGTCCTCTGACCTCCACAAATACGCTGGGGTGCTTACATGCACATACACACACACACAATTTAAAGCTTTTTTTAAAAAAAATCACCAAATTGACTAGTAGCTTGCTTTTGTCCTGGTTGGTTCTAGGCTTAAACACATGGAACTATGTGAGGTTGAAGGAAAAATGGTTAAGTCACACAGCTGACTTTTTTTTTTTTTGAGGTTTACTTTTACTGTCTTTTTATTTATTTAGTGTCTGTGAGTAAATGCCATATTTGTGCAGGAACCAGAAGAGCATGTCAGATCCTTTGAACCTGGAGTTATAGGCAGTTGTGAGCTGCTAGATGTGGATACTGGGAATTAAATTAATTAAATTAAATTCATTTTCACTGTAACTCTTAAAATCCATGGGCATTGCAACAAGGAATTTTTAACAAAAACGAAAAGGAACCCAAAATAGATTAAGTACCTACTACAGAGGCAGAAGGATCTCTGTGAATTCAGGGCCAGTCTGGTCTACATAATAATCTCCAGGACACCCAGGAATACATAGAGACCTGTCTCAAACAAACAAACAAAAAAAGTACCTACTACTCTACCAAATATTTATGTGAGATATTTTTCATACAGCATTTAGAATTTTGAGTATCCTTCCACTTTTCTAACCTGCCTTATAGGGTTTAGGGAGAAAGACTAGCTTGTGATCTAATGTCTGGTAAATGGTCTAGCTGGTTTATGAATTTACATTTGTCTGCTCTTAGAGCCCAGTTCTTCCAGTGGCCTGTGATGCTTCCTTTAGGAAAGCCAGAGCAGGGCCTCTAATCATCCTTTTAGTTAAGGATTTACCTTAACTAAAGTTAAAGGTTCACCTTAACTCACTGGCAAAGAAAAGAGAAGTGAAACTTAAGTACATAGAAGAGAAGATGTAAGGGAACGCTTTGCCAAAGAAGTTATTTGTACTGTGAAGCCTTCCTTATGGATACATGCTGCTTGTACTTCTGGGAACAGCGTTGGGGGAGGTATTTAAGAAGAATGTTCATTGGAAACAAAAGTTGTGGTAGTGACAGGGGAAGAGTGAGCACCAGAGTTGGTTGTGTGGAGACAGGAAAAAGTGAGCTCCAGAACTGATGATAGGAAAGCAGGCAGAAATAAGGCTCAGATAAAGTGGAACTAACTGGGGTTTTAAGAAAGTCACATTTTAGGATTTTTTTTTTTTTTTTTTTTTTTTTTTTTTTTTTTTTTAGCAACTGCTGGGAGAAGCTGAACCTAACTGGGTGGAGATCCATTAGGAGTCAGTTACAAGTGAAAAAGTAACAGTTACAAAAGGCTTCAAAGCTTAGATACAGTGAAGGCTGCAGCCTTTAAGAAAACAGTTAAACACTATCTTTTAGCTCCCAAAGAAGCCTTTAAGAGCTCAGACCCAAACGTCAGAAAATAGTGATATATCTTTTTAAAAAGAAAAACCTTATATAAGAAAATATAAAAATTGGAACAGAATTAAAAAAAGAGAGAGAGTAGAAAGTAGCAAAAATCTAACCAAAAATTGGTTCTTTTAAAAGATAACAGAATTGGAACTGGGAGATGTCTCTGGTTAAGAGCACTGACTGCCATCTGTAACTCCAGTTCTAGGCAGTCCGATCTGATGTTCTCTTCTGGGTTTCTCAGGCACTGAGGGCATGTGGTGCACATAGATGCAGGCAAAGTATTCATACACATAAAGTAAGATGTATTTTTTTAAAGATGAGGGAATAGAGTTGTACACCTGTAATTCCAGCATTTGGAAGGCTTGGCAGGAGGAAAAGTTAAGGTTAGCTTGAAGTATATAGTAAGGTCATGTCTCCAAAAAATAAATAAATGAAAAATCAGTGATACAGGGGTATTACTACCAGCTGTATAGAAATAAAAATAAATAATGAGGGACTGGTATGAGGTAATTGTATGATAATGTATGAGACACCTAAGTGAAATGGACAAATTCCTATTAAGACAAACTATCAACACTGACTCATGCCAAAATTAAAACAAACAAATAAAGAACAGAACAACCACCCCCTCAAATCTGAATAGACCTTTGACAAAGATAACTAGTGATCAAGAAACTTTCCAGAACGATAAACCCCAAGCCCAGACTGAGGTCTAACAAGTGTTCAAATAAGAACATTAGTTCTCTGAGAACACTACAAACTCTTCCAAAATATAGAACATAAAAGAAACACTTTCTGCTTCATTCTAAGGCCAATATTACCTTGATGCCCAAACCAGTCATACATATCACAAGATTGGAAAATAATATCCCATTGGATACATGTAAAATTCTTCAACAAAATACTGATATTATTTGAAATAGGTGCTTACAGATGCTATTGACAGACTTTTTTCTTTTCTGGTCTAAAGGTTTGAAATGATAATGTGTTCCATCTGTTTGTATTTGACTGGTTACTGATGTGGCTGAATATCTTTTCCTTTTCTCCTCTCTAGTCAGCTAATTTTTTTTCCTCTCTGAATTGCTTGATTAGACTCTATTAGACAATTTTGATTTCTTGTTGAGTGATTTGAGCTTTTATTCTGGATATCAGTCCTTTTATCAGACAGCAAATGTCTCTGTCTCTGGATTTTTCAGTTTTCTGTTGTCATTTTTTGTCATATAGACTTTGTATTTTGATAATTAAAATATATCAACCATTTATGATTGCTTCCTTCTTGCCTTATCCAAGAAGTTTCTAACAGTTTTAAGGTTTTGTTTTGTATTGATTTGTTAGTTTGTTTTTTGAGAGGTCTCAGCTGTGTAGTTGAAGTTGTCCTTCAACTTCCAGCTGTCCTACTTCAGCCTTTTGGGTGCTGGGATAGACATATACCACCAGTCGAAGAGTTTTGTTTGCTTTGTTTTATCTTTTGAGACAGGGCTCTGTAGCTCAGGATGGATTGACTCTTACTAGGCTAATCTTGAACTTGTGATCCACCTACCTCAACCTCTTGAGTGCTGAGATTACAGGTATTCTTGTTTTATTCCTGAAATTGGAGAAGTAAGGTATGCAGGGGAAGGGAGGTCTAATTTATTTTTTTAATATGGAAAACTCTGTTTTACTAAATGTGAACAGTAGCATCCTTTAAGCAGAATAATGAAATAGAACTCAACCTTGAAGGGAAAAGAAACTCATTGACCAAACCATCAATTTGTAAAATTGACCTTGTTCTTTTATATGGTTAGAAAATAAATGCACAGAGGTCAGACAGAATTCACCAACAACCTTTCATTGTTGAGTACTTCTCAAGTGCTTTAGTATACAGTGACAAAAAGAAGGAAAGCATAACCTGGGTTGGATGTAGGATAATTGGCCATCCGCTTTCATTCCAGTGGATAAGAGCTCTAGAGATATTTTTAGATTGGTTAAAAAATTTCCCCCCGAGGAACAGTACACATTTGGCCTTCTGTATTTAGCTAGAACAATTATATTTTGATTATCTAAGCAGACTATTTTCCTCTGTATATTTTAATGGTAGTGATAGCATTGTCTCTATATCAAAGACATGACCAATTAAGCCTGACTCAGGCTTCAGCAGCCTTCTCAATTGAGACTTAGTGGAGTGAGTGATCTGTAAGTGGGTGGGTCTTACCATGGGTTAACATGCTCTTCCTGAAGAAATGACACAATTGTACAGCTCAGCATTGGGTATCTTTGTTTTCACTGTTTCTTCAGGGCAGTAGCTTTGCATTGAGCACTGTTTAACATCCTTTACAGTTCCTCTAGAGCAGTGGGTCAACCTGTGGGTCGCAACCCTTAGGGGACAAACAACCCTTTCACAGGGGTTACCAAAGACCATCTACATATCAGATATTTACATTACACTTCATAATAGTAGCAAAATTATAGTTATGAAATAGCAACGAAAATACTTTTATGGTTGGGGATCATCACAACATGAGGAACTATATTAAAGGATCACAGCATTAGGAAGGCTGAGAACCACTGGTCTAGAGCTTGCTACAGCCTGTGTGAAGCAGTGTGAGGGTGGACCTTGAATCCCATATACTGGCTGCCTATGATTCATATCTGGTGAATGGGCCCAAAGCCAGGACTACAGGCCTCCACCTGTTAGGTGTGACCTATATTCTCACCTGTCTAGCCTTCTCAGCAGCCTGGCCTTTTAGCTAATAAGAAGAACATCAGATTCTGCCATTTTTCTGGAACTAATAGATCATAGTCCATTCAGTTTATCATTTTCATGTGTTGATGTAGGAAAAAGACTTGTAAACCCTGCAGTTAGGATGTTTCCCATCTTGTTCTGCAGCTTCTCAACATACCACACTAAAAACAAGATTCTTCTACTAGGATCAGATTTTATAGACTATGTCTCCTTAATGTCTCTGAGTTTTCCTCTCTTCTTTATTCTATTGTTTGAGTTTTCCTTTAGGCTACAACAGGAACTTCCTATCAAGTCCTTCATTCTCTGATTTTCCCTCTTCCATTCTGTTACTAGGGTAGTTTTTATAAAGTACAAACATGAAACTCATGAATATAAAACCCTCCAAAGGTTTCCTATTGTTTAATAATTCCATTTCTTAGCCTGGCATTCTCTCTAGTCTGCCCTAAATCTACATTTTCATTTACTGCTACTATGTAATGTAAACTTCAGACATATTGAACTGTTTATCATTTCTTTACCTGTAATGTTTATTTCCATACTGCATAAAATATCCTGGGCTGGGGAGATGGCTCAACAGTTAAGAACACTGGCTGCGACCGGGTGGTAGTGGTAGTGCACGCCTTTAATCCCAGAACTTGGGAGGCAGAGGCAGGCAGATCTGGTCTACAGAGTGAATTCCAGGACAACCAGAGTTACAACAGAAGAAACCCTGTCTCAACAAACAAACAATCAAACAATCAAAAAAGAACACTGGCTGCTTTCCCAGAGGATCCGGATACAATTTCCAGGACATACTTGGTAGATTGCAACCATCTGTAACTCGAGCTCCAAAGAATCTGATGTCCTCTTCTGGCCTCCTTGGGCACCAGGCATGCACATGGTGCACAAACATATACTCAGGCAAAACACCCATGCACATAAAATTTTTTATGTGTAAAAAATGTTTTACACATTGACTTTTCAAGTTAAAAGATTTCTTTTACTAATAAGCTCTTCCCAATTCTCCCAAACCTGTTTTTCATTTTCTCAGCATTTTGATGATGTTTTGCCTATAGATTATTTTAGATAACCCATATTATTTTCCCATTAGACTGTTAGATTCTTTAATAAGGAAATACCTAGTACCATGCTTGGTACAGAATAAGCATTTGCTAGGTGGTGGTGGTGGTGATGGTGGTGATGGTGGTGATGGTGGTGATGGTGGTGATTGTATTTGTTTGCTTGAAATTATCTGACAAAAACAATTTAGGAAAGAAGGGCTTATTTTGGCTAACAGTTCCAGAGTACAATCCATCAAAGTAGGCAGACTTGGGCAGCAAGAGTGTGAGGTAGCTAGTCTCATTGTATTCAGTCAGGAAGCAGAGTGAAATAGAGGCTGGTCATCAATTGGCTTTCTCCTTTTTATTCATGGAATACTTAGGGTAGGACTCCCCTCTTCACTTAAATCTTTCTGGAAACACTGCCTAGACACATTCAGATGTATTTCCATGGTAATTCTAAATCTAGTGGGATTGACAGTGGAGATTAACCCTAACAATGACGAGGAAATACGGAGCAAATCATGTTAAATCTTCACTGACCACCACCATCAGAGTCTTGTTATGTCACTTCAATTAACTTTTTTTCAAACCAGGAGGGAAAACATCAGCAGAAAAGTGAATGAGGTGGGAAGAAAATTTTAATTGTTAAGGGAAGGGAATTTGAAATCTAATCAGAGGTGAGCAGCCTGAAGGAGGCAAGGTTGAGAGAACCAAGTGAAACAAATTTGTACTAGAAAGCATTAGGGAAGAATAATGAATACCCTCACATCTCTGGGAGGCTATTCTAGAGCAGGGGCAACAGATGTGCTGTGAGGGTAGAACTGGACCAGTGACCGAGATGTTCATAGTATGATTCTACAAGTAAAGAACCAACTTCCAGAACTCTCCAACAGATCTGATTCCCTGAAGAGGCTCTTAGCATCCCATTAGAAAGGATGCCAGCAGAGGCTCTGTTACATTCTTGTGCTGATGGCAGTTGAACTCAGTCATCTCCAAGTCCCCTTCCAACATTGTAATTCAGTGCTTGCATGGTACATTTCAATAATAGGAGCATGACCTGTATTAAAGATTCCATTTGAGAAACAAAATAGCCTTTAAAACAAAACAAAGACAACAACAAAAACCCAGCAACATCTTAAAACAAATTGACTCTCCAGCCAGGTGTGTGGTGCACTCTAATCCCAGGGAGGCAAAGGACACCTTGGCTATGTAGAGAACTCCAGGACAGTCAGGGCCATTCATAAAGAGACCTTGTTTTTTTTTAAAAAAGACAACAACTCCCCCACCCCCAGCTTTCACTATTCAAAGTAATTTCCTGTATTTTTTAGTTTTGAAGATGAAATGTAAAAAATTTGGCCAAGTAAGCAGTCAAATGTAGAGGTTTACACTGAATAGACTCATGCTTTAGGAAGTGTCTTAGTTAGGGTTACTATTGCTGTGATGAAACACAATGACCAAAGCAACTCGGGGAGGAAAGAGTTTATTGGCGTACACTTCCATATCACTATCATTGTTTATCATTGAAGGAAGTCAGGACAGAAGCTCAAACAGGTCATGCTGGCAGCAGGAGCTGATACAGAGCCATGGAGGAGTGCTGCTTACCGGCTTGCTCACCATGGCTTGCTCACTCTGCTCTCTTAGAGAACCCAGAACTACCAGCCCAGGGATGGAACCACCCACAATGGGCTGGGCTCTCCCTGATCAATCACTAATTAAGAAAATGCCTTACAGCCTGAACTCAATTGAGGTCCTTCTCTGATGACTGTAGCTTGTGTCAAGTTGACATAAAACTAGCCAGAACAGGAAGGGTAGGGAGGAGGATTAGAGTGGGCTTTGTTTCATTCGGGCCTCAATTCTGTCTCTAGTCTACTCATTAGCTGTGTAAGATTTGTTTCAGTATCTTCATTTCAGAAATGGAGCTAATATTACAGTTTGTGGCGTTGGGGCTAAGATTAAATCAGTAAAGAGGTAAGTACCCAGCCAGAACATGATAAAGATTCTAAATTATATCTTTTCTTTTTTGCTCTCTTCTTTTTTATTTTGAAACAATACTTTTTTAAGGCTTCTGCCTTTACGTTGAGGGTACAACAGTGGTTTTCACTTTTAAAGTGTGTGTGTGTGTGTGTGTGTGTGTGTGTGTGTGTGTGTATGTGTATGTGAGAGAGAGAGAGTGATATGTGGGAGAGAGTGGAAGAGCACAAGTGTATGTGTCTGTGTGTGAAGGTCACAGGTGAGGCATGGTCTTTCGTTTCTGCACTGCATACTACAGACTAGTTGGACCAAGAACTACCGTGATACTGGGTGATTCTTCGGTCTCTCTTTTTTTTTATTTTTATAGCTATTGTGAATGAGATTGCTTTCTTGAGTTCATTCCCAGTCTGTTATTGGTATATAAAAGTGCTACTAATTTTTATATGTTGATTTTATAATCCTGAAATTTTTACTCAGTTAATTTTTTTTTAATCTCTATTAGTCTTTCTGTTCATAGTCAGACCTCCTGCAAACAGTGACCATTTGGCTTTTCCTTTTACTTCTCTTACCTAATATTAAGTTTAAGATTTCCAGTCCTGGGGCCAGTGACATGGCATAGTGGGTGAAAGCACTTATAGCCAACCACAAAGACCTGAGTTTTATTCCCATGGCCCATATGGTGGAATGATAGAGAATGACTCCTTAAAGTTATCTTCTGATCTCCAGATGCATGCTATGGCACATACGCGTGCACAAGCGCACATGTGCACACACGCACGTGTGTATACACACACACACACACACACACACACACGCACGCACAAAGGGGCTGGAGAGATTATTCCATGGTTAAGAGCATTTACTGTTCTACCAGATGACCTGGGTTTGACTCCCAGCACCACATCAGGTAGCTCACAGCTGCTTGTAACTCCAACTCCAAGAGATCTAACACCCTCTTCTGTTGGAACTTACATACAGGTGTGCATGCACATGTGTACACACACACACACAATTAAAAAAAAGATGTTAGTATTTTACTTACCAATTCTGCTTATATTGCCTTCAGAAGGCTAAGACAAGAAAATCATGAATTCCAGGGAGCAATCCTGGGCTACTTTGCCTCAAAATAAGTAAATTAAATAATAACTCTAATTAGAAACATTGACAGATTTAGCAGGGCTCGGTGGTACATGTCTTTAAACCTAGCACTGAGGAGGCAGAGACAGGAGGATCTCTGTAAATTCAAGGCCAACCAGGTCTTACATTAGTGAGTTTGAAGACAGCCAAAGCTATATAGTGAGACCCTGTCACACACAAAATAAATAAAAATAAAAATAAAATAAAAAAAGAAATATTGAAGAGTGATCCTGTAATTTTCCTCTAAAGTCAAAGTCATCTGAAATGACAGAATAGGAACATGGTTGTCTCATGCATAAAGTCTCTCACAGGAAGCTGAATACAGATTTCAGTCATGAGACTGAATCACTTAGCTTCCCAGATTACATTCCTTGACTTTCTTCTCGAGAAGTGACACATTTCTAGATTGCTAATTAAGTGACTAATTGGCTACTTCAGTTCTAAAACAGATCAGGGTAGAGTGATGAATTTTCTTTGGAATTCAGAGGATTTTTGTAACAGTATATTAACAAAGATACATTATTAAATCTCCAGTATTTACAGATCCCAAAGAAGCTTTTAGTACTTTAGGGAGTTAATCTCTGACTTTTAAAACCAGCTTTCCACTGTTAGAATACCAATGAGCCTCTAAAAATTGCAGGGAGTAGTTAGGTAGGCACTTGAACACTGCTAGTGCAAGTTGAGTTGGTTGTCATACTGGATGTTGTGATAAAATATATGAGGACTTTTAGGTCACTTTCTTACTATTTTACACTGCTGCCCTAGCCTGAGCCCCACGTTCACAATGCCAAGAGTTTGCCATAGGCTCTCAGTTGGACTCTGCTTTTCCACCCTTGCTGCCTGCCTCTTTTCAATACAGTCATCAGAGTGACCCTGTTTCAAACCTGAATAAGATTATGCCGTTCTGCTCAAAACTCCATGTATACTTCTTGTTTCACTCAGACTAAAACCTTCAGTCTTCACAGTAGCTTCTAAGGCCCTCCATGAACTAAAAAGGACATTATCTTTCTGACTCCTTCTGCTGCTACTGTCCCGTTTGTTCCACTCCAGGCACACTGGCCTCGTCGTTATTCTCTCGACTCCATGCTCCTTTTGATAGTTAATATTGTCATCTTGATAGGAAATAGAATCCATCTAGAAGACAAACCTCTGTGAGGGTGTTTCTATACTGGGTTCACTGAGATGGGAAGACCTACTTTGACTGTGGATGACATCACATGAGTCTTGGTCTGAATAAAAAGGAGAAAGCAAGCCAATCACCACCATCATCTCTGCATGCAAGTGTGACCAGTTGCCTCACTCTCCTGCTACCATGACTTCCCACAGTGAAGAACTGTATACTCAAACTGTGAGCCAGGATAAACATTTCCTTAAGCTGTTCTTCTGGGATATTTGTCATAGCAAAGAGGAAAAGTAACTAATATACTTGCCATCCTAGGGCCTCTGCACTCACTGTTTTCTTTATCTAAAAGGCTTTTCTTAACACTGCCTACTTAGTTACAGCATTGTTCCCTTCAGAGCCATTGGATATGGAACTTCTCAATGTATTTTTACCCCAATTATTATTTAATAGTGCAGTGATCTCACTCTAGTGCATTTCTGCTGTTACTACCTTGCCTGTTTTCTTTTGTCTATACTCAGGACTTTGTTTAATATTTGTCCCCTTTGACCCTCTTTAGAATATAAACTCCATGAGTTTATAAAATATTTTTGTTTTATGCACTGACACAAGTCTCTAATCCAGTGTTTGACACAGAGTAGGTACTCTGTGTTTATTGAAGGAATGAACTTCGTGACTAGCCATAGAATGCATACTATGAAGCTGGTGGAGTAGCTCACACATGCAATCCCACCCAGCACAGGGATTGGAAAAAGGATTGAGTTCTAGACCACCCTGGGCTATACAAGAAGACTCCATCTCAAAAAAACTAAAAAAACAACATTTGGCCACTGTACACATCAGAGTCTGTTACAGAAGTTTATTTCTAGTATTTTAAAATGGTTGTGCATTGTTGAGGAAAAGGCTGCCTAGGCCTTGGTATTTTCTATTCTCTGCAGGTGTTGGCTTTATGTAAAAGATGTTTGATTCTTCATGATCTGCACGTGCTCACTGCTCTCTGGAAGAGCCATGAGGGGCCAGAATTTTGTATCAGTGAAACACCTGAGGAACTTCTGTGTCAATAAAAACCTCTGAGATCAGACAATCAGGGTTCTACTCTCCAGGATGGCACTTGCCATGGTAGTGGTTCCCTTTGCTAAGGTCTGGCAAGTTTTGCACCTATGAAAATGCCTCCTTGACTTTTTTGCTGAGCCACACCGTAGCCATCTACTACAAATGGTGCACCAATGTGGTGGGCAGAGAGCAAAGAAGGGTACAACATCACACCAGCTACATCCAACATGGAGACAAAGAAGAAGAGAAGGAAAGAAATCTTGACATCAGGCAGCCTTGATGGAGAGAGAGAAAGAGGTAGAAGTCTTCACAGTCCTTTAGGCTGTCCGAAGCTTAGAGAGCAGGAGCTGACAGTAAGCCAGACTAGTGTCTCAGCTCACTATCTGCAAACCCAGTCTCTCCAACCAATATTCCTTTTATGCAATAATCAGTGAACCTACAACAAACCTATGAACCAACCAACAAGCCACACTGGCTCTCTGGGCTTCAACCCATACATACTCCAAACAAAAGTTCCCAGAAACCTAAGCAGCACACAAGCTACACATGGCAAAACAACTGCACATAACAAATTTATAGCCACCATCATTGAGCATTCCAGATCATAACATCCACCACATCTGGGATGGGAACAGAAACCAACCTAGTCTAAATGTCATTTTCCTTTTTTTTTTTTTTTCTTTTTTCTTTTTCAGACAGGGTTTCTCTGTTGTAACTCTGTAGACTAGGCTGGCTTCGATCTCACTGAGATCTGCATGCCTGTGCCTCCTGAGTGCTAGAATTAAAGGCCTGTGCCACCACCGCTTGGATATTTTGCATTTTTAAAGAAACCAAAATAACAAAACTTCTTCCAAGTGTAGCACTACAAGCCTTGACTTTTTCATCCACTTTACCCTGACAGCCATGTGTGACAAACCCAGTATGCCTGAGATTGAGAAATGTTCTAAGTTGACATTGAAGAAGACAGAAATGCAAGGAAAAAAACCTTTGCCTTCAAAAGAAATGCTGGAACAGGAGAATAGGCAGATTGTAATGAGGCAGGCAGGCACTGTCAGTGTACCCTGTATGTCTCAACAAGCATTGCCTCCTGATTTTATTTCCTTTTTAATTAATTAATTAGTTTGAGTGTATGGGTATTTGCCTGCATGTATGTCTGTGTACTGCAGAGGCCAGAAGGGGCATCAGATCTCCTGGAACTAGAGCTATAGATGGTTGTCAGCTGCCATGTGGGTCCTAGGAATTGAACCCCCACTCTTTGGAAGAACAGCCAGTGCTCTTAACTATTGAGCTATCTCTCCAGCCTATTTTATTTCTTTAGCTGTTTAATATTATGAGCAGCAAAGAGGTTGGGTCAAGTTTAAATGACCTTGCTACCCCTTTCACATTAAGAATCAAGCAGCACTAACAATGAAGGCTGGCCTGCCAGTCTGGCAGGCAGGGAAGTAGAAGAACTTGCATGCTGGTGAAGGAAGAAGATGGATGACAGTTGCTAAAAATCTAAAATAAAATTCAAGAGGTCCAAGGTGTTCTACAGTCTGTAAATGCAGTTTAGTCAAAGTGCCAATTTTTTTCAAATAATTTTAATTGGATTGTGCATTTTACAATATACAAGTAAAAGTTTTAAAACATGAGAAAAAAACTAAAAAAAAAATCTTTGAAACACTTTTTATTTTTCAAAATTCTATTTATTTATTTTTCTGTAAATAATTGTTTTGCCTGAATGTATGTCTGTGCATCAAGTGCATGCCTAGTGCCCTCAGAGGCCAGAAGAGAATGTCAGATCTTCAGGGACTAGAGTTATAAATGGTTGTGAGCTGCCATGTGGGGTCTGGGAATAGAACCCAGGTCTGCCGACAGAGCAGGCAGTGTTTGTAATCATTAAGCCATTTCTCCAGTCCAGACTCTGATTATTTCTGTAGAAATTAATCCTAGAAATAACTTTTTAAAAGAAGATTAGATTACCAGTGAGCTCTAGTGGGCTAGGAGTTGCCAGTGGTTTCAAAGTTTCTATTTGAGATGGTGGAAAGGTTTTAGAAAAATACAGAGGACAGTTGTACAACCCAGAAAGTAATGAACTGTACTGAATTGCCCAAATAGTACATTGTTACTTTTCTGATCACTGTGACAAAATACCTCACAGAAATAATTTAAGGGAAGATTTAGCTTGTGGTTTCAAGGAATACAGTCCATTATAGCAACGAAGGCAGGCCATTGTGGTATGATCTCTGAGAGCAGAGCTTGCACTTGGTCTCATCATGGCAGCAGACAGGAAATCAAGATGGGACATGAAGCAGAGCCAAGATATTACCCTTATCACCTGCTCCTGGTGGCCTATGTCCACCAGCTAGGCCCTGTGTCTTTTAGGTTCCACAGCCTCCCAAAGTAGGGCTAACAGATGGAACCAGTTGAAACACATATGGCTGTGGAGGGGCATAAAGCATTCAAATGATAACAAATGGTTACAATGACAAATTTTGTATTTACTACATAAGAGAATTTCAAAACAATAAAACAGTAAGGGCTAACTAGATGGTTCAGTGGGTTAAAGGTCACAAACCTGGTGACCTGAGTTTGATTCCTGGATTCCACAACTAGCCAAAAGGAGAGAATTGACTCCACTAAGTTGTTCTCTGGCCTCCATGCACATGCAGTGGTTCTAGTGTGCACATCCACACGCACACCTGCACACATACATGCACACAAAATATTTTTAAATAGAAGAACTTATTTTTTAGAAAAAAGAATATATTGAAAGCTATCTGAGGATGAGCTGGTGAGATGGCTTAATGGGTAAAAGCACATGCTTTCACCATATACAAAATAAATATAATAAAAGTGTGTGAACAAAATAGGTATTAAAACTGTTAGTGCTAAAGGGCTTGCCTTTTGGGAAGAGAGTAGTATTGCAGCAGGAATGTGACAGTAAGCTTATGTTTTACTGTATGAATGTCTATACTGTTTCTGTCATTTTACAGTGAAGAGACAGACATATTGCACGTATTGGTTGTACTTAAAATAGCTTTGTACTATTTAGTGACTTTTCTCTTGAAGATTTGAAAGCTATTCATGTATACAGTCAAATAGTCTGTGAAGAGACTAAAAGTCAAGCCTGTGATTTAGATTGTTTCCTCAGAAAACTGCTCTCCCTAGTACCCCTGCCTAAGTGAGGCTTTTCTTCTATCTTTGTAGGTTACCCCACAGCCTACCCGGCAGCTGCCCCTGCCTACAATCCCAGCCTGTACCCGACCAATAGCCCCAGCTATGCTCCAGGTAAGTAGCAAGTGGGAGCAGCAGTGGTGAAAGGGTGGAAATAGGCCTTCTGTAAAAACAAATTCACCAGTTGGTCCTTCTCTTTAGACTCTCATGGAGTCAGCCTGTTCTGGCTTGATTCTCTTTGGAGTCTCCCCTGGGAACTGGGGCAAAACAGCCTCGGGGTGGGAGTGGGAGTAGAATCTCCTTCATTCTCCCTGGGACTTTAGGGTGGCCCCTTTCTCATGTGCTGGAATTTATGAGACATGCCTCCACCTCTTAGAACCACTTCATCTCTCTCAAGAAATGTCCAAATAAATTTTTTATTTAGTTTTGCCTGTGGCTGCCATTGGGAATCATTCTCTGTATCTCTCTCCTTCCCTCTGTTCTTCCTTCTCCTTCCCTCCCTCTCTCTCCTGGGGTGTAAATTTGGAATAGAGTGAGAGACTTGCCACCAGTGTAAAGAGCCTGCTTTCAGGCTGAGACAAGTTACTTGTTTTTCAGAACGAGAAGACATATAACACTTCTTGAACAGAGAGATTGAAATGGGTTTGAATCCTGAAGAAGGTGCTAGGCATGGTGGCATACACTTGTAATTCCTGAACTTGGAGGCTGAGGCCACAAGGCTGAGGCCAACTTGAGTTCATAGTTTTGTTTTTGTTTTTTGTTTGTTTAAAGGTAGAGAACGAAAATATTGAAAAAAATTTTCTTTCCTCTTGGTTTTGGGAGCAAAAAAAGAGTTACTGATGTTTTAACCACTTATCTACCTCCTGGGCTCAGTCAATACTTAAACACTCATGGTCAGGAGAAATAATGGGCTCTGTAGTAGTTAGGAAGTCCTGGGTTTGAATCCTAATTAGCCTTAGCCCTGGTTTACACTGCCTTGGGCAAGTCACCTCACCTTTCCAAGATTCCAATGTAACTACTTACCTCAGGGCTGCAGGCAATTTTATGTAAGTTTTTTATTCACTCACTAAGCATTTGTTGAATGACCTCTATCCTGGGGTAGAAAAAGTAAAAGTTGTCATCTTTGCCAGAAGGAGCTTATAATTAGTTTTAGATCCTGGCATATTAATAAATGAATTGTACTACAATACAGTAAGTATTATTAAAGAAACAGAGTGAGAGTAAGGGAGAATTGACAAAGGAGCTAGCGAGAGAGACTTGAGGCAGAAGTGGGAGATGCTCTTGGACGCACACAGGGGAGGAGGGCACCAGGGGCAGAGTATGGTAAATCCACAGTGCAGTTGTGGAACCTGACTGCTGAGCCCAGAACTGGTGGGAATGGTCGAAGCATAGACTGAGAGGGATTTGGGTGAATCTGAACTACAGATTACAAGGAACACATTTGGAAAGGCCTTAAATGTCACGTCCTCTTCTTATTTAGTAAATATTACAGAATCGAAAAGCCCTTAAGAATGCTTTAATCCAACGTCCTTTGTGGTCAGGACATCCTGGAAAAGAGCTGTTCTGTCCCACATTACCGATTTAACTGACAACAGCTTATAGACTAGACCTTAGGTAGATTTCCTGTCCTATGCTTTTCTGTGCCAACCTAGTATTCATTCAACAGTCATTCTCTTTCTTCTGAGCTGTTTAAGGCAGAAAAGAACATGGGCTGTATTTGTAGATTTATATTTTAGCCCCAGAATTATAATAGTATACACATGCTGTGAAACTGCAGGCAGCTCCCTCATTTATTTTTCTTTTGGCTTGTTTGTGCAGCCACAAACTATTCTAGGCAGGCATGGTGGTGAACGTCTGTAATCTCAATACTGGGAAGGTAGAAGCAGAGGATCAAGAGTTGAAATGTAGCTTCTGTTACATAGCAAATTCCAGGCTAGCCTGGGCTACATGAGACACTGTCTCCCCCTCTCTCTCTTTCTCTCTGTCTCTCTCTCTCCCCCCCCTTCTTTCTCTCTCTCTTTCTTTCTCTCTCTCTCTCTTTCTTTCTCTCTCTCTCTCTCTCTCTCTCTCGCCTGGGCTACATGAGACTCTCTTTCTCTCTCTCTCTCTCTCTCTCTCTCTCTCTCTCTCTCTCTCTCTCTCTCACACACACACACACACACCAAAAAAAAAGAGCTTGTTAGCCAGGGAAGTGGTTTCGCACACCTTTAATCCCAGCACTCGGGAGGCAGAGGCAGGCAGATCTCTCTGAGTTCGAGGCCAGCCTAATCTACA
This sequence comes from Cricetomys ansorgei, assembly GCA_026225945.1. NCBI lineage: Eukaryota > Metazoa > Chordata > Mammalia > Rodentia > Nesomyidae > Cricetomys > Cricetomys ansorgei. Next base: position 6,204,055 of record JAMJFZ010003206.1, read on the forward strand.
GAGTGAGTTCCAGATTTACAACAGAGAATCTCTGTCTTGAAAAACAAAAACAACAACAAAAAAAGAACTTGTTTATATAAATAAGTAATGATAGATTTGTTCTGCATGTTTAGTTACTTTTGTTCGACTGTGAGAAAATGATTCAAGGAAAAAAAATATGTTTTAAAAGTTCACCATTTCACAAGGCTCAGCTCATGGTCCCATGTGCTTGGGATGAACATCATGCATGGTTCTGGAAACTTGTGGCAGAGGGGAGCTGTTCACTTCATGGTTGGCAGGAAGTAGAGAGTGATAATGTAAAGGAGTCAGGACGAGATACAGTCCTACAGGGTACACCCATGACCTGCTTCTTCCATCCAGACAGGATGCTGTACCACTGCCTAATAATCTATTCCAATTTTGAGTGCATAAGTAAATTAAATGATTCATTAGGTCAGAGCTCTCTTGACCCAGTCATCTCTAGAAATACCCTTACACATACACTTAGAGGTGTGCTTTACCACACCTAGACATTTCTTAATCCAGCCAAACTAACCATCACAACAGGTGTTTATTTGGGTCCCATTAATTAATTATACAAGCCTTAACCACATTGGAAAGTACTGTAGGTGATGTTTACTTGAGGAAGCTACCATTACTGCCTGGAAAGAGTTTTTTAAGGGGAATAGGGACATGTAGACTAATAATATATTTTAATGACAGCTCATTGTTCATTTTTCTATTTCCTTTAATAAGTAAGATACATTTATCCCTCTACCCCATATCTGTAATAGTAGGTAGCAACAGTATAAAAGCTATACAGATTATCTGATAGATTAATCAAATTAGTGGTTTCTATCTTAAAAACTAAGAGGACATTATGAAACATCACAGTATGTAAGTGATTGCAATCCAAATGCTATAAAGTCAGTGAGTTGACTTTGTAACCTAGCCCGAAATAGAGGGAGGTGAGTTATGGCAGAAGTTCAGGTGAGGTCATGAATAAAGAAGACTCATTGTCTTCATAGTCAGGAATCCTAGTGACCACACTGGGTGTAGTCAGGGAGATAGTGAGGCTGGAAAGCAGAGAAAGGAGAAGTGATGTGTAGCATGATAGTATGCTTTCCAGAAACTCAGCTACTAAGAAAAGCAAAGCAAAGACACAGTGTGTGCATGGATGTGCGGGTGCAAGGGGTGTTTGGGTGTGAGTGTGATTAAGTGCACACTGGTGGGAAGGAGCAAGTAGAAGACAAGTCAAAGATGGCAGACTAGCACAGAGGTAGGCCTCCTGGCAGCTGTGGTGGGAACGAGGACTACTGTGTTCAGTTCCCTTCTTCACTGGGGAAGTTGAGTGACAGAAGAGGTGGAGTGCCTCACAGTGCAGGGCAGCTCAGAACTACCACTGGAGGTGGTTGAACATGAGGACTGTGAGTTGGTTCAGGCGCTAATCTAGCAGTTCTCAACCTGTGGGTCGCAACCCTTTTGGGGGTCGAATGACCCTTTCACAGGGGTCACCTTAAGGCCATCTGCATTATCAGGTATTTACGATTCATAATAGTAGCAAAATTACAGTTATGAAGTAGCAAAAAAATAATTTTATTGTTGGGGTCACCACAACATGAAGAACTGTACTAAAGGGTTGCAGCATTAGGAAGGTTGAGACCACTGCTCTAATCCCTAGCAGTGCACTCTTAAAGCTCAAGGTCAGAGGGAACAATATAGATCTCTTAGATTCTTGCCAAAACTGGTCATTTGTGATGCAGGGAGCTGACTGCAAGGAGTCAGGCAGGCACTCAGGTTTAAGTTTCCTTTAGTTACTTCAAGGAGACCAAAATATTACTCAGAGAAATCTATTTTCAGCAGCTTTGTGCTCCCTTATATTCATCTGTCCGGGATATAGGGAAAATCTCACTCTTATTGGATCTGAAAGCTATGTGGGTACCTGGGCTTCTTCCCAAGTACTTTCCAATTCAGGGATTGTTTTCAGGTATTTAACTTCACAGAAGGCAAGAACTAGACAAGACTTCTTTTTCAGAATCCAGGGAGGAAAGAGTTTATCATATTCCTGATAATGTAACTTGAAATGAAAAGAAGGACAAATAGGAAACTAATGTCAGAACTCTCTCATAAGAAGCACATTCTCATCTCTTGTCTCATTTGAGTTATAATCCCTCTGAAGTATGCATATAGTTAGTTTTCCTATTCTAATTTTGTATATTACAAACTTGGGGAAAAGTAGAGGAAAAGAATCTTCTCTAAATACCTGCACATTCAAGCTTTGTGCAAAGCAAGTTATAAATGTGTCTTTTTACCTTTGTCTTATAAGCTAGAGTTTCTTGCCTCCAATTTAACTCAGAAGATTAAGTAACTTTCAAAGTTAGATTTTAAAAGTCATTAATCTGAGATTCAAACCCATTTGACCCCATAGCCTGTGTTCCTTCTACAGCACAACGCTGTCTTAGATGGGAGTGTCTCTGCATCAGACCTAGTTCTCTGAGAGGCCTATGGTACCATGTTTGTCCCCTGAGCCTTCATTTTTTTCCTAATTGTAAAGCCTCTATCATGCGTGAAATATCTCAGCAGTTCCTGGGAGAATTGAAATGGTCTTAATATGGACAAGCAATGAATAGGACCTTATGCCTGTTTGTATCTAGGCAGTTTCAGGTCACTTCTCTGGAAGCTCCTGGGATGTCCTGGGAGGTACTTCTCTGCAACAAATGAACTTTCCTGGATGGCAAGTCTGTCACCCTTTCCAGGGGGAGGTACTTCCTATCCTCTGTGTTCACTGCTTCTTATGCAGCCTGGGGGAAACTGCTATCTTGAAACAAGTCTGTCATATAACTGCAATATGTACAACTTTGCACAAATTCCTAGTGGTAATTTCAACTAACATTTCTATCCAACAGAGTTTCAGTTCCTGCATTCAGCTTATGGTAGGAGAGCTATTTTTCCTCATCTGTATTATGGCCTATGAATGTGTTATCTTGTTAACAATAGTAGACTCCCTTTCCTTTTCTCCCCAAATCCCATCTCCTAGGCTTGGGCTCCCCCAGGTGGCTCAGCAGCAGTTCCTATAGCATGCAGGAACATGTCTGATGGTGCAAAATCATGGGTTGGAGACACACATGAACCATTCCCATAGGGCAGTAATGAAGGATCATGGCACTAAAAGGCGTCTCACACCCTAACCTGGCTGCCTGATTCAAACAAATGAATGAAAATTCTAGGGCCTGTGTGTGGCTCCTCTGTTGGCTTTATGGTAGGCTCTGAAGAGCCCCTTGATTATGCCTTTTAGACCCTAAAACACCAGTCAGATGGCCCCAGGATCAGATTTTCCATTTCCATTAGCAGTCTGACATGTTTGAAGACCTGGTTGACTTTAGATACAGTCTGTTGCCTTCATCCAGATCTTGAGCTCTGGCCTCATTTTCAGAGCATGTTTCTGGATGATGAAATGTATGGGCCAAGTGTGCCAATGGGTGAGAGATCTGATCTGAGTTCTCTGGGCAGTGTGGACTCCAGGCCCAAGGCACCACGGGAACTTCTGGGCACCTGTGAGGGTCCCAGCAGTGTAACTCAACTAGGTCCTTCTTATCATAGTCAGTAAGGGACCATGAGAGAGACTTGCCACCTTTACTACACTCACCTGGGCTGCTCAGGATGTTTTTGTAAAACCTTTGAATGTTTTCTCAACTTTAATCTTGATGTTGGAAAGTGAATTTAAGCATGACACACCTTCAGAAGATGAGCTGTGAAATTTCTTTTTGCTACTGCTGTGGTCTGTGTGATCTTGGGCAACTTGCTAATGTCCCTAGGCCATTAAGTTTTTCATGTCACATGATCTCAAGGGCCTTTTAAATGCTAACATCCCATCCTCTTGTAATTCTCATTATTTCAATAGTGCTAGCTACCAAACTGGTTCACTTACCATTTATGAGACTATTTTTTCTGTTTACTGTAAAATATGTGAACTCAAACAAAAGACTCTAAAAAGTTAGAGAAGGCTGCGTGTTTCCTCACCCTTCCAATTAGAACATCTAATGTAAAGTATGGATGGAGCACCTCACAGAGTTGATCTGTGCCAGGCCCTACACTGGCCCTCTGAAGATACAAAAAGACCAGTAAGATAAGGTCCTAGAGACAATTTATTGGGGAAACATTCAAGGCAACCAGGTACAGAGACTTCTAAGACTCACGGGAACTGTAATAGTCAGTTATGTAGGATAATGTGGTCACAGAGTAGGCAGAAAAAAAAAAAAAGACTTCAGAGTAGGATAGAGTCTTAGCTCATGGTTGATTTCTTAATATGCGTGTACTAGGTAGAATGTGAAGAGAGATGTGCTAAGAAGACCTGGTAGACAAAATTGTACAGAAGTAAAGCTCCTTGGCAGATGCTGTGAATGATAAGCACTTTGTGTACAGTACTGTGGGCTGGAGAGTGAGGATGACTACAGAACCAAGAGAGATGTGTCAGGAAGAAGAGAATGGTCAAGAATTAGGACCAGACTACAAAATCTCAAGCCCCACCTCCAGTGACCTACTTCTACCAAGGCACTGTCACCTAAAGATTCCACAACCTTCCAAAATATCACTTCAGCCAGAAACCAAGTGCTTAGATTTGTGAGCCAATATGTAGGATATTTTGATTCAAACCACAAGAGATCATCAGTATTAGGTCAGGGGGGTCATGAATGCCAAGAGTTGAATCTGAAGCTTATAGGCAACAGAGAACCTTGGAATATTTTTAAGAAAGAGTTTTATGATTCAGCTTAGAGATTTAGACCAGAATGGCTATTGCTTGGAGATCGGAAGGGACAAGTTAAAACAAACAGATCCCCAAACATTAAGAAGCAGTTGAAGTGGCTGAGTAAGAGATGATTAGAGCTTGAATTGGAGTTGGCTGCAACTGTAATGATGGAAGTATACAGCTACCAGAACTAGAAAATGTTAAGATTGGTGATATATCAATACTGTGCAGCTGCCAATACTGCTGGTTTACAATAAAACAAAACTGAAGCTCAGATAATTAAGTGACTTGCCCAAGGTCCCACAACTAGTAAGTGGTGGAGCCCAGGCTAGATTTCAGATTCCATGACTCAATACATGGTTCAGGAAGATGGTCCCTTGCTGTCTCTCTTTGTTAATGTGCTTCACAGATTGTTCTAGTGTCAGAGGGTGTGAGGGTCCCATATCCAGGAAGTGAACAACTCAGCAGCCAGATATGGGCAGCCTGCTGTGACAGGGCTCATATGGTTTGTTTTTGTTTTTGTTTTTCCCCACTCTGTCCTTTTTACACATCTATAATAAATACATAAAAGTCTTAAGTGAACAGCTTAATAATGTTTCATATTGATATACCTGTACTTAATTGTCACTTAATTCAAAGGATAAAACATTTTTAGGAAGTAGTTCCTTTTTGGCACTCCAAACAGGCCTGCCTGACAGAGAACTTTTTCTGTGGCCGTGCTGCTAAAGGTTTCGGTTGAGATTGGTTTCATCTAGCAGCCAAGCTCTGGTTGCTACCAATATCAGAAAGAATCACTGTAGACTTGAAACCATTATAGTTAATGAGGAGTTAAGTTAACTGCTAAAAACTCATTTTCATTTAGTTAAATTATTAGCTATTCAAGCATAAAGAAAAGATACAGAAAATGGTGTTTGCTTTCTGTATAGTAAAACCCCTTTATTTGGAAAATGTAAAGTTTAGCTGATGTGATCACCTAGGAAAGACAATCAATGATACAACGATTCTTGCTGCTTTCCTGATTAATCTGCAAAATTATTTTACTATGACATGCTGTCTTGTTCACTCCCTGGTTGGCGTGTGGCTGAGTTGCCTTGTAAGTACCGTAAGTACCTTGTGTGCAGTGACGTAACCCACGTGTGTTCCTGTCCACCGTGGCACTCCCCTCAGTGCTGAGGCAGTTAGGCCTCAGTACTCTGTGGCTAATTTTGACTTAATTTAACTTCAGTTGTCACACAGTCCTTCAGGCAATTGTCAGACTTTTGTCTTATAACGAAAATTACAAGTATGTCCCACTCAGAAGAAATTTAAAAAAAGACAATCAGGACCTCTAAATTCTCCAAATTGTTAAGACCCAATTTAGACCTCTTGATTCTGGTAGAGAAATCTCAGGACATGGAATTGCTCTATTTGACTTCTCAGAGCTACATATTTGACACAGCAGGGATTTGTTTGGGGAGGGTTGTGGCCTTTCAGCCACATGTAATGTCAGTCCCTGAATTTGAAGACAATATGGTAAGATTTTTTGACACTAATTGGATCTTTTATTAATTCTCTTCATATTAGCACCCACCCTCTGGAGAAAAACACCCCATGTGTTTATTTAGGAAGATTCCTTCCTCCTGCAGGGGCTACACAGCCGTATCTGGCTGTCTAGCAAGAGTTCTGGGCTCTACATGGAGTTGTGCTGTCTCCATTTCTCTTGCCAGATTCTCCTTTTAGTGTCACTTTCCTGCCCATGATTTCCTTCTCATTCCTCAGCATTTGCTGTATATATTGCGGGCCATTAATGCAAGCAGAGTCAGCTTATACAGTACATTCTGATCCTAGTTCAGAAAAGGCTTCAGAATCCATACCCTTCTTTAGACACTATAGTTCTGTGATAGTACAGAGATGTTAGTTGTAAGCCAGGCAGCAAAGGCATTGTAGAATCTCTTTGGAGGTAGCAAACCCTGTAGGAATCCATATGACCAGCAAACTTTCTTCTTACACTTCATCTTTCCTTACTCCCCATCTTAAAATATTTCAAGTTCATCTGATTGTTGCCAGTCTGGCCCCACTGCCTGTTAGTATACTTGAAAACACTCTGTCCAAGACTCCAAAGATCTTATTAGAATGGAAAAGATGTTATAAAGAAAAAGAATTAATCTTTTTAAAATTTAAAATAGAAATTTGGATCAAAAATGTGTCTCCTGGTGTTTAAAAGGATAGTTGTTTTTTTTTTTCTTTCTTTCCTCCTTCAAAATTTTTTTAAAGGTATTTCCCCCTATTCCCTCTCTCCTTCCCCTCAGGATACCATGACGGTAAGTTTTTTTTAGTCATTCCCTACTTCTAATACACTTAATGAAATTTCTCAAGCTGAGCTTTGAGCTCTCCTGGAAAGTCTTTTCAGATCTCAAACTAATTTCTGTAACATACCTACCCCAATTTTGACACTTACTTTCATACTGGCCAAAGGATCATCTCTAACTCATGAGAAACTGTCTCAGTTGGAGCACTCAGTAGCATCTATTAGGAGAGATTCAGACATATGCAAGAAATGTGTCTGTCTGCCCTGGTTGGTGTGCAGAAGAAGTTAGCAAAGAGTGTACCATTGCATAGCTAATAATGCAGCCACAGTGTCCAGGCCTTTTGGGTTGCCATGGCCACAGCTCAGTCTGTTAGAGAAATACTGTTCCAGCAAGGCTCATGTAAAGTGGTAGTTACTTGTTAGTTCCTCTTCAGAAGCAACTTATTAACTGTACCTCCAGATAAGATTTTGGACCAGAGGGAATTTTTTTTAAAAAAGACTCACTCTGGCCCAATACACTGTCAAAAACTTCCAAGTTGCTCCATGTTAATGAGAAAGTGGTAGAGGAATATACCAATCTTAGACCAGAAGGTCAGTGGTATTCATGGGCCATGAATACCACCAGAAAGATAGTGGTATTCATGGGCATCTTCATAGTTTAGTCATAGGGAGAAAAATCCTGACTCTCAGTATTTAAGTGTAGGCTTCCTTGGATTTAAGTCATTTGGAAGCTTATTTCAGCACTCTGTCAAACCCACTATCCCATCTCAAAAAGGCTGAATCATTCTGTGTGTCTGAGCAGGCTCCTTGAGCTATATGTTTCTGTGTAGCACAAGACTCATGCTTTTGTGTCTGCAATTGGTGGTGCCCACTTCTTATTTCTGCCTAATGCCATTCTTGTGTCTTCCCTTAAGCCACCCTGCTGATGAAACAGGCCTGGCCACAGAATTCGTCTTCCTGTGGCACTGAAGGCACCTTCCACCTCCCAGTGGACACCGGGACCGAGAATCGAACTTACCAAGCATCCTCTGCGGCTTTCAGTAAATACAGCCTGTCTCCTCCTTTCCTTGTTCCCCATGGTTGGGACTGATTTGTTTGTTAGGAAGAAAGGAAAGAGAATTTTTAAAATAACATTCTTAATATGAACACTTTTAGGAGGTTCTCCTGTTGAATAAAAATTGGCCTTTGTCATTCAAGGAAGGTGATCATCTTTGATCATGCCTCAGCTTTAGGATACCCACAGCAATGAGGGAGGGGCACTTCTGGGCCAAGAAGTTGTATTTATGAAAGACTGTTACTGCATTTTAGGGGATAGGACCAGGGCACATTTGAAGGCCTTGTGCATCTTTGAACAGATGGGCTCTTCCCATCCAGAGTTTTTTTTACCTTAGCACTATTGGCATCTCGGCCAGATAAATTCTTTTCTATGCATGGTAGTTGTTTAGCAGTATCTGTAGCCTCTTCCTGTTTGATGCCAGTAGCAAAGCATCATTGTCAAGATCAAAAATGTTTTCAAATATGGCTCAGGATTCCTCTGGAGAAGAATGAATTGTCCCTGTATAAGAAATACTGCCCTAGTTCATGCACTATGGGGACATGGTATGACATGGACAGAAGCTAGCAGCCAGATTGGTCATGTTCATCCTGAGGCTCATTGGGGTAACTGATGTTGTCACCTTTAAAGGTGATTGGTAACACAAATGATTCCAGTAAGGATCATTATTTAGAAATTACTGAGTGGAAGAACTTGTACCTTTGGAAACTTTATGAACTTTAAGCCAGCAGGAGCTGGACAAAGCCTTTATCAGGATGTTGTAGAAAAGTAACCTACTAAGTAGGATAAGATAACTCATTGAATTTGTTTTCTTTTCTCTTAAATATCCAATGCCATTGCTTCTCAGCCTTTTGGCTGAGATCAAGTGTAAAATATCCAGTGTTGGGGCTGGAGAAATAACTCAGCAGTTAAGAACACTTGGCTGCTCTTCCAGAGGACCATGTTCAATTTCCAGCACCCGCATGGCAGCTCACAACCATCTCTAACTCCAGTTCCAGGTGACCCAGTGCCCTCTTCTGACCTCTTTGTGTATTTGGCACGAATGTGGGGCACATGTATGCACATAGGCAAATTCATACATATAAAATAAGAGCGGATCCTTAAAAATAAATTAAATAGCCAGTGTCAAGCCTGGCATGGTGACACATGCCTGTAATCCTACCACTCAGGAGGCAGAGGCAGGTAGTTTACATAGTGATTTTTCAGGCCAGCCAAGGCTACACAGTGAACCCTTGTCTTTAAAAAACAAACAACAACAAAACCAATTCCATTTTTTCCCTGTTGTCATTGTTTCTTACATATCAACTCAGCATGGCATATCTTTTGTAGATTCTGCTTTCAGAGTCGACCCCTTGTTCAATCAAAATGATAGTCCTATAGAGTTTGGGTGGCCTTCCATCCTACTTTGAAAGCAGAGGTTCAAAAAGGCAATATGCCCAGTGCTGTATAATTAATATGGCAGCACAACTGGAAAAAGAGAAATTCCAAGCTAGGATTCTATTTCTAACTCTTCATGAAGTTGATTTTACTCTTTCAAAGGACAAATGAGGTAGACAGGGTAGCTCAGCACCTGTAATCCCAGCACTTGGAGGCTAAACCAAGAGGATCATAAGTTCAAGGCCAACTTAGATCACATAGCAAGTCTCAGGTCAACCAGAGCTACATAGTGAGACTTTGTCACAAAAAAAAAAATAATGAGAGGAAGAGCAGCCCTGGGGAGTTTTTCCAGGTGCCTCAAGTATAATTGAATGAACATATTTAAAATTACATAATGTAAATTGATATTTATATATTCCACAAATGTGGGTGTAGATAAATAAAGGCACAGTTACTACAGTGCAGCAAAAAGAGACCTGGCATGGAAGATAGGGGACTCTGGACTTGATTCTGTGTAACTTTGGATAATCATGGCTCTGCTTTGGGCATCAGTGTCTTGAACTGTAAAATGGTGGCTTGGACTAGGTCACCTTCAAAGTCCTTGCTGGCTGTTGGACTCTGATTCTCTCCATTCAGAGATATGTAGCTATATCCTTCCCACAAGGTCCTCCCTCTCTAGCTGTCCTCATCAGTAAGCTAGCCTTCAAGGCTTTGCTCGCATTTCTCTAGGAGTAAGGGCCTCATTCCTTCCAGGGGTAGTCTTCCCGAAAGCTAGGCAGTCTTGAGTGTCAGAATAACTTACCCTCTGTGCTGAAATCTTCTGAAAGTCCCACAGAAATGTCCAGCAGTCACATCCTTCTCTCCCCTCCTAGACAAGCTATCATAGACAGTTTATAGATAGGACCAAAATGTATCGCTCTCTTTTAAGCACGTAATATATAAGTGGGTATAATTCTTAAAATGGAGTTGGGATTGACTGACTGACTCATACAGGCTTACAAAGGCCCTTCTCAGCATTCAGATTTTGTTGCTTTTAGTACCACAGTACATTCAGGGCACTTTGACAAATTCACATCAATTTAACCAATACTTGCTAAAGCCTGTTCATAATTAGGTATCTCTCCTACCTATTCAGTGCTTTATTGTTTAACTATCAGCAAGGAGACTTAGAGGTCAAGGCAAGATTCAGACATGCAGTATTGCTTTGTCCAGATGTATAAATCTGATGATCAATAAACCAATTAGTATAAAAGGTATTCTTGATGTGAAGATCAATGTCTTTGAAGGTAGTGGGGGCTGTACAACTGAAAAAGATTTATTACAGTGAAGCAAAGTTGAAGAGAGGGCTACAAAGGCTTCATCTTGCTATTGCACAGTGTCTTTGTATTCTCCTATTTGATAGAGCCTAAAATGATAGCTAGGAACCTGAGACAAACAACAGGCAGGCATCATAAACAAAACCTCTTTATGAGGCCGAGTTGGCACTTCTAGTGATAGAATTCCTTTGTCTCATGACAGTGCCTTTAGTGAAGCGGGGATACAAAGGCCAGTGCACTAGATGTTCGAGATTGTACTGTAGGGACAGTTAACAAACAACTCTGCCCAGGGCAGCATCAGCTCTGAACTCTGGAGCCAGCACTATGGCAGTAGATACACTGTACAATTTTAGAAAACTGGCTGCATTTCTGAGTTACAGCTTCTTCCTCTGAAAGGGAGAGGGTTGAATGGAAGTGTCTAATGTCTTTAAGGTTTAGCATCCCAAAGTCCCATGCCATGACTCTCAGATTTAGCATTCATTTCAAAGTAACTAGGCCTCCAGAGAATGAATTGGGTCTAAATTTATTTGAGTAGAAATCCATGAAATATTTTTGCAACATGCCCAGCCACTTCTTTTACTTAGATACACAAAGTAATAAGCCCTAACTTTTATGATATCTAAGTCCAAGATATTAGCCCTGAATTTTCAGTCTTCCCCAGGGTTGTATACAGAGGGTGGATGGTATCCTCATAGAAGTCCTACTGAAATATTCAGGACTTAGAATGTCAGCATCAGAAACACTCCCTGAACAATCAAGTCCAAATGAAGATACTCCCAGTCTTTAAAGGCACATACCTTTAATCCCAGCACTCGGGAGGCAGAGGCAGGTGGATCTCTGTGAGTTCAAGGCCAGCCTGGTCTACAAAGTGAGTTCTGGGACAGCCAGAGTTAAAACAGAAACCCTGTCTCGAAAAACCAACAACAACAACAAAAGAAACACTAAACAAATCAAATGAGGATACTCCCAAGACAGGAGCTCAGGAAAAAGATCTGAGCCTGGGTGGTTTCTGTATCCTCAGGGAAGATTCTCCTGCCACTGTAACCTTGAGAGACATTGTGGTTATAGGGTTCTTCTGAGTGTAGCCACTCAGTATTCAGCATCTCTCATCTCTGAAGTTCTCTCATCTTAGATATCTCCAGGATTTCTCCAGTCCTGCAGTTCTGCTTCCCATCCCAAATGTCTAGAGACGCAGAGCAGGCTATAGCCAGCCTTTCTTTGCCAAGGGTATTTAGGTACTGATTTGTATTCTAAGTGTGTGTGTCTTGTTTCATAACACGAAGAGGTGGAAACATTCTCCAACAAGGTTATTCTTAGATGTGGAAACCAAATTCTACTGCAGTCTCCCAGAACCTTTTGATTCTCTGCAGAGGGACAGTCCTGATACCTACTGTGGTTGTTTTTGTGGCTTAGATGGGGTAGATACACCTTCCCTGGGAAAGCTAGACATTCCAGAGCATGTTCTCCAGGCACATAAAAGAAAACCACCTGTATTTCTGGCTTGTTAAGAATTATAAAATTTTAGAATCTTAGAGCCCAGGAGTTCGTGTTCCATCTTGGAACAGACAGTTACAATCTAGATCCTGTCTCTTATAGTTTTTAAGAGCCATCTGTGCTTGCATGCCCCAGGAGAGGGAGTTTACTACTGTTACAGCTAACCTCCATGGACCCAGTTAGTCACTCATCAGTCAGTGCCTGTGCTGCTTGTGAGCACTGCTTTGTATGAAGTGTATTTGGAGACAGGTAGTTTCTGACTCATGGTATCCTACATAGAAAAGACAGTAGATTCTGGCAGACCCTCCACGTCTTTATTTTGGCTTTTTGATGTCTTTTTGTTTTTTATTTTCAATACAAACACATAGTTTTGTCAAGGTTCTCCCCCTGAAGCTATGTCCCCAGCTCTCTCTTGTTTTTTACCTTTAAATTAAGGGTCAGATGACTTTCCTATAAATAACCTAACAATAGATAAGTTTAGGTTCAATGATCATATGGTCTCTGTAACTACCACTGTGGCAGGAGCAGGTTGTCCAGCCTGGGGGTTGATGCAGGCTCCTAGCTGCTGGGGTGTTTGGAGTAGGAAGATTAAAAGTTTGAGGCTAGCCTGAGTCACAAAGTGAGTTTAAGGATAGCCTGAGCAATCTAATAAGATCCCATCTTAAAATAAGATTGAAAGGGGGCTGGGATGTATCCCAGTAGTAGAGCACATGCCTAGTATGTGGGAAACCCTAGGTACACACACTTGCATGCATACATTCTGTGGTAAAACAAATTGAAAATCCTTGTCTTGTACATATCCTCTTGTAGAAATTTATCATTTATACTGTGATTAAAAACTTTTCCTTTCCCCTCCTAAAACTAAGGTCTAGAGATTTGGCATTGTTCACCCAAGTTTGGAGGAAAGCCAGACCTAGGCCCACATTGCTTCTCTTCCAACAGAGGCCTGCTCCATCTTGCACCATCCCCATTCCTCCCCTTTTATAGAAAAAGCTCTGTGGAGTTAATAGGGTCCTTGGTAAGTGTTTTATAGGCCAGAGCTAAAGCCCAGAAAAGTCTAGCAATTGGCAGCCAGACACAACTAGGATAGAACCAAGGGGTAAAGGCAAAGTCTCTTCACTAGGGCTAAGGTCCCCCAGTTCAGAGTCTTTAGAAGTTAAAACAACTTGCTTCACTCAACCTCTGGATTTTCTGTGTAAAGGAGAGTTGGGTCCTTTGATGATCACCGGGTTCCACAGGGTGATTCCATGTGGTGAGTCTTAACACAGTCTTGATGACCTCTGTGTCAAGTTGTTCTATGAACACAAGCTTTGACTCTTCAAGATGAGTCAGAGGAAGCAATGTGATACCTACTTGTGAGTCTCCGGGCCTGACTTCTGGGCCCCAGCTTCTGTCCATCCTGCTGAGATACGGACATAGCCTAAATTCCATGTCAATTGTCTTTCTGATTCCTAACTTCAGGTGTTTGGGGCAGAGGTGCCCTTCTCCAAGCCAAGGAAAGAAGGAAAAGGCCAGCCTTGCAGAGCAAGGTTTTCAACATCCCAGAAGAGAGGAAGGGACTGTGATTGATGAACCCATACACAGGAGATAAAGGGAGAAAAAGAAAGTGAAGCACTCCAGATTCATATGTAAACCAGCTTGGGCTTCATAATGAGACCCTGATTCAAAAACAAAGGGATTAGGAGAGAATGGGGGAAGCAAGACAGAGAAAGAACCTCCAACTTAAGGTACCCTGAGATGCTAAGTGAGGAACTAGAAAATGAAAAAACAGCAATGAGAAGTGAGTGAGCTGAGGGCATCTGTAAGAGTATACCTGCCTTTCCACACAGGCAGCTCAGAACTACAGGCTGTCAGCTAAAAGGGCCCCAAAGAGGTCAGTTGGTTCTACCTTCCTGTTTGGATGAGAACTGTGAAATCTAGAGAAATTAAAGATTCCCAAACCATGCTTGCAGCCCCATGCCCCAGGACTGAGGGAGCTGCCTGGGCCAGGGCTCTGAGGAGCCTTGTTCTCTTGTCTGTCCTCATCTGTGTTTCCAGCTGGATTTAACACATTTTTGTTTGAGGAATTGTTACTGGGATCTGCCGCCTTCAAGCAATGCCATTCTGCCAACTAACTAGAGGTCTCTTTTATTGCCTTGGTACAGGATATACTGCAGGGACACCATACAAGGTCCCACCGACCCAGAGTAATACTGCACCACCTCCCTACTCCCCATCACCCAACCCCTATCAGACGGCCATGTATCCAATCAGAAGTGCCTACCCCCAGCAAAATCTGTATGCCCAGGTAGGTACATGGAGGACCTCTTCTGCAGGAGCATCCAGTCAGGATAGGGTGGCGTGGGATGAGGAAGAGAAAAGAGTCTATGAGTCTGGCCAGCTATCACTGTAGTGTCACTGAAACAATATTCCTGCAAGACTGTCTACTCTGTCTCATTTCCAAAAGGAGAAGCATGAAGATATTTAGGTTAACAAAGCCCCCAAAGCCAGAGGGCCATTAGAAACCACCTAGTTCAACTCCTTTGTTGAATAAGTGGGGAAGTTGAGACTGTAGAGAAGAAAGACTTGTCTAGGGTCACACAGTGAGTTATTGTCTGGGTCAGGCTGTGCTATCATATGTTTTGATATCCCCTCTTTTAATCTCACACCTCCCTTGATAAAAATCTATGAGCCAAGTAGGAAAAACAAAAGAACAACAAATAAAAAACAGTGTCTGCTACCAGTACCCTCTGTGACCTGTAATGAGTGTTTCCTAAGCATGCCTTTTGAGCCCCATTTGGATTTCATCTGCTGGAGAACATGTGTAACTGGTAGGAAGTAAGGACTGTGTGAGGTTCCGCATGGCCTTGGCATATTCTTCTGAAGTGACAGTGATGGGCAAAGTACTTTTGAGTTTAAAAACTATGTTGTACTGGAGAGCTGGTTTGTAGTTAAGAACACTTGCTGTTCTTGCAGAAGACCTGGGTTTGATTCTCAGCACCACATGGTGGTTCACACCCATCTGTAACTATTTTTCCAGGGGATCTAGTGCCCTCTTCTGGCCTCCATGCAAATGATACATGGACATATATGCAGGCAGAATACTCAGATGTGTATATGTGTGTGTATATATATACACATATACATATACACACATACATATACATATTATATATATATATATATATATATATATATATATATATATATATATATATATATATATATATATATATATCTCCAATAGAAAACATTTTTAAACTAGTTATGTTGAAGAGTATACTACAAAACTGGGGCATGGCAATATGTACCTCTAATCCCAGTATTGGGAAGAAGTTCAAGGTCATCCTCAGCTACATAGTGAGTTCAAGGCTAGTCTGTCTGAAAAGAGAAAGAAAAGAGTTGGAGTGGGGGAGGGAAAGAAAAAAAAGGAAGGAAAAGAAAAGGAGACTTGAATCAATTTTTCTCAAGTATGGCATAGTTTCTTAGCCTGTGGTCTCTGACTTCTAAGGTTACAGTGAAGCTCATATTTACTGTTAAGATGGGAGATTTTTGGATTAATCTCAGATGCTTCTGTCTGCTCCCAGGGCTCAGCTAGCCCAGGAAATGTAGCACCCAGTAAGTAGTCATGTGTTCTGGGCAGTGGAACATCACTTCAGACCACTGTCTCCATCCTCACTTTTGGTCTAATAGACACCTTGGGAAATGCCACCCAGTGATGACAAGAACAACTGTAAACCAACATCCATACCAGTGTGAGTGCCATTAATAATGCTTCTGCCTGTGTGGGAGCACTCTCATGTCCCCATACTGAGAAACTGACTATAGTCATTACTGTTAAATTAGGGGCAGCTTATAGTAGTACCCTGGAATCAAATTTTTTAAAATTTCAAATGTTAAAGCCAGGGATAAAGGAGAAAAGCTCTTACACACTAATTCTTCATAGCAACCCTAGGGCTCAGCAAGATGGAATGGAGAGGGCCTTATTTTTCAGACCAAGCTGAACCACAGCACTAAACTGACCCCAGTTGCCGAGTGAGACAAAGTGGAGCCCAGCCTAGACCTGTGTCCCTAGGCCAGAGTATCTCTTACCCAGTTGCCTGAAGACTGGGAAAGGTAGCTCCTCAACCACCATCTCCTTTCCTCATCCTCCCTACTCTCTCCAAGAACCCATGTGACCTTAGCCTCTCTTCCCAGGGAGCCTACTATACACAGCCTGTGTATGCTGCCCAGCCCCATGTCATCCACCACACCACAGTTGTCCAGCCCAACAGCATTCCTTCTGCCATCTACCCAGCTCCTGTTGCTGCCCCCAGGACCAACGGTGTAGCCATGGGCATGGTGGCAGGCACTACCATGGCAATGTCAGCAGGTAAGGGCAATATCTGCCTAAGCATTCTTTGCTTTCTTTCAGGAATTACTCACATTAGAGAATAGTAAGGAACTGGCTGCAGCCCAGCATGTGAAATCCTGTGCCAGGGCAGGGGGCTTTCCAGGAAGCCAAGGAGGGACCTTCTAAATAATTTGAAGGGATAAGGAAGATCACACCCAAGATGAGTATATTGAGTGAGAGTGAATGGAGGCTAAGCAGAGATGAATGTGAGAGGGAACTGCAAGCAGAGCAAAGGATGGTACATTCACAGGATGGAAAAGGTCTAAGACATGTAGGAAATAGGGGTTCAGAGTGGAAGGGTAGCTGGCACCAACAATGAGGATATAATTGTGGAAAGGCTTGAATGCTTTCAGGTGAGGGAGCTAACAGCTTTCAGTAGGGAAGAGATGGCTTTGGGTTTGAACGTTTTGGTGTAGTCTGGATCAGAAGGAGAAAAATGGTCTGTAGTTTAGGAGAGAGATGTAGAGAGTAGGCCTCTAGTAGCAGCAGGGGGCCTAGGAAAGAGCATACAGGCACATTGTTAATTAGCAGGCAGAAGCATAAGGACCATTCCCATAATTAATTGTAAGAGCTGTGAGAGGTAGGAATCCCTGAAGCCCCTTTGTGGTGATAATTCCTGCCCTTAAGAAACCATGAGGATGAAGGTGGGAAGTATAGCCTTAGAAATATGGGCATTCCTGTGAAGGGCATGAGGACTAGATAGACTGAGACTATCTTACAGAAACCCAAGTTTTAAAGAACCAGCTAAGTTGCTATCTGAAGGAAGAGGGTACCATAGTTGCTTAGTACACAAGCAAGCTCTGGAACAACAGTTCTCAATCTGTGGGTTATGACTGTGACCCTTTTTGGGGGGGTGTCAAATGACCCTTTTGGGGTATACCTAAGACCATCTTCATATCAGATACTTACATTATGATTCATAACAGTAGCAAAATCACAGTTAATGAAGTAGCAACAAAAATAATTTTGTGGTTGTGGGTCACCACAACATGAACTGTATTAAAGGGTCACAGCATTAGGAAGGTTGAGAAACACTATTCTAGATACTTGCTCAGTGTCAGCCCTGTTGTTAAGGTCCTTGGAAGGAGAAATTTGTAAAGCAGAGCAGAGCCCTGCTCTTAAACACCTAGGTGAGTATAGATTGAAGATAGAACCAGGAAAGCCAAGTTACTACTCAGCGTATATGCAGTAAGAGAAGCATGCAAAGAAAAGGGGTTTCCTAAGAATAATGATTCTGTCTTCCAGCATCCAAAAGACCCCTCCCCCTAAGGAGAGGAAGCCTGACAAGGTGGAGGAGGGACAGTGTTCACCAGACTTTCCAGGGAGATGGGGACATAGACAGGAAGAGCAGTCGTGGAAAAGACTGCTTTCTTCCTCTCTATCCCTGTACCCAGGTTACATACTCCTCAGGTTTCCTCTTCTCTCTTGATGCTCAGGTACTCTGCTGACTACACCCCAGCACACTGCAATTGGGGCACACCCTGTCTCCATGCCCACATACAGGGCCCAAGGAACCCCTGCGTACAGCTATGTGCCCCCGCACTGGTAAAGCCTGCAGCCCATCCAAGTGAGTAGGGCTGGGGATAGTGGAAAAGGGAAGGGACACATGCAGGAACTGCCTCAAAGTCCTGGCTTGAGTCTGGAGCTCAGGTGTCATAGAAGCAGCCAACAGTCATCACTTGTTACTCGCTCTAAGTTCTCTAATGTCACTCTTAATAATAGTTGTCACTTTACAAATGTTGTATCAAATATAACAAATGTTACAATCTTCATGATCATTAGCTGTAATTTTCAGATAAGTAAACAGTTCAAAATCACTCAGCCAATTAAAATTGAGCTGGAGCTTCAATTCTTGCCCCCTGTATTGAATTCTGTGTTCTTTATGGTCTTCAAGTGTCTTTTAACTAGAGGCTCAGTTCTTCACATGAAGTCTTAGCTGTATCACATGTTAGCTCTGATTGCAGCAAAGTGGAAACCCAGATCCCAGCCCCCTCACTGTCCTCAGCAGCGTAACATAATGTCCATGGACAGAGAGCCTGCTGCTCCCCTGGGAAGGCATGGAGGGCTCTGTTTAGGGTTCCCAAGCTGTAGGGAGAGAGGTCCCAGATTTCTTAAGTGGCTTGTGAAGTGTCACTCTCTCTAATGGTGTCTCTTCTTCCCCCAGATCTGGAGTCACATTGTATGCAATTACTCGAGTCTTACACGGGTGCTGGAGCAGTCCCCTAGCAGCACCACCTCTATTTGCAAGAAGAGACAACGGAAGTGCAAGGGTCACTTTATGCATCTTTAATGGTTTTGATTTTTATTTTTGGTTTTTGTAAAAGCTGCTTTTTCTAATCTCCTAGGAGCCTCCCCTGTGCCTCCCTCTTAGCCACCACCCTTCTGGCTCTAGCCCTTCGTCCTGCCTGACCAGGCCCAGTCCTCTCTGCACTTCTTCCCTTCCCTAAGCACCCTGACCCTGGGATCCCAGTGTAGTACCACAGAGAGTGAGGTTTATTGTGATGGTTCATCTAAAGCTAAGTTTCATTTGGAGAGCATAACAGATGTGGCCCTCAGGTCTAGGGTAGGAACTTAGAGCTGTTGAGAAGGCCACATCTCTGTCAGATTGTCCTTTTTCTGAAGCAAGATTAGTTCAAATACAAAGAAATATCTTCTGAGAGCCATCGCAGCAGACCAAGAACAAACCACCTGGTTGTGTAGGAATGTTGTCAGTAGCTTCACATCCCCAGGCCCAGAACCTGGGAAATCAGAGAATTCGGGGAAGGGTGGAGGGAGGGAGGACACTGGGAAGTGGTGTGAAGAAGGGGCAAGAGGGTGCTCAGCTCTGGTTTGAAAGGTCTCTGGCCTCATTGCTGGGCCTGGACCTTCTGATTTGCACAGTGATGTTAACTGACCTGGCACTTGCTCCAGAGATGCTTTGACCTCAAACCTGCCAAACAGTTGCACGGTGGTGGGATCCCAGCATCTGGAGGCTTTGAAAGGCTAGGTACCTGCATAGTCCCACCCTCAGCCTGAGCCTTGTGGACCTGCTCCTGATGAGAGTGGGAACTAGAGGCATTTCTCTCCCCTGCCCTTCTGCCCTTCCCAGTGCCGAGGCGGTCTGTCTGTGGGGCTGGCAGGCAGGCCAAGCTCTTGGTTACCTTGTGCCATTTCACGGCCAAAGTGAAGGAACCACATTCCAGGTGGAAGCTGGCGGTTCTGAAGGTCAGGATAGTGAAGGAAAAACAATAGCAATAATCATTTCATACTCATGGAACTGAAGGGACCTTAGCATTCATCATCTCATCCATTCCCTTATTTGACAGATGAGGAAACTGAGGCCCAGAGAAGCAGAAAGGACTTCCCTGAACCTCATAGTAAATTAGCATTAAATGCAGCCTTCCTACCTAATGGCATTTTGTCTACAAAAATTTAGCTAGGGATGGATTGGCTTGGCTTTGTAAAAACTAAGTCAGCAGCGCCCACGTCTGGTAAGCTCTGGGATGACCTCTGGGCTGGTTTCTGCTATTTTCCCACGAGGACTCTAAAGGTGGGGATTGAAGACTAGGCAGAGGCCACATAAGGCAGATGGCAAGACCAGATTGCATTTGGAAAGCCTGTGAAGACATCTGGAACATTCATCCTGAACCTGACTCCGCCTCTGGGAAAAGGAGCAGGTAGGCTGGCTGGGAGGAAAAGCTGTGCACTTAGGATAGTTGCCTTTTATCCCAAGAAGAGAGGAAGAATGGGAGCCATCAAAAGGGGAGGCCAAGAATGAGGCCAAACAGATACAACCATATCTGAGACGGGAGGTCCTTCCTAGTCTCAGCAAGGAAATGATTAGCCAGCCACCCTCCTGTGCCCAGCTAACAAAGCCTGTAACCTCACTGGGTGGACAGAAACATCTTACTGTGTAAAATGGGATCACTGGTAACATTTGAGACTTGAACTGTTTTCATTTTAAATTCATGTGAACTTGGATATCACCTTCTTCCTATTTTCCATGTTCCCCTAATGGAAGAAAAATGGAAACCCTTGAATTGGAATGACCTTAAGAAGCAGTCTGACTGTTCCCAGGTCAGAGTCCACCAGCATCTGTGGCAGAGATCCCAAAAGTTAGGGCTCCTGTCTTCCTGGCCTTCCAGGAACTTCAGGACCAGGAAGAGAAAACTCAGCTGTTCTGGGTGCTGACAAGGTTTCATTTTTAAAACAAAGTTTTCCAGTGTTAATCTTTTTACAATACCTCCTCCTACCCTCTTTGGTTTTGTAGAGGTGGATGAAGGTTGGTATAGATTATGTCTTATGTGTTTGAAAAATGCCAAAATAATAATGGTGGTAATAATTATAGAATACCCTTGCACGTGTCAGGTGCTTCTCAGATTTCAAAGCACTTCACAGCCTTTAACGTACTGACCCTGACAGCAAGCAATAGGGTCAGTTATTCCACCCACTTGACAAGTGAGGAAATAAGATTCTCTAGAAGGAAATGAAATGGCCCAAAGTGAGCTGTATGCTAGAATCCCGGCAGGCTTCCTAGAACCTATGGCCTCTAGGTGACCTGGTGGAAGAGGGAAAAAGAGATCTAGCCATGGACTTTTAAAGTTTGTTCTTTCCACACCAGTAAGTATAAGCTGTTGTGTCCGCCACAGTTTGTGTGGTTTAGCCCTAAGATGAAGGCCTGATACCTTAGTTAGCTCATAGAGAATACAAGGCTCAGAAAAGTACAGAGATTTTCTGGTAAGGAACCCTCTGCTGGCTCCAGTCTCTCCAAGCCTGATCCACACACATGTTCATGTTCTAAAACATCTATGCTCTGCACCCCATCTTAGACCTAGTCTGTGATCTAAGACCAGGTAGGCCCTGAGGTAAAAATAGAGAGTTGACCCTTTAACCTTTTTTTCAGTAAGAGCAAAGGAGCCCAGTTCAGCTGGCCTTACCCTTTTGTTTGACAGAGATCCCCAAGTCTGGCCAAGCTTGGGGAGCCATGGCAAAGGGACTGAGCCCCAGAGTGCGGGGTTGTGTGTGCCTTGGGATAGGTGAACACAGCTTCTGGCAAGGTAATAGGTACGTGGCAGGGGTGCTTTCAGGTATCATCTAAAGATTCTGATGGTCCAGTGGTCAAGATAGACTAGGCCTATCCCCTCACCATAGGTGTGCACATGACACCATGAGCTGCCATCCTGGCATCACCACACATACCACTTGTCCACACCTCTGCCTCTTCCCCAGTGGTAGAGCTGAGGTAGTGGTGCTGTGTTTACCAGCCTCCTTTATCACTATTTGATCATCTTCATCAGCCCTGGGCTGGGAAGCCTGAGTCCAGAAACTGGACTAGCCTAGTGAGTGAAAGCCTGAAAGTCTCTGCTATGCTTAAAAAAAAAACAAAAAACACAAAAAATGACTGTTTTTCTTCCTATGAGATAAATCACTTCTTCCTTCCTATTCTCCTGGCAATGACCCTGAAGTGCATACCCCTTCCCTGAGTATTCATCAAGGACACACACATCTGTCTGTCCAGACCTCTTTATGTATGTGCTTTGACACTGATTGCCAAAACCTCTACTTTAAAGATGGAGGTGGGGTGGGCATCATGATGCTCTGAAGGGGTAAGAGACTTGCCAAAGGACACACAGCTCATAAGTGAAAGAGCCAGGATTTGAACTTTTATGATCCTCAGCTCTTTCTGCTGCTTTCTGTGGGGTCCCTTGAGTATAAGCTTGCTTGAAGAAGGGAAGGGCTACCTGCTGCCCTACACAGAGGAAGAGTTTATGGAGACTTGGGGAACACCTGTCTCTCTGCTAAGAAGGTTTTTGAGAATTTCTGCTTTGGGCTGAGACCTGTAATGGGCCCCAGGGACCCAGAGTTAGATCCAGCTGGTAAAGCAGATGAGAAGTTGCCACAAAAGACCTAACTCAGGACACTGAAGGTGACACTGCCCAGTACTGAAGATGACTGAAGACAGTACCAGGCATCTTTCAACAAAGAGTCTTGCTTCTGGGAAGCCTGCATACTCTGGCTCTCTGGCTCCAGTCCAGATCTTACAAAGCACTTCAAGGAGACATGGATAAGCCTGAACTGCTGAGAGCACATTTGGATTGGAGTCCACAGGCTTGCTTGTTCACCAATGAGAACCAGGACCTAGAGCGACACTAACTAGGTTCCATGCATCCCAGTACTTTCTGGCTGTCTAGATGGTTCCAAGTTTGAGACCTAGGGGTGTTTCTTTGGAAGACTAATGCTTTGTTCTGAATAGCCTTCAGAAATGAGTCATGGGGAACATAAAAGTAGGACAAGTCCCTTGGTCACCAAGTTCTGGCATCCTTATTGTGCAGACATGACGTATCAAATGAGGCATTGACTGAACCAGT
Source organism: Cricetomys ansorgei (assembly GCA_026225945.1). Lineage (NCBI taxonomy): Eukaryota > Metazoa > Chordata > Mammalia > Rodentia > Nesomyidae > Cricetomys > Cricetomys ansorgei. The sequence continues at coordinate 6,227,028 of JAMJFZ010003206.1, forward strand.
CCCTGCATATCAGATATCTTGTCCCTGCTATGGGCTCTGTGGTCTTCATAGCATTCTGGCTGAATCAGTCATCATCCCATGTGTGACTCATGTTCAGCAAACTCTGCCTTCCCATCTTGTGTTAACCATGTCACTGTTGAGTGTGTGGCCTCCAGTATCTTATCAAGCTTGGGAATCTAGAGAAGGGCAGCCTGGGTAGGAGTGGACAGCGGGGAGCAAATCAGCGGGAAAAACTTAGCCAGGCTCACTGGTCAGACCACACCTGAGCCTCTGGACAGACTTCTGTAGACATGCCAGGCTGCTAGTAAGGTTTGTCCTTTTCCTTCCCCTGTTCCCTCTGCCTGAAAAAACACTGGTGTTAATGTGGTTCTTTGAAAGTCTCAGTAGGCTAGCTTCATCACATGGCCAAACTTTCCTGAGCCAGACGTGGGTCCCACTCCCTCAGTTTCTCCTGTGGGTGTTTCCTAATATATATACTGTTGAGCCTACCTAAAGGCCTGCCAAGAACATAGGAGTTGAAACTGGTTGCCACAGAGCCAAAAGTGGGATATAACAGCACTTGCTTCACTGTGGCTGCTAATCAGTAGTCCTTAGGTATCCTTGCTGTGGCAGTGTGTCCCTTTATCCATTCCAGCCTGAGGGACAGTTTTCCTTCCCAAGAGAACAGCTTTACAGACAGCAGCAGCCCACAGGAACCAAATGAGTGAAATCTGCTTTGGGCTTGACCCTAGCTCATTCTCTATCCTTAACCCCAGCTCAGCCATCCTCCAGGCTCCAGCCATCCTCCTCATGCATGAAAGTCAGACTAAATGAAGAGTAGGACTGGCCCAGAGACCTCAGGTCAGCCCGATGGACTGGATCTATCTTGTGAATCAAGCTTCTTACAAGGTGAGGCAAGGCTAGGCCTCCTGCACCTTGGAGTTGTCTTTGATCTTTGAAGGCCCAGGGCCTGTCCCCTTCTTGTCTTCAAGGCATCTGCATCCCTTTCATATCACATGACAGAGAAGCTTGTTCTCATGGCATGTAACATCCCTGTGAAGAGAGCGTTGTGTATGATTTTGTATTTTTTAATTCATTTTAACCTACAGGTTGGAATCTAATTTTTAAATTTTATTGGAACTCACATTTTAAAAACAAATAAAAACATTTAAAAATAATGATAATTATAATAATAAGTCTTTGACCGGTGTCTTCCAAGTAGTTTGATCAAGTAATTTATAGGTGTTTTCAAAACACAGCTGGAGTGTAAAGATTGGAAAGCCCTGTGGTCACGTTTGTGTGTATGAAGTGTAAATCTGGCTTTGTTGTTTGGATTCCTTTGGGTTTTGTTTTGTTTTGAAGATCAGATAGTGATCACTCTGAAAGGTTGAAGCCAAGAGTTTGTAATTATGATATTTACTGTAAGCTGTAGAACATTCAACAACTATTAAAAAAAGTTTCCCAAAAAAAAAAACCAACAACAAAAAGTGGTTCTTGGGTGAGGGAGGCACAGACCACCTCGGGCCAGTGAGTCCCTGCGCTTTTCCCCAAGGCAATTCTAAGCTTTTTACCTGATCTGAGTACCCACCTGGAACCCCAGTGCTTTAGAGGCTAGAGAAATGCTCACTGGTTAGAGCATTGCCTGCTCTCACAGAAGGCCTGGGTTTGGGTTCCTGGAGCCACAGTGGTTCACCAGTGTCCGTAACTCCAGTTCCAAGGGATCCTGTGCTGTCTTCTGGTCTCTGGAGGCACCAGGCACACACACGGTGCACTTACATACATGCAGGCAGAACATTCATACACATGAAATTCATATTTATATATATGAGAGAAAGACACTGTCTCAAAGAGAGTAAGCAATCCTGTGCTGCATGTCTTCTCCAGACTACAGGATCAGGTACAGTGGGTAGGAGCTGTGGGAGGACAGACTCAGCACCTGGACCAGATAATGTGGTAGAAACCCAGAGAAGCTGTCAAAGAGCTGACATCTATTAAGGCTGGGGTATAGCTCAGTGGTAGTGTACTTGTGTGGGAGAGACTCCCCAGTATTAAAAAATAACAAAAAGTAAGAGAAAGGAAAGAGAAAACCATTAACAAACACCCTGCTGTTTGTTGAGTGCCTGTGGCTGGTGCTTGCTGCTCACTTCTGCTTGTAGATTTTTGAGGTCCTCACACTTTGCTGTAAAGCTCTGCTGTTTGTCCCATATCGGGGGACAGTTAGGGAGGGGCCTTAGCTAAGGTAAAGTTGGAATTCATACTTGGTCTGGTTCTAGAATCCAGATACTGTAGCCCATGCCTATCTCAGAGGAGGTAGTTTTTAAAAGGATGGGGGCACCTCCTCTTCTCAAAGCAGTGAGGGAGTGTCAGGTAGGAGACCAAGGGAGCATGGTGGCTTATTTCAAGGCAGTTGAAATCCATAGGGACTTATACAAGCAGTCATCAAAGACTCTTTTTTCTCCTGTCCCTTCAGGGTGATGCCACTGCCAATGCTGCTTAGACTTTGTCTTAGTTACCTTCCTATTGTGAAGGCACCATAACCAAGGCAACTTACAGAAGAGTTTATTGGGGCTTAACGTTACAGAGGATGAGTCCATAACCACTGCGATGGGGAGCATGGAGCTGGAGCAGTAGCTGAGAACTCACCCAAAGGTGGGGGAAGGGGCACACGCATGGTACTACCTGGGAATAGCAGAGCTTTTGAAACCTCAAAGCCTACCCCCAGTGACACATTTCCTCCAACAAGGCCACACCTTTTCATCCTCAGTTTCACCAACTGGGGAGCAAGCATTCAAATAAATGAACCTTATGGGGCCATTCTCGTTCAAACAACCACAGGCTTGTTGGGCCATGCAACCACTTTTCTTCCCCAGGGCCTGACCCTGACAGCTTATGGTCCCCAACCAAAGACTCAACATGCTCAACTGGAGGAAAAATGACCAAAAATGATCATGCCAAAAGATTGAAGCCAGGTGTGTGCGGCTGTGTTTACTCTGCATTGCAGAAGGTTCAATAACATTGAAAGACCTCCATGGGCTGGGGTGCAGCAGGAGACACAGGGCTTGCCTAGCTTGGGTAAGGCTCTGAGTTCCACCCCCAACACTGCAAGAATCAGTAAAGTCCTCCATGAGTTGGGGATAGAGACCACCTGCTGGACCAGTGAACATACCTTGGCCCGTGCTACAGTGGAAACTGGAAATTGGAAGCCTCACTCTGTCTCCTGACATCCTCCCAGCCTTCCATTCTGCCTATGAGCCATTGTGGACCCAGTGAAGGGAGGAGAGGGCACCTTATCTGGGACAGAATGGGACATCTTAGGCTCATCTCTAGGTCATAGTGGCAGGGGTATTGCCTAGGAGCAGGCAGGGAGCTAGAGAATGGACCCCAATACCTTTCTTTCCTCCATCTCCCACCTTTACCCACTGAGAGAGCTGCATTTGTAGGAAAGTTTCCAAGGGGAGGTGAGCTTTTGGAGGCCACGGATGTTGCACATCTGCATCATCAGTACTTTTCCCTGATGCTGGGAAGTTGCATGATACAAGAAGCAAATGAGCAAGCAGGAGCAGGGTAGAGTAATGCTCATAGTGACAGGGCACCCTTGCCAGCCTGGAAGCCTGAACATGGTATCTCCACCCTGACTGGTATCTGAATGTGTCTCCAATCTAGCCTTTCCAGAGAATAGCTGGAGTCCCACCTCTTGCCCCACCCTCCAGGACACACTCTTATCATCACATGCCACCCAAGTGGACTGTTATCTAAATCCTAGGTAAGTGGAGTACATGAGTTGGCTGGCTGAGGACAGGCAAATTTGAGAAGCCCAACCCTGAGATACAGTGAATGGATGCCAGGTGCACCTTACAGCCACAGGGGCCTTGGACACACAGAAGGAGACCCTGTCTACTCCCAATTCAGAGGAGCCTGTACCCAAAGGATGTAGGGAGAAGCAGGAATAAGTGGGCTCTCAAGACATCTGCTCACCCTGTGAAAGGTGGCTTTTTGCCACTGCTAGGTCAGCCATCCTGGTTTCTGCCCAGGCTTCTGTCCTCAAGCCAGGCCTTCTCAAGTCCCAGTACAGCCACCAAAGGATCCCCCTTTAGGTCAGGCTTCCACACCTCACAAGTTTTATCAGTTTCTAGTCCTTCACCCTCCATGGGACAGCCAGTAGTGTTCTCATGTGTCACTCCCTCCCATATCAAACAGCAAAACCAGCCATGGAGACTTTGGTATAGGATATTCGTTGATTTACCTGGTACTGGCCCAGCTCTTACCATATCCTTTAGGAAACTCATCAAGCCCCTGTCCACCCCTTAGGGCACATGACAGCCTTTCTAGCCTCTCCGCCAACTTCCCCCAAACTCTATACCCTTTCTTGGTCACCAGGACCCTTATGGCTTTATTAATGCCAGGCCCTGGGATCTGCCCTGAGACTTCTTCTAAAACATGGACCCTCCCTGCCTAGTCGTTCTGTAAAATGTCCACTGGAACATTTGTAAGATATTCCTGTCACTCAGCTCTGTCTCCCAGAGCTCCAGGACTTCATATCAAAATACTTTGGTAAGGAGTCCTAGCAGGTCTGCCCCAGGAATTTCTTGGGTCCTTCTGTTCTCTCCCCCACTCCCCCTACACACACCTGTTATCAAGATAGCTACAACAGCTTTCTGCTCTGGGTGCTCCTTTGCTTTAGAGTATGGCCAAGAGGACCAAGGCTTTGCTCTTCCTAACAGCTATGGAGACCCTCCAGCCCTTCTGACTTACTGGTCTGGTCTTTGCACATGCTGCTCCTGCTTCATGTATCCCCCTCCCATACTCTGACCTCCCACGTGACTGCTGCTTCCTCTAGAGCCACTGCCACTCACCACATGGTTCTTGTGCCCTTGAAATATATTAGTTCATGTCAAGATGTGTAAAAAACACAAGACTCTAAACTAGAAAAAAAAAGCTCATTCATAATTTTCTTAATGATTTTATATTGCAATGAAAATATTCTGGATATCCTGGGTTAACAATATTAAAATTAAGTTTACCTTTTAACTTTTTGGAATGATTGTTAAAACATTTTTGATCACACATTTGGCTCAGCCTGTATTTCTATTGGGAAGCCTGGCCTCTAGGGACCTTGGTGAGAATGAGATGAGGAGCCACCTCTGCCTGTTTCCCTGGCCTCAGAGGAAGGTGCTGATGAGGGAAGGATACTGTGTAGCATACCTGGCCAGGTCCCAGGAAGCCTAAGGTGAGCAAACAGGTTTCCTGGGAGGGTCCAGGGAAAGGAAGCGCCTCGTGACACCACTTTCCACCTTTTATTACTCAAGTGTGTGGGGCTGGAGATGTAGGGACATGGTGACAGCAGGTTTCAATAAATAAGAAACGGGATGGGCAATGGGCACCGCGCCTGCACGGCCCCACATAAATAACCAGGCCCTGAGCCAGAGTAGAGACTGAGACAGGCTGGGTTGGCAGTCGCCCCTGCTATCCAAAGCTCAGACAGATACTGCACCACAGGGGCATGGAAACCACAGGCCAGATGCTCTCTCTAGCCGGCCAGCCTCCTCTCCCTGCAGCTCCAGAGCCTGAGGGCAGCAGGGTGGACTGGAGCTCTGCACCAGAGAGCCCTGTCCAATCAAGTCATTTTTCAGTTTCATTAAAAATAGCAGGGTAGGGGCAGGCACATGCATTAACCCCTTCTGTAGGCATAGGCATAATAGTCCCATGGGAGATCTGAAGGCCAAGGCCCAAGAAGCAGCAAAAACAGGCCAGATAAAGCTACTAATGGGAGGGTAGCAAAGTCAAGCCCCACCCCCACCCCAGGACTCAGCCCAGAACCTGCAAAGAGCTGGAGCAGTTCTGGGAACTGAGCTCTCCTCCCCCCACTTCACAGTCAAAAAAGACATAACCCAGGGATGAGCCCAGGATTGGAACCCAGGTACTCTGCCACCAGCACAGGGCTCTTTGCTACCCTTTCCCTTTATAGGGCCTGCCAGAAGAGAGGGAGGCACATCCAGGGTCCAGGACATGGGCAAGAGTGGCAGTCCCCAAGGTACAAGCTGGGGACAAGGACAGACACCACTCCTCCCCCAAGCCAGACCCTAGGGAACAGAGGGCTCCTATGATGTGTTCAGGGCAGACACAGGGTCAGGACACCCTGCAGGGGAGTTAACTGGGGCTGCAGGGATGGGGCGGGCTCTTGATCTCCTGCTCACGCTCTGTGCCGCACGTCCTCAAAGGGGCGGACGGTCCCACCTCCAGGCCTTGGCCTTTGCTGTTCTGTCAGCTAGGCCTTTGCATCTAGGTCCTCAGTCCCAGCTGCAGCTCTCCCTCCTACAGGAAGCCTTCGGAACCTCCCAGGGCAGAGTATCTAATTCCAGACAGACCATCAGATGACCAGGTTGCTTTCGCTTAGCCGAACCACATAGCGATTCTCCTGGGGGGTCAGGATTGAGGAGGTCAGAGCTGAGTTAGGAGGCCATTGGGGCTTCAGAAAAGTGGTGTCTACTCAGAGTTCCCCATACTGCCTCCTCTGGCCTGTTTTCTGTCAGGGTTGACCCAGGTTCTAACAGAAAATTTCCTCTCAGCTCTCACCTCGGCCTTGTTCTCTGCTGGGGGCTTCAACCACTTAGTATGACTTCCGCCGCTTCCCAGCAGTGCCCGCTGCTCAGGGGGAAGACCAGGCTGTGGAGAGTCGGGGAGATCACCCCCTGAAGGCCCAGCCTCTGTGATGGTCTTCACCTCAGATGACAATGAACTGGTCCGCTGCTCAGGAATGCGAGCCACACGGAACCTGTAGGGAAAGGTGGTACCAACATCCCCCATCAGAGGGGGGGATCCTGGGGCAGAGAAGGCTGCACCTACTAGGTCACATTGCAATTCCCAAGACAGATTGAGCCTGTTACACTGTGCAAGAGCCCTTCCCAGCTACACCCCCCAGACAACTCCCAGCAACCCCACATCTAGGTTAGAGTTGGATAGACCCTCGGCCTAGGAAGTCCTAGGTATGTTAACAGCAAGACCCATGCCTCTGTCTCTAGGCTATCAGATTATCACCTGACCCTGCTATGTGTGTGCCCACCTTACCTGCCCACAGACAAGATGGTGATCTCGCCCTGACGTCCTGCCTTGGCACTAGTCTTGGGAGCCCTGGATGGATTGGGCAAGAGGGTGGGAGCAGGAGCGGTGGCAGCCGCTGCCTCGGGAGACAACAGCACTTCTGGCCACTTCTTTTGGCTACAGCGGGAGCAGCAGGGCCCAGAGAGTGAGGCCAGACCCTGCACGGTGTGGAGGTGGTGGCGATGTGGGCAGACATGCGGCATGCTGAGGGAGGCCGGCGGCAGCCTACGGGAGGACAAGTGCAAATGATTACTGGGGCAAGCCAGGGCAGGAGACTCTATCAAGTAGAGGGACAAGGGTGATATGAAAGGGAACAGGCCCAAGTGGGGATCCCCAAGAGGCAAGCTGAGTATCTGAGTACCTGGGTACAGGCCTGTGGCTTGTCTGTACCAGCTGTTTGCTGTGATATTCCTTCAACAGCTCCTCCAGGGCCGCTGCATTCTCTGTGGGCAGGTGGGGTCAGAACCCAGCTCTAAACTGAAGGAGCCCCCACCCCGCCACCTCAACAGACACCCCCTGCCTACCCCCACATCCCTGCCCCATGGGCTGAACTATGTGCCCTTCCTCCATCCCTCTCCAGTCAAGATCAGAGGCAAAAGGGCAGCACCCAGGGTCAGCACTGGTCTCACTGAGGCTTTGGGCTGGGGAGGCAGAGCAGGGCAGGACCTCCCAAGCATAGTCTGGGGATTTAGAAGACCCTCCACTCCCAGGCATGGGGTGAAACAGGAAGACCCTCTCTCTTCACCTTTCTTCTCCGTGATGAGGCGCACCAGGACGCCAATGGTGTCCTCATTGGCATCCTCTGTTCTGTAGGCGGGGTTGATTCCTGGAGAAGAGAAGAAAAGGAATCCAACATTCTAGGGAATATGGGGCACAGGCTCCCAAGCTACACCAGGACCTGCTGGCAGAGGGTGCCACAGGTCTTGCTCTGAGTCGCAGCAGAACCTACTGTGGAGCTGAGGTGACAAGACCCACAGCCTACCTAGACTCACAGAAGTGAGCTGTCGTCTTTGTCACCTGCACCAGCAGCTCCAAGTGCTCAGTGGTCTTGGAACCACCTGAATCTCATCCCTGCACACTGCACAAGCCTCTTCTGGGTAGGCCCTGTACCGTTCTTGGCCTCACCGCGGGGAGCAATGGATTCTCCTGACCAGAGCTCCCAACAGCTTTCCAAGCCCATCACCCTCGGTACACCATCGTCCATGGAACAGCTTTAGGCTTGGGTTTAACCCCAAGGGTGTTAGAATGGGCCACTGTGATGGGTCCTAAGCCAGCAGCTTATTTCTGAAATTTTGTACCCAGGCAGGAGCTGGCAGTTAAAGTCACTAAGTTGGCAAAAAGGTGCAGTCCAGGGTAAAATGACCCTGACGAGCTGGAGAGACGGCTCGGTGATTGAGTATTTGTTCTCGTAGGGGATCGGAATTCTGTTCTCGGTATACACATGATAGCCTAAAATTGTCTACCTCCAGTTCCAGGGGGTCTTATACTCTCTTCTGGCCTCCCTGAGCACCAGGTGCACGTCTGGTGCATACTTATATATGCAGGCAAAATACACACACACACATAAAATTAGTTAAAATTAAAAAAATAAAATATTCAAACATAATAAAAGATGGCCCTGACTTGCTACCCTCCTGCCTGTTTGCCCCATAATCCAGTGTTAGGAGTTGGAAGGGGCCCTGGAAAGCTGGTATAGGAAATACTGTGCCACTCCAGACTAGGCTAGAAGGCTCCTGAGGGCCCAGAGCAGAGCACATGCCCATGAGATCTACCCCTCAGGGGCCATTGGTCAGCAAGAGAAGTAATGGGCCCAAGGCTCTCTCCCTCTGGTTCCAGAATTTGTGTCTCAAACCACAGTGGAGCTGAAACCTGAGCCCTGCACAGTGCCTGCCAGAATAGTGGCTCTGCCAGCCCCTCCTGACGAGGGCATTCTCCAGCTCCAGACCAGAGGCCGGAGGTCACTTTGAATCACACAGTAGTTTGCATCTCTACAGAGTCCCAACCCTACAGTGGAGCAGGGACTCACCCAGGGCAGGAAATCTCACCAACACCACTGGCCAGCTCACTGTTCTACCTCTGCCTGTTACTCCCCTTAGCATCTTCCATGTCAGTCAGCACTGTTCTCATTAAGGCTGCACAGCACCTACAGAGGCCCTCCTGATTAGCCCGCCACATGCCTCTCCTGGCAGACCCCTAAACCAGGAAGGTCCCCTCCAAGGCCTCTAGCCTCCCACCTGGACCCCCAGGTCTTACCGCTGCCTCCTCCTCCAGGGCTGGGCCCGACTTCCTTGTGGGCCGTGCAGTGGTAGCCCTTCCGCTTGAGCAAGTTGCACACCAGGATGCCCAGAAGCCCCATAAGGCAAAAGACAGGTACGATGGCAATCACTGCGTACTGGGCAGCAGTCTCCTCGGGGCCACCCGCCCGAGTGCCATTCCCAGGCTGCCGAGGCTCACCACTGCCGCCGGCCCCTGAGGCCACTTCCACACCACGCCGGGCCCGCCGCCCTGACTCTGAACAGCACGGAGGATGGAAGCAAGGCAGCAGAGAAAAACACACAAAGAAGTTGCTAGGCTTCACTGTCCCTCCTCAGCCCCAGAAAGGCTCTCTGCCTGGCCTGCTGTGACAGCACCACAGACGAGGTGGCTGTCTTGCCCTGATGTCCTGCCTTGGGAGCCCTGCGTAGTCTGGAGAGGAGGCTGGGAGAGGAGTGGTGACGGCAAGTCCAAAGTGCTTGAGCAGGAAGCTAGTGGGGAACCGATGTCCCAGACAAAAGACAGCCCTCCCTGCCGCACTCGGGAGACAAAAGCCAGCTTGTGCCCTCTTCCTTGACCACCAAACAATTATCCAGTGAGGCTTCCTCAGGCCTCAGCCTGCATCTGACCTCATGCTAGGAGTGCGGAGTGACCGACACACGCGGCGACTCCTGGGCAAAAGGACACAGGATTCTGCCTTCTCTCTGGATTAGTAGCCTCAAGAGGTGACTGGCTCAGTGTTATGAGGACATGTGTATGTGTTCACAGGTATGCACAGGCATGTGTGCATGCTCACATATGTCTATAGGGCTCTTATGGAAAGAATGGGGACAACAGGACCAAATAGGATATGAAACCCAATCTTATTGGTCGCTGCCAGATGCTGGATGGTCTCTACCACTCCAAAGCATGTTGGGTGCCCATATGTTGCTGGACATCTTCTGGCTGCCTGCTCTCCTACGGGCTGGAAGAGGCCCCTACTGTCCTCACATGGATACTGCGGGGACTCCTGGGCTCAAGTTCACTGGTCCCTTTCCTATCCCACCATTTACCACTCACCATCACAGCCACTGCTTGGACGTGCCCTGGAGCATGGCTGACATGGAACATGAGGAAGTCCCTGCGGCCCAAACCACCTGCAGGGAGGGAAGATGTCACTGAGGTCTGGAGGTAAAAACCCGTCCTTAAGAAAAACTGGATTCCTTCCTACCAAGTGCCTTCAATGCCCCCACCCATCCATGTCACAGATGAGAAGTCAGACCCCCTCAGGGAACAGTGGGGCAAACCCAGCATGAGCCCCACCCTCACCCTGTGCTCACCCAGGCTGGCAGTCTCCACACATTGTATCCTGAGTTGCTGTGCCAGCCTGGGCCTCCAATCTCCTTCGAAGGCTGCAGCGGTAATGAGGCTGGCACGCACGGGAGTCCCATGAGGCCGAGAAGGTGCCTGGAGGGCAGGCTCTGCATAACGTGCCCTGCCCTGGGTCCTGTGGGAGAGGGAAGAAGATTATAAGGCCAGAAGCCAGACCTAAGGCCCCTGGACATCCAGGCTTAGGCCTGTCTCCTGCCCTCAGGAGTCTTCCCAGGACAGGGGAGCACATCGCTCACCAGGTCAGGCTCCTTGCCAGGTGGACACAGCCAAGGAGTTACTGATGTTGGAGTGGCCAGAGGCCAAGGCAGCAGCTGGAAGAACGCAGGTGGAACACAGAGGACATGGTGGCAGAAGAAGAAGGGTTAGCATGGGACCGGCAGGGTCATCTGCCCACTACCTACTTCCTGAGCAGACTCCCTACCCAGGCTTCAGGGGCACTCTTAGAACCTGCCTCAGCCAGTTCTGCTGCACTACCAGTGTCTAGGTAGAGAGAGAATTATATCTGCTTCTGGAAAATACTGGAAAGCCCCAGACAGGATCAAGACCTGAAGCCCTTGAGCCTCTGAATTACAGCCCTTTCAGATGAGTGAGTTACACCTCCTCACCCCAGACAGATGAGGAGGAAATGCTTCCGAATTCCTCTGAGATTGTCTCCCTTCCTGTTGCATGCCCCCCACCCTCATCCAAGCTGGGCATGTCATTAGCTACCCTCTGTTTATCATGCCTAGAGCCAAGTCTGCAGCTGGTGCTTACTTACTATTCTGGGCCCTGGGCTAAGTCTGAGACCACATCCTCCTCTGTGACCTCCCCCTGTGCCAAGGCCGTGGCCCCATTCATACCCTGCACCTGAACAGGGACGCCACGTTCCAAAGAAAGGCTCTTCTAGATGTGGTTGCCAGCCCTCTCTCTGGTGTCCTCCCTCTGCTTCCCACTCAAACGAATGGACTACCTGCCCTGCCTCCTGTGGGAAGACCCTGTCCTCCAACTTGGCCCCAGCTGCGAGGGCTGGGGTATCAGACATAGAACAGGGCCAGCTACCCTGAAGGCAGAATGTCAGAGCTGGCTCCCAGCACCACCTGGGGCTGGAGGCTGCCTTCTGGGGACCTCAATTTGCTATCCCAAACTTTCAGAGTTACAGTAGAAAGGCCACATAGATCAGACCCCAAGGTGCTGCCTGAGGCTACAGGTCTGCAGGTACTCTAATTCCAGCCCCAGAATCTGAGCTTCCTTAAACTAATACAGATCCTACATCCAGCAAGCACATGAGGTACTGTTTCCTCCAGGTCCTCGCCCACCCTTCTGGCTCTGCCCACACCTGCCTGAGGCAAGCCCCTTGCCCTCAGCCATGCTGCAAACACTAGGAAATCCCTCCAGTGGGAAAGCTGTATCTCCTGACTTGAATGCCAATAGCAGAAGAGAGTGTGTCTGTCCCTGTAGGGTCACGAATACATGCCAAGGAGCACTAGTAGATGCTTCCTCGGGTCTAATGGCATTGGATTCTTCCCAGAAGGAGGTGAGTGTTTAAGTTTGCCAGAGCCTGAAGCTCCTGAGCAGTGGCTACACTGTTCTCTCTGGAGTGCTGGGGTGCCTGCTCAGATTCCAATCATTCTAGCTTCTCTGGGGCCCTTCCCTAACTTACCACAAAGAGGCAAGACAGGGGCCAGCACAGCAAGGTCCGCTTCATCATCAGGCCCTGGAGTGACATTGACCTAGGGCAGATAAGGAGGCTCAGGGGAGCAGCCAGACTAGGCTAGCAGCTGCTGTCTCCCCCTCAAGTCACACGCAGGATGGCAGGACTGCCGCTGGTGCTGGGCGGGGCAGGACGCAGGTCTGAGCAGAGGTGGAACTGACCTGTTTAGGGCCAGCCTTCCAGGCCTGGCCTCAAGGGAAGCTGAGGGCTCTGTAGCTCAGGAGGTTTCCCAGAGAAGGAAGTGCTTCCTTCCCCTTCCATAAACAGCCAGGTGCCCTGAGGCATCAGAGAGGACCAAGAGGAAGGAAGCTGGGGAAGGCCTGGGCTGGGGGCTAAGATGGCCACATTGCCTCTAGCCCTGCACTTATCTCCACCCTCTCACTGCTCACACTCTGCCTTGATTCCTGCAGATTCTGCTTCAGGAAGGCCTTGACTTCATCCTTCAAAGCCAACTCAAAGGCCTCTCCGTGAAAGGCCTATCCTACTTCTAGAAGCCTGGCTCCCAGGCTGTAACCCTACTCACTCTGTCATAGGCCTGTTCCTCCTCTACACCCCCTCCCCTCTCCCAGGGAGGCCTGGACATATGTGCTTGCATCTCTGCCTGCCCATGTGTCATGGCAGACCTGGGAGGGAGGGTCACCATAGCTGGCATTCGGCTTGTTGGAGCCTGGCCAGCACCTCCTATACACCAGACATGCCTCTGCACTAGGGATTAGGAACACCAATGTCCACAGGAGCTCCAGCTCAGAGGACACCATGGCAAACAGATTAAGAGACAATGGTCCGTCCCACTGTGAGATGTTTGAGAGAACCATCAATGCCAGCTCCCTAGCCCACTGGCCCCAGGCTGAGTGAGGCTCCTGGACTCAGACAGCAGCAACTCTGGAAAAGTCTCTAGCCAGTGGACAAAGTTGGAATGGCAGGAAAGATTCAGATTAGACAACAGAAAGCTCATGTGTATTTCCCAGAGGCCTAGCTTCAGGCTGGGGTAGGGTGTTCATCAAGTCCTCAACACAAGCTATGAGCAACCTCTAAGACCCAATGGTGTTCACCGGCCCAGCCCTCCCCCACACCATTGGATGAGAGGCCACAGGCTGTTTGATGCCAAGCCTGGCAGAGGACTAGTTGCTTGCAGGAGGCTCCAGGTCACAGAGCTCCCTTTCTGCTGGTATAGCCAGGCTTCCCACTGGAAACAAGAGTGGAGCAGAGGAAACCTATCTGCCACCTGACCTGGGCCTGGCCTCATAAAGACCTCAACGGGACCAGGGATTCCAGTTACACCCAGGGGAGGGGGAGGAGCCGCCATCACATCATCCAGGGACTCTCCAGGTCACTGGCAGCGGGCTCCTCTGGGGCTCCAGGCCAGCTAAGGGGAAAACCAGGCTCCAAAGTAGGCAAAGGCCACACGTGGCAGTCAACACTCAACAGGTGGCACTCCTGACTCATCCCTTGACCTGTCCCTCCTCAAATTCAGACACAAAATTGCCTTCCAAGTTCTGCACCACAGTGTTCCGTAACTCTCCCAGGCTTAGTGTCCCCTCAAGACCATCTCCCATGGCCCCTCCATAGTCCTTCAAAGGATCTCACCATCACAGACCTGACCACAAACCCTGAGTCTTCAGGTTGTCTCCATAGCATGCTTCCAGCCCCAGAAGCCCTTCATGTCCCCAAAGGACTAGGATAAGGGGGACAAAGTAAGAGGTAAAACCCCAGAGGCTAGAGAGGTCCAGGATCACCAGGACCCTAGCGGCACCTGCTGGGTGACCTGAGCCACAAGGAGAGGCTATGCAGTTGCTCATCTGCAGACAGTCCAGAAACAGAGTGATCTGGAGACTTCCTAGAGGAAAGCAGGGGTTTAGGGGCCCAGCCTCAAAGCCAGAGTGGGCCCACTCAGGCATATCCACCGACAGCCGCCGCCCAGCACCCCCCTACCTTCTAATTACACACCTTCTAATTACCACAAAACTGGCACTTACTCCAGTCTGGCTGCATGGCCCCCACTCTCAACCAGACTGAGCGCCCCCCCCTCATTGGCCTGCTCAGGCACATGCACACATGTGCACACCTGCAGCTGAGACCTCTGCCCCCTAGTCCTCTAGCATCTAACCCACTGCCCTAGCCATGGGAAAACAAGTTCAGAGAAGTTCCTAGGCTAGAGGGGTCAGTGGAGGCCCCTCCCATACTCCTCTGGTCTAGAGGCCAGGCAGTCAGTGATACCTAGCACCTCCTGAGGGCGGCCTGGGGGACAGCTGCAGCCTAAGACTGAAAGGTAATGCCCCAAAGGCCTTCCAGCTCCAGGGTACCTGAGGGAGGAGAGCCACCCCAGCCACACAGGGTTGAAGAGGAAGGGTTCTAGCAGAGAAGGAAGTCAGCTCAAAGGCCACTCCTCCAAGTCTCCTAGCCCTGAGCATCCCCACAGCCACTAATTCCCCGTGGGACTGGAGTTCCCAGCTTCCCTAGCCTCAGTTTCCTCATCTGCAGGATAGGTTGTTTATCTCCTGTGGCAGAAGCCTGTCCATGAAGCATAACCCTGGTAATAGGCCTCAAGGGGGTCATGGGATTTCCTCCCCACACCCACATGGTAGTAATTAAGTATTTGTTGGCTTGCTTGTTCACTGTTTGTCCCTCAACCAGACAGCAATCAGGGCAGGGATGTCTGCTTTATTCACCACAAAGCCCAGCACCCAACCCAGGCATGGGGTTGGATGCCTCTACCAAATGGGCTCTGAGGCTGGGGGGTTGGGGGTGGGGGGATATCTCTTAAACCTAGCCCTCCAGAAAAGTGTCCAAACAATCAGAACAGAAATTCCCTGAGTACAAGCCAACTAGCAAAGCCACAACAAGGCTCAAAGCTGCAGTAGAATCTGCCAGTGGAAGCTGCCCCAAGGAGGAGCCCTGGAGGCCTCACAGAAAGAGGAAGCTATACAGCCTGCCCAGCCTAGGGCAGCTTCCTCTTTCTTAGAACTGAATCTATGGGTTTACCCCTCACCCCAGCCAAGGCTCCCCAGCACAATCCCAGAGATCTCCCAATGCTTCTATCCACTTCTGACCTCTAGGTCAACCTTACCTGCAGTCTAGGTGTCCTGACAGATATGTTGTGCCCTGAGCCAGCTTCCCCACCCTCAGAATGGTGTCCCAATGCACCCTGAAAAGCTCCTTACACAAACATGCACACATATGCCAGCCACCCACTTTAGGTTTCTCTCTCAGTTGCTTGAAGCTCCTTTCAAGTCACAGAGATTTGTGTTACCTGTTGTTTCCTCTGCCCAGAAACCCCACCTCTCACTTTTGGCCAACACCTACTCTTCCTCCAGAGCACAGTTCAAAGTCACTTCCTCCTGGAGGCTCCCCGAAACCACCACCTCCCCTCAGCAATGGCGCCATTTGCCCAGCCCCCTTCTCACCACAGCTGTCCTCTAAGCCCAGTGCTATGCTGGGTGTGTGCTGAAGTAAGAAGTAAAAGAGAAGTCTTCAGCAGACTACCCTGCTGTGCCAGAGAAGGAGGGCAGAGAGAACAAACACTCTGCTGGTGAGGAAGCTGAGAGGCACGGCTGCTCTAAACTTGGTTCTAGAATCCTGTACAGTACTTGCCTGGGAAACCATCACTGAACACATCCATCCTCTGCTCTCCACTGGCTGCAAAGCTATGGAGACCCATGCAGAGGACTCATGAGAGTAAAATGGGAGAATTCACATTTAGTTCTCAGCACAGGACTGGCACAGAGTGGGCCCTCAATAAAAATGCACAATATGTTACCATGCCTCAGTTTCCCCATGTGTACATTTTTAAAAAGGAAGAGCACATGTCTGACCAGCGTGTGAAGCACAGGGAAATTCTCTTTTGTACTTATGGTCAGTGATTAGCAAGGTGCCAAGTACGAAGGAGATACCTAGTGAGCCACTCTGGGGATGGGAGGTATAGGAGAGGAGTCTGGAAAGACAAGCAAGCAGAGCCCAGGCCATGCTGAGCTTGTACTTTTCCCAGGGCCTATGGGAACCCTGAAGAGCTGAGCAGAGGAAGCCAAGCACTGAGTGATTCACCTCTAGGCAGGCAAGTGAGCCAGGCTGCCAGCCAAGAGGGGGCACCAAGGGAGAGGGAGATGGGGTCAGGGTCCACCTGGCGTAGAGCAGGTGAGAAGGCAGATTCTGCTTCCTAGGCTATGGCTTTCCCTGTAGCCTCTAGAGGCAAGGGTTGCCTGGAAACACAGCTGGACACAGGCCTTCCTCAGCAGTGGCTGCACCAGGAGGTAACAAAGGCAACATCAATAGAGAAATCCAGGTTAGCAAGGGATCCAGTGGTTCCCTGGCAACTGGGGCTGAAGTAGGGCAGGGCCCACACTGGGTGCCAGTTAAGGCTGCTAGGCATTGCAGGCTTCCCTAAGGGGAGGGGGCCGGACCTCAACTGAGGACTATCCCTCCTCATCCTGGCTCACTCTCCAATAGGAGAGGTGAACATTCCCTTTTCAGGTCCAAGTAAACAGGCTGTGGGAGGTCACACATGAGGGTCACACAGCCAGTAAGTACTAAGGCAGGGGTGAAGCCCAGGACAGCCTCAGCCTTTTCAACCCTGATGCCTAATCCTGTCTCTGCAGGCAGACACCCTTAAGACAGCTTGCCAATCTGATGGCAGGAAGGCTAGTGCAGAAGAGCGTGGAAGGTGGCTCATACAGATGGTGGCTCAACTGAAGGTTTACTAGAAAGACCTAGGCAAGGCCTGCAGGAGGTGTGTCGCTCTGCCTGCCAGCTTAAGGGCCTCTGAGAACTGCCTGCACTCACCCTCATTTGCATATTGTGCGAATTTGTACCAGGTCATACAGGAAAGAGAATTGGAAACTATAGAAAGCAAGAAGATCGGGGAAGTCTGGGAATTCCCAGAGGCAGGAAGAGCAGCTTCTAGGGCTGCTGTTGAGGCTGAGGGCCCAGAGATAAACAAAAGCTGCCTAGGGGCTATGCAGAAAGAAAGGCACCCCCCACTGCCTGCTATCTTCCCAGCTCTGGGCAGCCATGACCACCTGGGTCACTACAGGATGGATTGTCTCCAGTGCTGGACCCTCAGGTCCAATGCTACCCACACTTCCAGACAACAGGAGAGCTGGGTACGTTGTTCCTGAGACCTCCTGGCTGCCACTGAGCCTGCATTTCAGCAGCTCAGGTGGTAAGGTGGGTAGGAGGCGCTGAAAGGGCTAATTGGCTCCTTAAGGCTAAGAAAAGGGCTGAGGCAGCCAGATCTGGCTCTCCCAGCTCCTCCATTCTGAGTAGGAAATGAATACACTCTTCTCCCTCCTACTTTGGATGAGCCTAGGGAGAGAGAAGAGGGTGCCTGAGACCAGACAATCATCCCTGGGACAGAGCTGGAGCTCCCCAATGGCCCTCTCGCATGTCCCCCCATTTCCTCTCCAGGCTGAGTCCCACTGAGTCTCTCAACACAGGCTTCTGTGACCCACACAGAAACTAAGGCTGAGGCAGCTGAGTCGTGACCTGTAAGGGCCTTGGTCTAGGGCCGGTAAGACAGTGGGCTCACTGCCATTGTCTTGCCACCAACACTGAATGTCCTCCAGAACCCACACAGTGGGAGGGAAGAGCTGGCTCCTGCAGGTGTCTGACTTCCACACCACCCTGTCAATACAAAGTCAGCAAGCAAATATAATAATTTTTTAAAAAAGAAACTGGTCTGAAAGGTAAGGAAACATGGTTTATAAACGCTGGAGAGACAAGTAACAGTCAGTGCTTGCCCATGTCACCCATACCTGGCATTCCACTGCTTCCAAGAGCCTGGTTAGTCCATACTGACTTTTAGGACCTATGGGCCATTCATTCCTGGACTCCCTCTTCTGTCCCTATGACAGGACAGCACCGACCCAGGAGCTGCTGGAAAACCCTGTTCATCCTTCAATCACACTGCTACCTCCCCTCTCCAGCAGTCAGCCTGGCTGCTGCCCTGGCCACATACCTCCACTCTGCATTGGACTGCTAATGAGCCTGGAAGGCCTAGAGCTGGCTCAACCTAGAGCCTGACCCCATCATCCCGACTTGGTTGACTGGAGCAGAAACTTAGGGAGACCGAGGAGAAACCACATATCTGCTCGCTCTCCACCTCCTTAGGCTTGGGCACTGGGGAATAAGACCCTACCCAGAGGAACTGTGTGGAGGCCTGGGTGGGCATGTGTGTGACGACAGAGCCAGCAGGGGCAAGGTTAGGCTCTGGAACAGTCCACCTGGGCCAAAGCTCTGGCTCTGTCACTAAGGGATCTGTGACCTTGAACAGGTCACTTAGCCTCTCTTGAGCTTCAGGGCCTCAAAGGATGTGGAGAGGCTATTTGGGATCTCACTTAAGCAAGGCTGCCCAAACAGAGTTCTCACACCACAGCCTCACAAGGGCCATTGGAGGAACCCAGGGTCAAAAAAGCAGTGTCCAGTCAAGCCCACCCAGGTGCTAGGGTGCCGAAAGCATGCCGTTGAAGTAAAGTCTCAGCAGCATGAGAGAACCCAGGCACCACAACAATCCAGGCCTGTGTGTGCCTGCTTCCATACCAGCTGAGACCACAGAGTCAGGAAACTAAAGGACTGAGCAGAGACAGTTCAGCAGTTCACATGCAGCCCCACCTGCCCATAACTTGGGGCAATTGTGCCTACTCAGCTGACCTCATGGTGTGGGGGAAGATCCAGAATACACAGGCTGACAGCAATTCTTTACCAGCAGGCCTGAGCCCAGCCCTGACCCCATCATTTAGGAAGTTTTCCTATCTAGGAATTTCTCCATCTCCTTTGACCCTTGCCAGTAGTGAGGAGGCAGACAAAAGGGCCTATGGGCTCTCAGTCCTTTCTCACTGTGATATACACAGGACCAAGTTTTGTTCCTTCTCTCAAACTCACGCTTGGACCCTGCCTCTTATTGGCCACAGGAGGCCCCTCCATCCCCCTCCATCTGTGCCAACTAGACAGGCACACTCTCAGAGCCAATGGGCAGTTTATTTATAGAGTGCTTGCCTTTCCCAGGAAAGAAGCGTGGACTTCAAGGCCATAGACCTGGGTTTGGATCCCAGTAGCACGGAGGTCTTGAACCTGCCTTCCCCTCTTTGATTCCTGGTTTCCTTGCCTATGTCTACAAGGACTGAGGACTCTCTGGAGGAAGGGGCAAAGAGCTGGCAGCCTTCGGGGCTGAGCACACACCAGGGATGCAGCACTGGCTTCCGTCCTCTACTAGCCTAGCCCCACCTAGCCTCACTTGTGCAAGGCTCTGGGTTCAATCCACAGTACCGAAAAAACAACCAAAAAAGCTGGACACACAGAGAGAGCCAAAGCTGGAACAGAAGTTTGCAAAGCTGTGACAGAACCTGCTCCCCATGCTGCCCAAGTGTCCAGGCATCAAGTGGCAGGATGGAAAGTGGAGAGGAGACTTCAACAGCAAACCTAGGCACTGGGTGTGCCCTGCCAATCTGGGAACCTCAATCTCTCCCTGTGTAAAGTGGGACTGAGTCTGCTGGCTCTGACTCCTGGCTCTGTAACTTGGACCCCTCTATATTTTCCTACCAATGAAAGACAGGCACCTCCCTCTAGCAACTACCACACCAAATAGAAACCCAGCCTGGTCCCACTGTCATCCCCAGAGGCCCACATTCCCAGAAGGGTTTGGCTTGGGTAGGGCATAGAGTAGAGCTGGGGAATCTCCACATAGGCCAGAAGGGAAGGTTAACCCTTAGTTAACCCTTCTCCCCTCTCTCCTTTTCCTGGCCATGAGCTATTTCTACCTCTATGCTGGGGATAGAAATAACTTGGGCTCAGCCCCTGGAGACCAGGACAGCTATTTTCATCAGCCCCAAAAGCACAGCTCCAATCATTCCAGGGAGGACTGAGGGACACCCTGATCCCTAGCCCCAGCTCTAGGCCAAGTATCAGCAATGATCAGAATTAGAAAGAGTGTCTGGGAAGAATGGAGAGACAGAGACCCAGACTGGTCAGGGTACAAGCACAAGGTCATTCCATCTGCTCCCCACCACAACAAATGGGTGAGTCAAAGATAGGGGGATGGAGGCCTCTCAGGTATGATGAACGTCATTATTCTTGACCCCCTCGGCTATAGTAACTCCAGATACTTCAGAACCAGGTTGGATCTTTCCAAGGCCAGCTGTAGGCTCTAAAAGGCAAGAGACAGGTCTTTCTGGTGAACTCTGGCTGAGGGAGAAGAAACAGGAAGACCTTGTAAAACATCCACTTGTAATTTGCCAGTCATATGTGCACACAAATCTCATTGCAAACTCCTAATGGGACACCTGTGCCAGGCCTGCCGGCCAAAGTATGATAGACAGAAGCTCAGATAAGCCGTGAGCAGTTACCAGGAAGGTGGTGATCCTTTCCAAGCATCTCACAGGGTTAGAAGACTTGAATTCCAGTACTGGCACTGTCCTGATTCTATGTGACCTTGGGCAAACCACTGTGGTTCTCTGAGCCTCAGTTTAACCACTGTAAAGATTCAATAGAACAGCACATTACACAGTGTTTAGAGCAGAGCTTGCCACTGCACCCTCCCCACCCCCCGCCAAATGTAAAACATTTTTAGAGGATCACAGAATCCACATACTTCTTATATCAGGTGTGGTACCTCACTGCCCCTGCCACCTCTGGAGCTAGGGAGCCTGGTTGCCACCCACTCTACCTGAATTGCACAGACCCTCTTGTGGGAGCAGGGGCCTCAAAGTGGTCTTTCTCAGATGGAGATTAAGCAAGAATTCCAAGAACAGACCAGAGACCATTCATTGCTGGAGAACAAATGTGCCCTCTCTCTCCAACCAGGGAGTTGAAGAAAAGAGACCAGAGTAGAAAATGTCTTTGGATTGAGATTTCAGGATCTAAAGGACCAGATGGCCTTTGAGTGAGAATCTGACATCTTCTTGACCAGCTTCCAACCTTTCAGGACCACTGTGCCACGAACAGAAGCCTGCCCCCACCCTCACTGCAGTGCTTCTGCCTGGAGGGAAAGGAGAATGGAGAAGACTGACCCAAAAACAATAGAGGATCCCAAAGTGATGATTCACAGGCTCTTCACACCTCTGTGCAGTCCGGGAGACTGAGGCCCAACAGGGGCAGATTCTGACAAGACAGAGAATACTGTGCCTTGCCAGATGTGGGGGACTTCTGTGTGTGTAAGAATGGAGACTGAGACCACCTCAGGTGGTCTGTGTCAGAGGTATTATCCCACCCAATGCCACCCAGCTTTGGCCTCTTCTCCCTCTGCTAGGTCATGTCTGGGTGCAAACTATTTATTAAACTGAACTCCTCAGAGATCTTCATCTGATCTAGTCTTCCCTAGACTCCAGATCTTCCTTGCCCCCTCAACTGCTGGAAGGTGTCGGGTTCCTCCTCTGTCTCCTTACTCTGTCCTGAGTCACACACACACACACACACACACACACACACACACACACACACACACACACACACACACACACACTACTTGGTCCCACATGCACCCTGTGACCCATGATTCAGGGCTTGCTTAAGTTACGTAGGGTTCCTCTCTTCTACCTTATACTCACGATTTTTAGTAGCCCTAACCCCGGTCACACTGCAGGCCACACACCGTGACCCCGGTGACCTGGGGTCTCTCTCACACACAATCACATACATACACTCGGCCTATCTCAGACACACAGAGCCCCTCTGTGTCGCCCGCTAGGCTTGGCGTCACCGCCCAGCGTCCCAGCCACACGTTCGCCCGGGCCAGGCCGCCTCATGCGCCGTGTCACCCACAGTCACGGGCTGACACCGTTCAGAACCCCCCCTTCCCGGCCGCCCCGCGTTGCAGCCGCACCGAGGCGCCGCCGTCCCGTCCCGCAGCCGGCCCTGGTGTCAATCCAAGTTTCCCGAGCTCCACCGACCCCTCGCACGTCAAGTTCCGCTGCTTCCTCTCGCGCACCTTCTGACACACTGCGCAGCGCCCGGCGCCGGGAGGACACGCAGCCCGGGGCGCGGGAGGCACCAGCACCGGACAGGACGGGGCAGGAGAGTGGGGCTGCCGCATCCGCCGCGCGGGAGAACTTCCTCAGAGTCGCGGAGGGCTGCGGGCCGCGCGCGCCCTCCTTACCTGGCGGGCAGCACCAGCTCCGCTCCACGACCGACACGGCGCCGGGGGCCCCCTTGGCGAGCGCTCCGGGCCGGCTGCGCAGCCTGCGCGCCTTTTGAATGAATCGCCGGCCTAGCCGGGAAGCTGCGCGGCCCCGCCCCCCGCGTCACCGGCTCTGTCCCCGCCCCCGACGTCAGAGCCCGTACTCGTGGCCCCTAGCCCCGCGCCCCCCAGCAGGCGAAGGGCTCACGATTCTCCCGCCTGGCCGTGCTGCTCTACATCGCCACCTTTCGAGCCTCCTAGGAGCTGCAGAGGCTGAACGCGACAAACTGGCAGCTACTAGGATGCTTTTTGGATGTGGGTGTGTTGAGGGTGGGAGCTTGTGAGGCCGCGAAAAGGAGACTTGAATGCTGCTCAGGTCCTGTCACCATTGCCTGTGTAACTAGGGCCACAGCTGCCACTTCCCGAGAACTTTCTTACTTTTGGAATTGGTTGCAGATGAGGACCTCAGTGTCTTGGATGAGGCCCAGGCTGGCTTCTAGAATCCCCCACCTAGTTAACAAGAGGCTGCATTATAGAAGAGATGCTCACCTGGTGAACTCCTTTGGAATCTGGCCCAAATACCCCCTCCTCCAGAGTACCTGGTCCCTTTCCCTAAACCAGGAGTAGAAGTGCAATCCCAGGATTTGGGAGGCTGAGGCAGGAAGCTCCTGCGTGCCAAGCCAGCCTGGGCTTCATATAGAGACCTTGTTTCACAAACAAACAAATAAAAACAGAGTACCCAGCACTATGAGACACAGCTGTAGAAGCCAGGACACTTATATACATTGTGTTCTTGTTTCTGTAAATCATGCCCATGTGTGGCGCAGTGTGTCAGTACTAGAAGTAGGAACTCAGCTACCACAGCCTCCTCCGTCTGTCCTCCCCTCCCCCATATCATTCAAGGAATCAAAGGTAGCCAGGAGAGCAGGGCTAGGAAGAAACTCAGACAGCAGGGGAGGATCTAGAGTTGGGGACAGAGGCCTGGTTGGGGTCAGGATAATCACAGCTCACGCAAGAGGTTGAGGAAGGTAAATACGTCTGTTGGGAATAAATGGGCAGGGGTGGGATTCTAAACAAACTGAGTCATAGAATCTGAGCCACAGAACGGAGAGGAAAGGTCAGGTCCCCAGGGTCTGGGAAATTCCAGGAGAAGAACTGGACACCTGAGTGAAGAGAGGGAGGGGAAGAGTTTCCATTTCCCTGGGCTGAGCCCAGGTTTCGGGGATAGGACAGAAAGAGTTCCAGGTTACTGGTGTCAAAATCATGAGCCCAGCAGGCCTAGAGACATGTGCTTTCAATCCCAGAGCTCTGGAGGTGAGACAACCAGATCTCTGTGAACTCTGGGCCAGCCTGGTCTACATAGTGAATTGCAAGCCAGTGAGTGATACAAAGTGAGAGCCAGTCTTGGAATAAAAAAAAAAAAAAGACCCCAGTCTATTCAATGTCAACTGTGCTCTCCCAAATCTTGGAACAGGGGCTATGCTAGAGCTCCCCACATCACAGTCAGTGGAGGAAACCCATAGTGGGGACAGTGAAGTGCCCACTGGATGATGTTCTCTACTTTTTTTTTTTTCTCTTTTTGAGACATGATCTCTCTATGCAGCCTTGGCTATGCGTGTAGACCAAGCTGACCTCAGACTCACAGAGCCCCACCTGCTCTGCCCCCTGAGTTCTAGGATTAAAGGTGTGTACCACTATGTTCATCTTTCTAAAATTTATTTTAATTATTTTATTATATTTTATTGTATAGGCATTTGCCTGCAGTGTGAGTACCACTTGTATATCTGGTACCCGAGGAGGCCAGAAGAGGGCATCTGAAGTCACGCATGGTTGTGAGCTTCCATGTTGGTATGGGAATTGAACCTGGGTCCTCTGGAGAAACAGTCAGCGTTCTTAAACCCTGAGCCATCTCTTTAGCCTTTCTATTTTATCTTTAATTTAGGTTCTGGGGATTGAACTCAGGGCACAAGCACTTTACCAACTGAACTATCTCTCAGCTCTTTTTGAAATATTTTCTTGGTATAAGGACATTCTGTATCTCAATTTTCAAATTCCAAATGATGGTATTTCAAGTCCTACTTAATCCGAATAGGGATATAGGTTTTGCTCTGACAACTACTCTGACCTTCCCAAGAGGCCCCAGGCCCATCGCCACTAACAGCTCTCTGGGAAGCTTTGGTCAAATTCCCCCAATCAGTTTCCACTTCTGAAAACTGGGGCACCCAACCTATTGCCTGAAGGTCACTCATTCTCTGTGGAGGAGGCCACCTTGACGGCGGTAATTCCCAGGAGTGCACGTCCTGCTCCTGCATCCTTGGTTTGGAAAGAGCCTAATTATTATTTACTGCTGGTCTGACATGCAGGCTCCTTGTCCAGCTGACTGTGACTCCCAACTCTTCCCAGCAATTTCCCCAGGAGTCTGGAGCCACTCTGCAGTTAGGAGACAGAGAAAAAAAGGTGACAGTCACTCGATTGGGGCTGGCTTTTTATGGTGCTTGGAGAATCATCCAGCTCCAGAACAGACTCAAAATCATAAGTTCTCTAAAATCCTGGCATCTCAGGTGACCTCACAGAATCTTGGCACTCACTCCTGAGTGCCTCAGAGACTATCTTGTTTGTAGCGTCTCTCACATCGCAGCTGGAGATGCTCCAGCACTTCATCACTTAAGACCCCAGTAGGTTGGCATGAGTTTTCATAGTGACCCACAGCCGGGGGTGGGGTGGGGGGAAGACAACGATACCAAGTCCCTGCCAGGCCAAGCTAAGGTAGAAATCCTGTGTCAGACTTTCAGAGCTACAGGACACAATTGTTTTGAGAAATCTTTAAACAGGTGGCTGCAGGCTCCCCCTGCTGGCTACACTGGAAAGCCAAACTGGAAGTACTGTCACCCCTGCTTTTCCAGTTAGTCCCAGAACTCTGCTGGTAGCAAAAATGCAAATATTCAAGTCCCTTGTATAAAATGCATAGGGTATTTGTATGTAGCCTGTCCTCTCCTATGCTTTAAATTCCTTCTAGATTACCTGGAATATCCAATATAACACAAATGCTACGGAAACAGTTGTTATTTTATTTAGGGAATAATGACAAAGGCAAAGTTCGGACCTGCTCGGGACAGATGGGACTGTTGTAAGTCTAAAATTTCCATCCACGAGGCATGGTGACGCATGCCTTTAGTGACAGCATTCAATAGGCAGAGGCCGGAGGATCTCTGTGAGTTCAAGCTCAGCCTGGTGTACATAGTGAGTCCCAGGACAGCAAGGACTACATAGAAAGACCCTGTCTCAAAAAACCAAAATGATTATATTAAATTTCCACCCATAGTTGAGTCTGAAGATACAGAACTCATGGGCATCAAAGGCCACATCTCAAGTTACAGGCTTAAGTGTCTTTCTTTTTTAATGCAGCTTATGTATACAGGGGTGTTTTGTCTGCATGTACATCTGCACACCAAGAGGAAGTCAGATCCCATGAGACTACAGACAGTTATAGATGGCTGTGAGCCACCATGCAGGTGCTGAGAATTGAACTTAGGACCTCTGGAAGAGCAGTCAGTGCTCTTAACTACTGAGCCACCCCTTCTGGCCCCAGGCTTAATTTTCAATGCTTGGCTCTAAACAAAACCCCAGTAGGCCTAACAGACGCCCAAATGGTCCTTCTTTACCTGGCATGCTTTAGATCCTGTGGGTGTGCCCCACAGGACCAATGGGATCAATGGGAGGGGCTCGGACCAAGGGAGAACAGGGGCTAGGTCAGGCTAGGGCCCAACACTGGGCAGGTGCTAAGCTGGGGCTGTCTGAGTCTGAGGACTTACTTGGCTCATCCTACATTTAGGTCTAGACCCCAGGCCAGGTGTGGAATCCCACTAGGTGGGACTGTGTCCTGACTCTGGCCGCACTGGCTTCTTCAGGGGGCCAGCACTCTGGTTACACTTTCTCTGGTCTTGGGCCCTACGGGCCCACCTGATTAATGCTCAGGAAGGAAAAGATGAGGGCCTCTTTGTTCCCTGCAGGCAGGGTCTGAGAGAGGAATCTGGAACCATAAAGTGACTGCAGGCAGTGGGATCGGTGGGGCCGCTGGGGTCTATCTAGGTCAGACTTGCAGCCCAGTTACACAGACAGGTCAAGGGTCATGAGGTGCATGACCACGCCTAGGAGGAAGGTAGCTCTGCTGAAGTGTTTGATGTTAAGCAGCCTAGAGGAGAGGAATTAGGGGAAATTGAGGTGACACCAAATTGCTTTGGTGTCACCCAGATAAAGTTCCAGTCCTAGCTGTATCCATGACAGGCTGGGTAGCTTTAAACAAGTGATTTTACTTCTCTGAGTACACTATCTGCAGAGACCCATGTCGGAAGCATCAGCTTCAAGAGGGCCCCTGGGATTTGGAGCCCCAGTATGCTCTCCCCTCCCCTTCTCTGGCTCAGCACTTGCTCTGGGCACCATCCCAAAGCACAGTCACTGGGGCTCTGCCTGCATTTATTTCAAAACCTGCTCCCTGGTCTCCTCCCCAGGTTTGTCTTGCAGTCTACCCCTGACCAGCCTCGGATACCTGTCTACTTGCCTTTGTCCATCAGGGCTCCTCACTGGCCATAATTGGGCCCAAAATAGCACTTCTCCTTGCCACTTCCTGCAACCAGTTTGTGGCTTAAGGACACAGAGAGAGAGAGAGAGAGAATTGGTGTTTGGCAAGCATGCAAAAGATGTGAAGGACTCTCAGAGGTCAGTGGGATACAGAGAATCAAGAATTTGCCTCCAGGTTCCAATGAGGAGAAGTTAGTGTCGGAGCTTGCTTTCTGATCCTTGGGTATCCCCATACCCTCACTAGGATACCCCTATTCCTTCCCCAGGCTCAGTTCAGGACTAAGACAGGGCCTCAGTCAGACTTTCTACTCTCCTACCAAGTTCTCTAAACCTACAGACCAGGGTGCCGAGGCTCGCAGCAAGTGGGAGACTGAAGCCAGCTAATCTATCCTTTTGCCTCCTCTGATCCTAAGAGACATTTCTTGATTTTTCTGGCCACGAGAAACCCTCATGCCCAGAGTCTATGCCCCAGTATCAATCCTGTCCCTAAGTTTCATCTTCCCTATGAGGTAGGTAGTCTAGCTAAATCCTGACTTTTGTTTCTAGCCCAAGGGATCTGCAGGAGCAGCTCCTTGAGATAGTCTTTGGTTTGACTGGCTCCCTCCTCTGGGATCAATCGTGAGTTACTTCTCAGAGCAATCATAAGGAATGTGAGCTGTACATGTGACTACATGTGGCTCTGGCCACCCTGCTCACTCCAGCTATCCTGTGTGGCTACCTCCCTCTCCTATGAGCTATGAAGACCTGAGCACAAGGGAATCCAGTTCTGCCTCCTGATAAGTGAATGACCTTGAGGAAGATACTGAGCCTCTGAACCTCAGTTTCCTCATCAGAAAAGGAAATAGTGGCAGCGGCCTTCCAGGACCATTCTAGGGATTAGGAGCCCAGCTGTGGTTTGCAGTAAGAAGCTGTTTTGATTTTAGGGCCAGTTTTCTCACATGCAAGACCTACAGCTCAGGGATGTAGGCCAGTGGTCGAATGCTTCCCTGGCGTGAGTGATGCCCTGGGTTTGATTCCCAGCATTGCATAAAACCAGTTGTGGTGGCACACATTTCTAATCCCAGCATTCAGGAGGCAGAGGCAGAAAGGTCAGTAGTTCAAGGTCATTCTCAGCTATAGACCCTGTCTCAAAAAGCAAAGACATACAGCTGTCTCAACTGGATTCTCCAACATTTATTTCATTAAACATGAATTCAACATTTATTGAGCACTTACTGTATGATGACTGCCACAGTAGGCTTGGGAATGAAGCAGGGCACCCTTGCTCCTTCGCCTCTCTCCTACCCGGTCACACCAGGCTCTTGCACCCTCCCTTGGCATGTCCCTTCTTCACATCAAATCCTGGTTTCACTTCCTCTCACCCACAATCATGCCCTTTAAAGCAGTTCTCTGTGTTGACTGGGAAGATCACACCCTGCGGTGTCTCAAGCCTGGGTGGCCAGGAGTATAAGGAGAACTTTTGGAGCGATGGATGCCTCTTGGCCTTTACATACACCCACTGAGCTGTACACTAGTTTGTGTACTTTCTCATACAAACGTTATCAGTGGCTTTCTATAAAAATACTGATACCTTGGTCCTATCTAAGGTTCTAATTTAGTTGGCCTTTAGTGGGCCTGTTCCCCTAGAGAACTAAAATGAACAGACCAGGCTATAAACCATGTTTTAGAGGAGCTAATTCTTCCAGGAGCCTCCCCTGGGGTTGAACCTGAGGCCTGTTCCCTCAGGACCTCCCTGTTTACAGCTAACTGGCACAGGGTGAATGCTTAACCCAAAAGGACCCCGGTCCTCAGCCAGCCCATGCCCTAGAAGGTGGTCTTCTAAGAGGCAGTGCAGTGTGCCAGTCCTCTTCCCACTGAAGTGTTTATGTTGGGAAGGTGGGACAGACCCAGCCCTGAATCTAGCTAGCGCTTAGAGTGAAGTCTGCTCTGGGTCTCTGTTGAGAGCAGAAGTCCTGGGTGGCAATGAAGGCAGCAACCACCGACAAATACAACAACTGGTCTGTGACAGGGAGGTAGGGGCCTGGGCTAGGCCTTCAATATCTAGATCACTGGGCCCTGTGAGTGCCAGTTCAAGTCTCCAGTATAGGGCATCCTTTTGATTTTGGGGCCAGAGTAGACCTCTTTGCATTCCAAGACCTCCATGTACCAGCCAACCATCCTGTAGGGAAAAGAGATTATCAGACCCCTTTACAGAAAGGGAAATCACTCAGCCAAGTCACACGGCTGATGAGTGGCAGTCAAGATTCCAAACAGAATCTGTTCAGTTCCAAAGCCTATGTTCCTTCCACTTCATCTTGAACTCCACATGAGCACGACCCTCTCCTCACTAAAACGAACCTAACAAGATGTGCTATACACATCCTGCGGTGTCGAAGATGGCAGACCCCTGAGGGATGGGAGTTTATAACACGCACATCTACACTTTCCTTCTTTTCCTTTCCTTTTTTGGGGGGTGGGGTGTGGGGGTGAGGGTAGGGGAGCAGGGTCTTGCCATGTAGACAAAGTTGTGTTTTGCTTTGTCTTGAGATGGGGGTGGGTGGTCCTATGTAGCACTGGCTAGCCTAGAACTTGCTAGGTCAGCCAGACTGGCTTTTAACTCACAGAGATCCATCTGGCACTGACTCCAAAGTGCTGGGATTATGGGCATGTGCCATCACACTTGGTCCAAGCTGGTTTTGGATTTAAGACCATCCTGCCTCAGCCTTCCCACATGCCAAGTATACAGTCTGTTAACTGTGCTCTCAGTCCAGACACTTAATTTTTTATTAAAAATTTATTATTTTGTGTGAATAGGTGTTTTGCCAGCATGTAGGTCTGTGGTCATGTGCAGGCAGTGGCCCTGGAGGCCAAGAGGGGCTCTGAGCCCTTGGACTGGACTTAAAGATGGTTATGAGCTGCCATGTAGGTACCTGGGATTAACTTGGGTCCTCTGGAAGAGCAGTCAGTATTAACACTGAACTACTGCTCCAGTCTTAGAAACTGGCGTTTTAAGGCAGTCATTTAGGTTGAACTAAGCAGAGATGAGGCATGCCCTTTGATGTGAGGGCCTCAAGTAAACAGGACGCCAAGAGGTGCCGGCTTTGTCCCCACAGAGCGGCCCCACGCTGCCTGGTATTTGCATTCTCTGCAGGCTAGTTTAGTGACACTTTTTTTTTTAAAAAAAAAAAAAAAAACCAGAATCAGCTAGACTAGTTCTGCTTCTAGTTCTGCTCTGTAGAAGCCTTAAGACAGGGACTCTACTGGCCTTGCTCCTTGCCTGTAGCACGTCTGCTTTAGATTGCCAAGCCTAGATTGACACTGACTTGGAAGCTCTCAGCTGGTACGCTATTGACATGTATATGATTCGTAGGTAATGCTAACATTCAAAAGTCCTTCATTCTCCTAATGAGGAACTGAAGCCCCGACAGGCACAGTGAGCTGCCCACGAAAACACAAGTCACTGCCAACCCCAGCACTCTTCTTTTATCTCCTCTCTTCAGCCCAAGTAAGTTGGAGTCCGGAAACCCTTATCCTTGGGGAGACAGCCCCAAGGTGGCTTGCAGTAGGCCATTATGGCCCAAGGCCAAGGGGGAGGGGGCATCATTTGGTGTTTCTATTTATTGGCTCTTTAAATCTCATCATCTGAGGAGAGTTAATACATGACTGTTTGGCAGTAAGAGAAACATAATCTAAGACCGCAATGACCCACCCACCCCACAGAAAAACAAAATCACACAGAACAAACAAACCCTATCTGAAACCAGACCTTTGGAGTTGTAGCTGAAGCAAGGGGCTGAGGGTCAGGGTGGCTCCCTGCATCCTGGAGGTGAGGGAGAGACTGCCCGAAAGTGGAAGTCTTCCCAGTTGAAAAGGCTACGCCTAGCCCCTCAACTTTGGGAGGTCCTTCCTGCAGGGCCTGCCCCTGGCAGGATGGGGTGTTTAGAGAGGGATTTGAGTCAGTGGTCAGAGAAAGGGGACTCAGAGGCCCACCCCCAAGGTGACCATCGTGCCAGTGCATAAGACAGGGGGAGGCAGGAGCCGGGGCTAGAGCCAGCTGTGAGGAGTGAAGGCCTTTTTCTCTTACCTGAGAAAGCCCTGTCCCAGACCCACCAATGTTCCCAAATTTATGAAGCCTTAGGCACCACCAACACCTTGGGAATGCTGAAGCCTGGGAAGATTTCCAATGAGCATCAAGGCCCCCTGGTCAGCTTGCCTGAATGTTGGCGGGCACCTGAGCAAATGCTCTTCTGGATCAGGATGGGCAGCCATCAGGGAAGGCTGGAACTTACATTAAGGGACAGTGTCTTAGTGCCCTGAACATGCAGAGACTGTGTGTGTGTGTGTGTGTGTGTGTGTGTGTGTGTGTGATGGGGTGGGCACTGGTCCTTCCAGGAAAGCTTGGTTAGGGTCCTAGGGTGGCCTCTCAGGCAGGAACAGGCTTCTGTCCTGTCATTTCCTCACATCATGTCCTGCCCCAGGTCACTGCATAAATAAGTGCTCTGGAAAGTATTCATCTAAAAAGTAACATAAATACTGTACACGGGAAAGGGTGCTGTCCTTAGCCTTCCCACGGCCCCAGAAGAACCTCCACATATTGCACATGGCCTCCCCAGCCCTGTGGGGTCCAGGCCCAGCTGTGTCTTTGGTAGAAGCTTCAGGGACAAAGGTCCTGGGCAGCCCCCACATCTCCACCCTGGCTCCTAACGGGAGCACTGGGGCAGTCAGCGGTCGAGAGAGGCCTCGGCCTGGCTGGTGACGTTCCACCAGGAACGCTCCCACGAAGACGGGACAGAGTCCACACGGTACGCTCCCGCTTGGACACTGTGCTCAAGGTCTGCATGTGACCTGGGGACAGACAGGCAGGCGGCTGAGCGCAGGTGGACAGGCGAGTCCCGGGCCAAGCTGGCAGGCTCACACCCTCCATAGGAGGAGGTGGTTCGTGCTGTCGTCTCGGCCCACAGTCTCACTGCTGCTGCCACCCCCACCGCTGAGTCGGAAGTCCTCATAGCCATCACCACCACTGATAACCAGCATTTTAGGCCTGGCTGAGGTGGGGCCTCGGTGCCGAGGGGAGTCCCGGTGATCCAGGGATGGCAGCTTCTCAGGGCCTGGGGAACAGGGAGAAGGACTGGTCAACCTGAGGCAACTGGTGGCCTCATGTTAATTGCTTGAACTTATACATCCCAGAAGATAATAAAACACACACACTTCCTGTGGGGGATTTCCACATCCTGCTAACCAAGAGTTTCCATATTGAAAGAAGAGGCCACTTCCTTGGAGGTCACACTCCTTACCCCGTATGAGGGTGCACAGTGTGCACTGTGCATTTATGTTTTCTGTGTTTGTGCATATACACATTCATATGGGTGTGTGTGCACACAGTGTACGTGTGTGTGGAGGGCAGAAGTCTAGGATGGGTGCCTTCCTTGATCAATCTCTACCTTTTTTTTTTTAAAAAAAAAAAAAACAGGATTTCACTATGTAGTCCTGGCTGGCCTGGAACTTGCTCTGTAGACCAGGCTGGCCTAGATCTTGCAGAAATCCAGCTGCCTCTGCCTCCCGAGTGGTACAACTAAAGCTTTGTGCCACCACCTTCAGCCCTCAGCTATCTTATTTGTTAAAGGAATTTCTAAAGATTTATTTTATTATTATTACTATTATTATTATTATTATTATTATTATTATTATTATTATTATTATTATGTGTGTGTACACATGAACCTGACAAAGTCAGAAGGGGGCACTGGAGCCCCTGGAGCTCGAGTTACAGGTGGCTGTGAGCAGCCTGATTTGAGTGTTGAAAACTGAACTTTGGTCCTCTCTAAGACCAACAATGCTCTTAACTGCTGCCTCCTCTTCCTCTTTCTCCTTTCTTTTTTTCCCCAATGGGTCAGGTCTTTCACTGAACCTGAAGCTCATCCATTAGGCTGGGCTGAGTGGCCAATGAGCCCCTGATCCTCCTGTCTCTGCACCTCCAATATTGGAATTACAGACACGTGTGACTCTGTCCTCATGCTTGCCAGGCAAGCACGTTATGGACTGAACCATGTCTCTAGCCTCCCCGCCCCAACCTGTGCTTTCTAACCAGGAATGACATTAATTTCCTAGACCCTTTCCATTTTTATTGATTACTGCACATGCAAGGTCCTCCTAAGTGTAATTCCAGGCATGTGCTGTACAATGAAATTTTGGTCAACGAAACTGAAAAACCCTTATCATCTAGGGAAGTTGTAGCCATCTTACTGGCACTATGTCACACTGCTTGGGTAATGTTGATATAAACAGACCTACTGTGTGCCCAACCACGTAAAAGTGTAGCACATTCACGCACGTGTTATGAATGTAGTACATGTTACTGATTTATTTATTCTCTTTCTATCTTTTCTGGGTTTTTTTTTGTTTGTTTTTTGTTTGTTTGTTTATTTGGGGATTGATCCCAGAGCCACGTACATGCAAAGACTTCTCCTATAACAGGAGAATTCCTATAACAGGAATATGCCAAGCTTTTCAGCTGTTCCAGAGTACACACTCATTACACTAAGAAAGAGTATACTGTGAACAGCAGGCCAGGGTGCTGGCAGCAGCCTCATCACCTTGTGTTTACTGCAGCTCTTGATGAGCATTTTCTCTTGTCCTTGATTTAATCTTGTGTTTTATATCATGGTTCTAAGAGCAAAAGGCTGCACTGTGTATATATATATATGTAGCCCAGCCCTGTGGGTGCATGCCATCTAGGTTTCTGTCATCTACTATATACACACAGCAATGGAATCGTCCAAGCACACAGTTCTCAGACTGTTATGCCCATCCTAGTTAACGTGGCTCAAGTCTTCTAGATCCACACAGCTCCTGACTCAGGCTTTACCGCCTCCTGACTCCCACAGTCACTTCCTCTTGGGAACAAGGTTTCTTGTCTTCCAAAGCAAAACGCCGCTCATCATGACCTCTATGAAGTACCTAATTTTTCCTATTGCTTCACTTTCTAATCCTACTTCCTGTCCTATATGCCATTCTAAAGCCTCTTTTCTGGTGCTATTCCTATTTTTTTCTGTCCTGGAATCACTTCCCCAGTCCTTTCCTGCCCAATACCTCATTTC
The DNA here is from genome assembly GCA_026225945.1 of Cricetomys ansorgei. Lineage (NCBI taxonomy): Eukaryota > Metazoa > Chordata > Mammalia > Rodentia > Nesomyidae > Cricetomys > Cricetomys ansorgei. The sequence goes on from JAMJFZ010003206.1 coordinate 6,261,175, forward strand.
CGGCTTTGTTTTGCTTCCTGATATGTTTAAGAAACACACAACAGGATATATTTCCCATGAAAATATCTGTCCCTTATTAGCTTATAGCTCACTTCCTGTCTCCTATGACACTTCCCCAGATAGCTTCACGCACACACTCGCACAAACTCAGCACATGCGCACACAGGCGTTCACGCAGTTTCATTTGGAGGCTCTGCAGCCTCTCTTATACGAGGCTTCACTTCCAGCTCTCTGCTTTTTTGCCCTCTTAAGCCTCCCCTGGCAGAAAGTGCAGAAAGTGCAGACCCACCTGTGTCTGGCGGAGGTGGCGGTGTTGGACAGAGCAGGTCGAAGCCATCGGGCAGCTGGACTGCAGCCAGGAAGCGGACATGGCCAGTGTGCCCCTGGCCTAGGCCAGCCGGGCTGAGAGGTGCCCGTGGGCAGCTGACGGTGCTTGGGGAGGTGGGTATAGTAAGCACAACCCCAGCACTGGTGCCCACCCACAGCAGCTCCTCACACACCAACAGCGCTGTGATCCTCAGGCAGGCTGCCTTGTGCTGTCGAATGATGGCGTCAGAGCCTAGGGAAGAAACAGCATCATTGGGCCTGGAGGCTGGCCCTGTCTAGGCTTCCCCCAGGGTAGGAGTGGGAGGTCAGTACCTGCCAGCATCCTGTGCACAGGAGGGGTGACGTCTACCTCTGCCAGCTGCTCAAAGGTGTCTGGATGGTAGAGACAAATGTGGGCACTACCTTTTAAGGTCACCCACACACCCAGGCTGGAGTCTACCATGCAAGCCACGCTTCGGCTGGAATCCTGCCCCACGCAGAATGTGTGCTGTAGGAGAGGAGGGCAGAGATCAGGCAGTAATTGGCAATGCTGTCCCGGGCCCTTCTGTCTGAGCCCCACCAATTCCCATCCCACACATAGCTCCCCACAAACCTCTCTAGATATCTGCCCGGATTGACAGCCAAGGCAGTCTTGGTCCTGGGTCTGGATGATCAATTTCAAAGCTTGCCCACTTAATCCTCCAGAAGTAAAAAGGGGTGCCCTTTCTCTATGAAACGTGAGTGACTAAAGCTTGTGTGGGTTTAAGACCAGTCATTGGTCTCTCCCTGGACAGACAGGGAAGTGTTAGCCAAGGAGGAAAAAGCCACACCCTAAGAAGGCCCGCAGTCAGGCTTTAACCTGCAACCCAGTCGATGAAACCCAAGGAAATCTGAGGCCCATTGGTACTGCCCAGGTCGGAAGCTTACGGTTTGCATGTAAATAAAGCAGGACTAAAGGTCAGAGGCTTATAGTAAGGGAGGCTGACATCAGGAAGGACCTTCTGTCTCCCAAGGGCCCCGATATTGCACTGAGAGTACACAACAGGAGCATGAATGAAGAATTCTAATGTACATGGGTGTCTTCCTCATCAGCTAGAGTGGACGTGAGGGTCAGAGAAGGGGAGAGACTGGCCTGGTAACAGAGAGGCTCAGGGAACGGGCCTAACCCCTCAGCTGGATGCTCCTCTGTCCCGCTGGTCTTATCTCCCTGTCCTGTGACCCCAGCTCATCCCAAATCACCAGTTCTGTTCCCCACCCCTGCTACCTCCAGCTGCAGTGTGTCAGGACTCAGGACAAGGACCCGGTTCTGGCAGCCACACCACAGCCGTCCACCCACAGACACCATCTTGGTGATGGGGCTCCCCTGAGCACCCAGGGTTATCGATTTGAAGTTCTGGGGGTCCCAGAAACGCCCTGGAGAAGGAATGGGTTAAAGAAAACATCAAATTCAGTGCAGTCCCAAATTTAAGCCTCAGCCTTCCCTGAAAAGAGACATGAATGCTCCTATTTATAAGAGAAGATACAGGGGCCCTGGGAGTTGTCCAAAGCCTCATATATGTCTAGGCCTGTGGCCCAGAAGTTTCCATTTGGTCAGAAAAGAGCTCAGTTACCACCTAAAAGATAAGGGTGGAGAGGTGTGGGAGGCACTTACCTGCTTCCCTTTGGTAGACTACAAGTTCTCCATTGGCCAAGGACACAAACACCTGGTTACTCAGATACCTGAGAAAAAGGAAAAGTGAGGCACTTCCGGAGGCTGAAGTTGGCATCCTGGGACGAAGGGGGTCACAGGTACAACAGCGCTGGCTCCCAAGAGATCACCTCTTTTTATTCTCTACTGTTAAAGTGGGGGAACCTGAGGCTGAGAAGCTGAGATGACATACCCAAGCTGACGTGCAGAAGACACACAGCTGGCCTTGGTTCAACCCTCTGCTCTGCAGCCTCCCCAGGAAAGAGGGGGCAGCAGAGCAGGGGCAGATGATACAGATGGCCTAAATACTGGCCAAGAAGACTCTGAGTGGGAAGGGCAACCTGGGGCCTTACAGGATGCAGGTCACGGAGGCTGCGTGCTGGAGCTTCATGCTGTTCCTGCGATCTCGGATGCTGTCAGAAGACTGGTAGACGTGGACGCTGCGGGTTAGGGGGAGCAACTGTGACAGGTGCTCAAACCTACCAGCCCCAGAGTCACCCCTCACCTCCCCGCCTCCACCCGCCTCCTCTACACCAGGTACTAAACAAGGTATTTGCTTCTCATGGGTTTCAGGGCCTCTGGTATCCCCAGTTGGCAGGACCCCCAAGACTAGACCCAACCTCCCTACCCTTCACTTCTGCTTCAGGACACCATGGGATTTCCAGAGCTGTATCCCAACCCTTCCACTGCCCCTACCAGCCATCTTCAGTGCCCAGCCACACGGAACTCTGGTAGGCCTCAGGGTCCACGCTCAACAGGTCCTCAAGGCTGCCCCTGGTGAAGGAGCCTCGGCTGGAACGGCGGAGGGCTCTTCCATCCATTGGGCTGGTGCCACAGGGACCACCTGGCCCAAAGGAGCCAGAGAGTGACAGGAAGCCAGGCTCTTGCTCTTCCTCAGAGCTGGTTGTCTCTGCAGCGGCTTCCTTGGAGCTTGGGGTCTCCTCATCTGAAGGGACAAAGACCACTATCCCTATCCCCCTCCATCAGGCAGAGATCTGACATCCAGGCCTCACTGTGTCCCTCCCAGCCATAGCCCTCCAGCCCCTGGTCCCTGCATCTGCTAAGGCCCTACAGATTCCTAGTCCTTGCCTGGCCGTCTTAGGTCCAGCCACACCTGGATGGAGGGACTAGGCACTCTACCCAATGCCCATCTTCCTTAACAGCATACTCCAAGGTCTCCAGGACCCCATCTGTCTGTCCCATTGCCTTCTGAGTTCTCAGTATCACAGTCCCCTGCTGGGTACAGGCTAACACCCAGTGAACTGATTCCAGCCTTTGCCCCACCGGTGTCTCCTCACCCACTGCTCCCTCAGTTCCCACCCACACTCACTGCCAAAGCTGGAGGAAATGGTAGATTGGCTGGCTTGGCTCTGCAGTGTCCCGGAGGGGCTAGGTGAAGATTCATCATCAGAGTCGCTGTCAAAGGGCACCAACTCGGGCTGGGGGTCACCCTTGGCAGGGCCTGGATCCATCTCCAGGCCAGATCCTGAGATGGAAATGTGTAGGCAAGCCTGAGGCCCTGTCTCGGCCAGTGCTGCTGCTTCCTCATCTGCTGTGGCCTCGCCATCTAGCTCGGGCCCAGAGGACTCCAGGGCGGTCTCTGGGGGACTCCTCAAAGGCCCTGGCTGCTCTCTAGAGACAAAGGAAAAGGAACAAGAGCTGCCGCTAGGAGGCGCCCGAAAAGGTACCCTAGCCCGATCCCGCCCACGGACGGGCCACCCACACTGCCACGCCCACCAAGGCCACGCCCACCAGCTACTAGGTCCCTGTCCCACCCCTCAGTGTGTCCTAGGACAGAGGCTGATCTCCTAGGCTTGCCACCAGGGCCTCACCGCGGGCAGCGACGCTGCAGGCCTGGCACCGCACCTATACACAGAATGCGGGCAGAGCAGACGGCGATGCAGGCCTCCACGTCTGGTTCTGCCCTCAAGCTTAGCAGGCACACCTGACCCACGTAGCCATCACTGTTGCACACCCATACCTCTGGGGCTGGCTCTGGGCAACTGCTGAGGGTGGGAGCAGCACACGAAAACTGTGGGAAGCCCCCAATGACAGGGAAAGGTGAATGTTAGAATTGTGCCAGTATCTTGCTCTACCATAGACCCCAGCAGACTAGAGTGGCATACATACAGGTTTGCATACATCTCTCTATACTGTGATACAGATCAAATGTACTATGCCTGTGATTCAAACAGCACCCAAACATGTACCGGGAACAGCACCACGGAAGCAGGCGTCTAATTAGCATGTGATGCTGGCACTACTGGTTAGGTATGAAAACTCACAAGTGCATGCACTAGACTTAAACTAGACTTTGTGCACACTGCATGTGTATCATATGTGTATGGGCATGTGCATATGAACACATATGATACACATGCAGTATGCACATACACATACTCAGACACAGGGAGCCATTACAATGTTTAAAACACATATGTGATGTGGTACGCAAAACCAAAATTCATACATGCGTAGCTTGAATCGATACATCTACATGCACACACCTGCATGCCACTGCGAGTTTTCATGATGGGGATGGCCTTCAGGAACTCAGGGTCTAGACAGCTTTTACTGGATGCTGTAGTAGAGAAGGGCAGAGGGAGACACACCCTGCTTAGCACCCACCTTACTCTAGCCATGCTCCCGCCCCATTCCATTTCCTCCCATCTGTCAGAGTCTCCCTAGGGAGGGCATGGTGTCAGCACTGCTGGGATGAGAAGTTATGGGTTACACCTTGTTTATTCTTGGTCTTAGTTTTCCCTTCTGTACAATGATAGAATAGCCCTGTGTCTCTAAGCTATGGACTTAACCGCTTTCCAGGACTCAGCTATACTGAGTAAGAGGAAGGTCTTGGTTATTCAGGCCTATGCTGGGGTCCCTGTCCTTAAATGACTGTTCAGGACTCCCTTCCCCATCAGGGAGGAGCTGGGAGTCAGAGCTAATGCCCAGTCTGCAGTGTCTCAGCCCACGCTTCCCATCAGCTGCTGGAGGACAGGAGACTATAGTTGAGGGAGTTCTGGCTTCTAAAGTCAGGACTGCCCAGAGGCTGGGAGAGGGGACACCAGCATGAACCCTGGCTCACCCAGCTTCCTCTTGGCCTCATCGAAGGCCTGTTCAAAGCCCAGCCGGGCATCAGGGTGAGGAAACTCAAAGATGAAGGAGTCAGTGCCCTCGGGCCGGGTGGTGCACAGCTCCAGCTTGGTGGGTGGGAAGGAGAGTGGGTAGCACAGCGCCTGCTTTTCTGACAGGTCCCGGTGCATGGCGGCAGACAGATCCCTCAGCGCATCGTCCAGATTCTGTGAGAAAAAGAGCCCAGGCCTCAGGCTAAGGTCACCACATGGGCACCTGCAGTTGGGAATATGAAGATCTTCCTCTCCCCTCCGACAGACAGTAGAAGGTTGCCTCCTCTTGCCACAGACAGGGCTGGGCCTCTCTCCCCCTCAGATGTCTCCTCTTGCAGACCTGGGACCTGTCACTTCCCTTAAGTGGGAGCAAGACTATAATTTCCCCCTTCAGACAAGTGACAGGACCAACTGCTCCCTCAGGCAAATGCCAGGACTGTCTCTCTCTCAGACAAGGTCAGGGAAAGTCCCAGCCCAACCCTGCCTTAGCTCACAGACCTGGTGGGGGAAGCCAAGACTCTCAGAGAGCTTGCTCATCTGGCTCAGGGTGGCCAGGTCCTCATCCAGGCGGCTGATGGCCTTCTGAATGTTCTCCCGATTGGTGGCTTGAGACGCTCCTGGCAGGGACAGAGGAAAGCCATGGACACACAAGACAAGGTCAGGCTTAGACAGACACACTTCCCTCACTGCACAGCCCACAGCTGACATGGAATGGGTCTGGCAAATGGAGAGCTTCCAGACCCAACTTCTGAGCAACAAGGTTACCAGGCAGCTTCCAGAAAAATCTCAGGCCTGGAGACTGGGCCTGGTTTACAGCCACACGGCACAGGACACCTGACTCTTGGAGAACTTGCTAGAAGAGTATAGATGACTCAGCAAGTTCTGTGAGCCTCAGCAGACACTGGGGTGCAGCAGTGGTGCAGCCTCATGGGGGACTTGCCAAATAGACAGAGTCCTGGCAGTCCAATCTGCTGATGGAGGGACTTGCCTCCCCGGAAAGGAGGGCACAATGAGCTGGTGCCCTGGTTTCTTCTCCCATAGCTGACCATTCCAAGTGCAGTCCTGTAGTCCAGCTCAGAACGTCCACCTCACCGCCTGGGATGTATGTCCACTCTAGACTAGTAGCCCATAAGAGGAACTGTCCCTTCACTGCTAGGCTGGGCAGTAAGTATTGAAATCAAGGGACAGGAAGCTGTTTTCTCTTTGCTCTTTCTTAAATGACAGGCTTGCTGTCCCCTCTGCTCCTGTTTTCAGTGTTGGTTATGTGTGCACACGCAGCAGCTGTCACAGGTCACAGAATGGTTGAGCAGACTATGAGGTCATGACAGTACTCCAGGAAGACCAGGTTCTGAGACTGGCAAGTGATGTTTGAAAGGGCTCTATGGCCAGGGACCCTACAGAGACATGGACAGCCTGATGGGGAGGGCCATGGAACTGGCAGTAAGGTGAATCCACCATAAACACAGAGACTGGTACTGCTACAGAGGAGGGCAGGTGCAGAGCAGGGTGTGCACTTAACAAGCCAAGCCTTGGAACACTTGGCCATAGTTGAATGTGTCTCCGTAGAGTTTATGTGTTGAAATATTTCCCCAGTGTTGGTCTAAGAGGTGACAAGGTCCTATGGGTGATGTTCTCATGAGTGGGATTGGTGCCTTTAATCCCAGCACTCAGAAGGAAGAGGCAGGCAGATTTCTGTGAGTTCAAGGCCAGCTTGATCTACACAGTGAGTTCCAGGACAGTCAGGGCTGCGCTGTCTGAACAAAACCAAACCTGGGACAGCTTGTTTAACCCTTGCACCTAGTGAAGACAGATATGAAGAACAGGCCTCTCAGACACACTGGCCTGGCCTGTCTTATACTGGAATGTTCCAGACCTGAGAGCGATAAATTCTTACTTACATATGACGTGGTCTTTTGTTTTGGGTTGTTGTTATTGTTACATGGATCCAGACTAAAATAGTCTCCTACCGCTTCTAAAAAAAGCTGCACTACGCCAAAGCCGTGCTTTCTTCCCTTACAGTCCTGCTTTATTTCTGGCCAGGAGTGGGCCATTCTACCCACCTGTCCGTTTGCTAGTGAGAAGAGACGAGGGAGACTCAGTTCTCACCACAGGGCCCCGCGGGACAACCCGGTCCGCCTGAGGGCACCTAGCAGGTAGGCTTAGAGACAGTCCTGGAGTGGCAAGCCAGCAGAGGATTTGAAGAGTGGTGAGACTGGGGCCACCTCATAGCGAGATGGAATGAAAGACAGCAGAAGAGGTCCCCAGGTGTCCGAGCCCCGGGATCTTCCTTATCAACCCTTCTCTTGGTTTCTGCTCCCAGGTGCATCACTGTTCAGCTGGAAAGGCGCTACACCAGCTATACCAGGCGTTCCAACGACAGCTAACTCGATGGTCAACTGTAGCTACAGGTGACTGCTTTGCAGCCCTGTGTGGGTCTTGCCAGGGCATTAAGAGAACGGTTTGTATGGGTACCTGGATCTAGCTGCATGGAAGCTAACCTGGTCCTTCAAAACCAGACCCTCATGTGGGATGGGAAGTAAAGCACAAAAGCAGAAAACTGATGGAGAGGCAGCCAGACTGGTCAGAACTCAAACACACTGAGAGACTTCTTGGAGGAAAACTCCAACACCACACCAGACCCTCTCTCTCAAGACTCAGGTCAGCCTCACCTTTGATGATGTCCGTGTCTTCCAGTGGCAGCTTCCACAGCAACTTGTACTTGCTGGCTGTGTCAATAACACTGGCTGCTGTGTACCTGTGGGTAGCCAATGGGGTGCTCTGGCTGGGGCAGGGAGTAGAGCCCACAACAGATCAATGGCTCTCCTGCCTGCACCACCCAGCCCCACCCTGGCCACTCACAGGCTCATGGAGCTGCGCCGAAGGGAGCCTGACTTCCGCTTCAGGGTGGTACAGACAAGGAGGTCTGTGAACAGGAAGAGGGACCGGTCCTTCTTGCCTCCAATTGCCTTCTGTAGGATCCGAATTGAGATTCAGGCTGAGTATGCACAGGCCAGAGGCTACCCACATGCCCTTAGTGCCCATAGGGACAGTGAGTCCTAGGGAGGGGTGAGGGCTCTCCCCGCCTTATGTGGAGTCAGGATTCGTCCAGGACTCGCGTTGTGGTGGGGGGGACAGCCAGGGACCTGAGGGCACCAGGCTTGGGTTGGGGGCGCATGGGGAAGCAGCCAATGGGACACTTCTTACCACTTCAATAACCATCTCCTGCCTCAGGAACCGCCGCAGGGGGGCCTGGAGCTGTTGGGTGGGAGAAACAAGCAAGTCTTAAAAACTAACTATTAATCCCTTAACCCTGAAGTAATGATCTGTTGGCCCACTCTATGAACCAGGTCAGCTGGAGCAACATCCTGTCCTCTCTTGAATCACTGTACTGCCAGACCAGGGACATGAGGTCAGACAGATGAGGAGAGGACACGGAAGGGTGGGGTGTTGTGGTCACAGAAGCAAGCACACCATAGACCCCAATCTGGACCTGGATGGCCTCAATCCAAGTAACAGATGCAGACACAGGGGTAGAGCAGACACAGACAGGGGAGGGCTGGAGCCTGGCAGGGTGGGGTACATACATCTTCCATGCCCTCGATGTGGGCTTCGATCTCCTGCAGCACACGGGCATGCCGCTCCGCCTCCTCGGCACTCCGCACACCCTTGTTGATGCGTTCAGCCACTTGCTTGATGTTCCGCTGAGCATCCAGCAGGAGTGGGTGGTCTGGATGGTCTTCGGGGGTGTGCTTCAGAAGGTCCTGGGTGGAAATGGGGACCTGTTTAGCTGTATTAGGCTGACTGCTGGAGTAGGAGACTACCCAGGAAGCACCCAGGAGGACTTTCTTTCCTGTGTGGAGTCTGAGAACAGACACGCACCCCTTCCCCCATGCCTCATGTTCTCTGCCCACCCAGCCCCGTGCTTACCTTCACCAGAAGCTCATAGCGTGGGATCCTCTGCACAGGCTTAATCATGAGGTCAGACAGTGCCTGCTTCTCCTTGTTCTCACGCATGCTTTGCTGAAACCCAAGACAGGGTGGAGGGACTCCATGTAAGGAATGACATGCAAGGAAGAGACAGGCTCCTAGCAAGTCCCTCCAGCTGAGCTCAAGGGCAGAGGCTGACACACTAGCTAGCACCACAGTGCTCTGGTTAAGAGCTCCTGGGATGCCCCAGAGCTAGCCTGAGGTGACCCGTCCCAGCCCACATACCTCCAAGAACTTGAGAAAGGCTGGCTTCGCCTCCTTGGCTACACGCACAGCATCCTTTGCATTGAGGAAGTTATCAATATAGGCTGAATAGATGTTCACCAGGACGTCTTTGGAGAACTGAGGGTGAGGAGGCAGGTTAGGCAGGCTCAGGCATCTCTCACCCACGTCACCCTGTTGTAGCTTCCATCCATTCATTGAAATGGTCAGGCTTGAACTTCTCTGTCTTTGTCTAAATGTGTACGCACTGCACGTATGACAGGTGTCTAAATGAGCAGGTGTGTGCACATACGTAGAAAGGCGGTATATCTTTTGCGTATTGTGTGCAAGCACATGTACATGTGCCTGGATGTGTGTGGAGCCCAGACCTCATTTTTTCACGTCTGGACAGTTTATCACCAGGTCTCCACGCCCCCACCACCCATCCCCAATCAGCCAGGCAGGCCTCAGACCCTCCTTGTGGTGGAAGCCAGCAGACCCATTCTAGCAGCTGGAACTTTGCACAGTTCCTCAGCAAGGAACAGGCTTCCCAGACCAATCAACCCACTTTTGGCACTGAGCTGCAGCCTGATCTTATGGACGCACTTGCTGCCTGACTCGGGCTCTCTCTAGGCACAGTGAAGCCTGGCTCAGGGCAGGGTAATGCTGGTAGCTAATCCTGCTGGTTGGTTGGTAGTAGGTGGTAGGTAGGTCAGGGAACTTGCCTGCAAGTGAGGACACCTGGGATCCTGTCTCAGCTGCACCAAGGACAGGTAAGATACAGATCTTAGAGTCCCTGATTCCCCAAGGTGTCAACTGTCCCTCTCTCTGGACAGGACAGGCTGAGCCTGAATGGATGAGGGAGGACAGCTCTCCTGAGAGGGCCTGCCCTGGGTTGAGCCTCCTGTCAGCCCAAGGTCACCATCCGGGTCCAGACAGAGGTTGAGCTTAGTGCCGCTGAGGGTGGAGACAATAGCACTTAGTCCCAGCTGGCGGCTTGGGAAGGACAGACTAAGACCTGCTGAGGTAAAGACCCCACTCTACATCATAATGAGCACATTTAAACACGCTCACATCCCATAGTAGATAAGAATTTTGGGTTTTTTCAGAGACAGGGTTTTACTATGTAGCTGTGATTGGCTTTAAACTTGCTTGTGTAGGCCATTTTTGGTTTTTGGCATGTAGGATTTTCTGGAAGGGTTCTTTACAGTTTTGTAATTATGTGTCTCTTAGTAACCATTTACTGAGTTCAGCTATGATTTATCAGTCATCATCATCAAAAAGTTTTTCAAATATACTTAAAATTTATACAAATAAGTGCCAAATTTAAGAAGAAAACAGCACATCATGTTTATAGGACTTTAATGAAATGTTTTCAGCTCTGCTTTTGTGGTTCTTTTGGAATTCGGAGCCAACACTGAAGGACCTAAAAGGCTCAAGGGATGACCAGGCCGCTGGGGCAAGGGGTATGTGGCAACGACAAGCAAGGGCCAGGGCTGTCGGTATACGCACCACGTAGGCTAATGCCCGGCATGTAAAGAGCACCAGTGGGTATGAAATACGATTATTAAAAAGAGCCAGGACGAGGCATCAGTGCCAAGCCCATAGGAATGTGAGGTCCGGGTCAGCTGCAGCGCAGCTCCCAGGGTCACAGTCTACAGCTGGAGTCCACGAAGCAAGGGCACTCACCGACTGGACGAGCAGGGCTCCCACCGTCTGCTGGGCATGCCACGTCTGCACGCAGTGCCGCACCTGCTCCAGGAACTGCTCGTGGTGCTCCAGAAGCTCGGGGATCTGGTCGAAGATCTCATCCACCAGTGACGGGTCGCACAGCGAGTTCTCTGGCTGCTTCAGCGGCTGCATGTAGCCCTAGAGGACCCACAGGTCAGTGCATCCTCCTACAGAGGTGGCGCCCACCTCACCTGCACAGGGAACGGCCTGGGTCTGCAGCTCAGTGACTTGCCACCGTCTCCCTGCTCAGACCTGGAGCTCGGCAGCGGGAGGGAGACTCTGTCCCCCAAACTGTGCTCCCGCCTTGCTCAGGGCTTAGTTAAAGGAGGTGAGGGGGGCGCTGGGAAAGCATGCTGGATGCATGAAAAGAGCTTGGAGGACAGCAAGACCGTGGGTGCGGGTGGGGATGGGGGTGGGGGCGAGATGCTTTCCAGGACACGCCCCCCCCATTAACTCCGCAAGTATTTATTGAGTAATTACTACAGGAAAGGTCTTCTATGAGCTAGAAGACAGCGATGACAGGGAAGACCCAGAAGATGAACATGGTTGTGTACATCTGTAAACTCAGTACTCGGGAGACTGAGGCAGGAGGATCACCACAAGTTCAAGGGCAGCCAGGTCTACATAGTGAGACCTCACCAAAAAAAAAAAAAGTCAATAAAAAGACCTGACAGAGCGCACATCTAGTCAAATGAAATACAGAAATGAAAGAGATACAGAAAGCAAAGCCACATCTCACTACATCTAAAATATATCATTATTTTTAGTTTAAGAGGGAAAAAATCCTGATGCTAATTAAATTATGATATTCTATGAACTCTGGGTTCACTGAAATGTGAAGACCTTCTTCCTTAGGATGGAACTCAGGTGCTAAGTTAAAGTAGTAGCAGGCAGGGCACTGGAAGTCAATGCTCAAGTTACTGGAGGCCTGTACTGAATACTGGCTTAAATGTTTTATGCTGGGCGGTGACGGAGCACGTCTTTGATCCCAGTGCTTGAGAGGCAAAGGCAGGTGGGTCTCTGTGAGTTTGAGGCTACCCTGGTCTACAGAGTGAGTTCCAGGACAGTCAGAGTTTCAACAGAGAAACCCTGTCTCGAAAAATCAAAAAGAGTTTTTGTATCTCCTGAGCACTCTGTGACTCAAATTCCTGTTTTTCACCACAAATCTGTATTCAGTAGTGTTTCCTAAGCATGAACAGCCTGTCCTTCCCTGGGCATTTTCATGGAGAGACTGCCCTCTGCTGGCCCACACTGCAACTACAGGCCAAAAAGAACGAGGGCGTTTCTTGAAAAGGCATATGTGATGTTACATTTATAAAATAACATTTATATTAAACATTTTTTAAAAATCTGGCTTGTTTTGTAAAACAAACTTGAAAAAGTGAAGCTGAACAGAATTCTCTTGGCTGGTTGAAGAGTCTGAAAAGGCTTAGGGTGACTGAGTAGGCACCAATAGGCCTCCCTATCATATCAGGGCTCTTCGGAGCCAGCCAGCACCCTGACCGGTCAGGATCTGTTGGTCCTCACGTAGCAGAAGTGACACACTCAATTCCGGGTCGCCCTACAAAGCAGGCACACAGTGGGAGCAAAGAATAGCAGATAAAAAGCCTGAAAATCAATCAGCCTGCCAGCACCCACATTCCCTCAAAGGACACCAGCCAAAATATTGGAGTTCAAGACAGGACTCAAGGACGGGGGCAATACCCAGGAAAGAATATAGACTTAGGCCCAGGTTCAAATCCCACCTCCTCTGGCTGCTGACCTTGGTATATGATTCCTGTTGCCTGGTTTGTTTTTATCTGAACGGGCTATGTAGTCAAGCCTGGCCCCACTCACGCGCTGAGGTCACAGGCGCATACCACCACGCCTGGCTCGTTCAGTGTTGTTTTCTGTTTTTGAGGCAGGGTCTTGCTTTGCAGCTCAGCCTAGCCCTAAACTCCCCGTTCTGACTCTGCCTCCAAAATACTGAGATTTCAGACTGGTGCCACTGCATGTGGTCTTAACACATTTATTTGAAATTTAAATAAATTTTAATTTTGAATCCTTGTCTTGCAGGAATCCTACCAAGCCAATCTGGGCGGCAGAGGTTGCTGAGCTCGTGGCCGTCTCTATTTCAGTGTCTGTTACTGAATCTCTGAGTCTTCATTTCCTTGTTCAAAGAAGCTCCTAATTTCTACCTGACAAGGTTAACAAAGGGTGAAGCAATCGTGTGTGTGCGCGCGCACACACACGCACACACACACACACACACACACACACACACACACACACACAGAGACAGGCAGTATGTGAGAGGCTACACTCGTCTCTCCTGAGACACGCATCTGGGACAGGTGCTATCACGATCCCCACTCTACAGCCAGGGCAGGTGAGGCACAACTGGCCCACGACCTGCTCCAGGTCACACAGACCAAGAAGCTTGAGCACTAGAGCCATGCTCCAGAACCCTGGGAGGGCCGCCTTCCGCCCACACTCCCAGGCAGCGGCACCCCCAGGTCTTGGGTTCGGGAGGTACTCTGTTGCCCACCTCTACCTCTACCCTCCCACCCACCTCCAGTCCTGCTTGCCTCACAGGGCCCAGCCTGCTCTGTGCGCCACCGCCCTCCCCTCTGCCAACAGGCACGAGAGGCAGCACCGTCTTTTCATCTTCGTCCAGAGAGAATACATGAACAGCGCAGGCGACACCGAGGCTTGGAGAAGTGATGCAAACGCCCATTGCCCGGCAGGAGACAAGTGACTCTCACCAGGGGACGGCAACGGGACCCCACATGACTACTCTTCCTGTCCGACATCTGTGGATCCCTCCTCAGGACCCTAGCCCGTGTCCAGCTTCCTGCCTTCTGGTCTCTAACTGCCCCGCGCCCCTCCACTGTCCTGGTCTTTGTTTCTATCTAACCCTCTGCTGGACACCCCAAACCCAGAGACGTCTGAACCCACACAACAAGGAAGTCCTCACTCTATGTTCTCATCTCTATGGACATTTTTATAAAAATGGGGGCAATGTATCTCTTTGTAGTAAAACAGACAAAACATAAAATTTGTCACTTTAACCAAGTCCTTTTGTCTTTGAAACAGGTTCTCACGAGTCCCAGGTTACCCTTGAACTATCTGTTAGTCAGAGATGACCTCGTATTTCTGATCCTCTTGGCTCTGCCTCCTGAGTGCTGGGATTACAGATGTGTACCACCACACCTGGTTCACGCATCCCTGGGGATCGACCCAGGGCTTCTCGCATTCTAGATAAGCACTCTCCTGAGTCACATCCCTAGTCCCACTTCAATGCACAGATTAATACACACACATTCATTCTGTTGTGTAAACACCAACTTCATCTCCCCAGCTGGAAACTCTGGACCACTGAACACTAACTCCCCACATCCTCCTTCCCCAGGCCCAGCCTCCCTGGTCCCTGCCACCACCATTCCACTCGCTATCTCTGAGAGCTTGACTACTCTAAGCACCTTGGAATGTACACCATTCAGTATGGGTTGTTAGGTGAGTGGCTTATTTCACTTAGCACAGTGTCCTCATTCATCAGTGTCGGAATCACCCTCCTTTTCAAGCAGAGTACTACCCATATGGGAACACACCCTTGAATTGTGTATCAATGTTTGTCATCAGGTGTTTGGTAGGCTATCTGCTGACGGCTACTCTCCCAAATAGCCTGTGAGCTCCAGGGAACAGATTTGTGTCCCTTAGGCTGACTGCTGAATGGCACCCCTTGCCCTGCCCAGAGAATAGTGTTTGGCCTATAGGAGGGCTCTGTACAGATCTGTGGAAGGGGGAAAGGAAGGGAAGAAGGTTGACTGGTTCTGGGTATTTCCTGGGCTCTACTTAGCTGGAATAAGTTCATTTTTAATTGTGCTTGTGGGCCCCATTTCAGCACATACACCCAGGCTCTGGCCTCTACAGTACACACAGAGCTGAGCCTTGGCTCATTATTCTCCCGGGATGCACCGCTCCTCTGTGCCTCACTTCTCCCAGGCCAGAGGCCCAGGCATAACCCCATCTTCCTGCTTCATGACCTCTCATCCTTGAAGCCCACCTGACATGAACAGCTCACTTCCTAAGTGTCTGTCCCCCTCTGTCCTTCCTATAGTCTATGCCTGTGCTGGAACTCTGTGGCCCTGGCCTGGCCTCCTCTTCTGCCACCCATCTTTACAGCAGTCACACAGACTTCACAAAGCACGAGTCCAACCATATGCCTACCTGGCTCAAAACCCTTTGATGACTCTCCAGGAATCCCACTGTGGTCCAAATCCTTCTCCAGGGGTTCAAGGACCCCATAGCACAATCCCTGCTGGCTTCTGCAACATCACTCAAGAACCAGCCCCTCACGGTCCATACCACATGGCTCTCTAAACCTATGTGCCACACCCTCTGTGATGGCATTCCTGCTGCACCTTCTGTGAGGAGCCTTCCCTGCTGGCACACTGGCAGGTATCTTTCATGCCTGTGGAGTGTTCTGTATACTCAGCAGGGCTCCTCTTTCCCTCATCCTTGGGCTTCGTGTATCTGGACCAGGGCCTACCCATAGCAGGTACTCAGCATTTAATTCCAGTCAATGAATAATAGAAAGGGCACAATCAAGGGGGTACAGAGCTCAACACTAGGGTCCAGGGCTGCTGAGGGGACATGGAAACATTGGTGTAGAGACTCCTGCTCTGCCTGGGACCCTCTATTCTCGCCTATCCTGCAGGGGGTGACCTCTTCCTCTGGGGTGGCCACATCAGGGGTTCTTACACGTGGTATATTCCAGGGTCACAGCTCTTTGGTCTCGGTTCCCGTCCATATGGGTGATCCCACCTCTCTGCCACCCACACTTGGAATGGTGCTCTCAGGCCTAGGCCGTGGGCCTTACCTGCATTAGGGTGCGCAGTGACTCCACATACGATTGTTCTGTGTCTAGCAGGGTCATGGTCACGTGCTTCCGCATGTCCTGTGGGGACAGGAGTAGGAGGTGAGTGGTTCTTCATTCCCCTTAGTCTCCGTCACCTGCAGCTACACGCAAGCTCATCTGCACACCCAGAGAGTCTGTCTGATCCTTCCCCTGGCCTTCCCTGCCTGCTTCCTGCTCAGAGAGAGAGTTTCCCACTGCATCCTGGACCCCCACCCTGCCAGGGCTTCACTCAGGCATTTTCTGCTGGGAGCGTTCCCTTGAGTCTCACGCATATCCCTCCAAGTTGATCTCTGTTCTCCCACCCCTGACAGGTTCTGGACAAAGACAAAAGCCAACAACAATAACCCCTCATATTTGCAAAGGAAGATGCCTCCGGGTACACCCACTCTAGGGACTGACTCTGAAAATGCCAAGTCCCAGCTTGCTGCTATGAGGACATGTTTGACCTGGCTGTGTGTCACAGCATCCCTCAGAGTAGACGCTGTCACTTCCTGTTACAGAGGAAGACACTGCAGCCCAAGGAAGTAAAGTTGGTGCTAGAAGCCACGGGGCTAGAAGTGTCAGGGTTCTGACAGGGTGGACCCCAATTCTCAATGAAAAGCTTCTGGAGCGCTTTTGCAGCAGGCCCAGTTCTGGGCACTTGGTTTATCCAGCCCTCCTGACCACCTGTATGGTACAGTCTCTCCATTTTCTTTCTCTTCCCCATCCCCTCTCTGTAAGTGATATGATCTGTGCGCACATGTGTGCAGGTTCACGCACCCATGCGTGCATATGAGGTCACAAGAGGTCAACGTTAGGTGTCTTCCTCTATTACTCCTATATTAATTTACCTTAGTTATTTACTTTTGTCACAGAGTCTCTCACTGAGCCTGGAGCTCACTGTTTCAGCTAGCCTGGCTATCTGTCTCAGTTCTCCAGCACCGGGGTCAGAGACGCACACTGCTGTGCCCAGCTTTTACAAATTCTAGGAATGCAAACGCAGGTCCTCCTCACCCTTACCCTTCCATGCATCTCACCAGCCATCTTTCTCTTGCTGAGACACGGTCTTATACAGACCAGGATAACCTTGAATTCCCGATCCTCCTGCCTCTACTTCCCTAGTGCTAGGGGTTACAGGTATTCACTACCACATCTGGCTTATGTACTGCTGGAGAGAAACCCAGGGCTTTGTGAGGCAAGCACTGTACCAACTGAGCTACAATCCCAGCCTAGACTCCTCATTTTCAGAAGGGGGGGTGCAGTCACTGATGTTTACATATGGAGGGCCCAAGAGTCCCTAGCGCTTGCTCAGCATCTGCACCTGCATCCCAAGGGATTGGGTTCCTGCCCCTGTCAAGGTAAGCTCTATCCTGTGAGAAGACTTTGTTAGAAGCAGGCTTAGGAATGTGTCTGGGCTTGGCCCCCTGAGGCGGAGTTCACCTGCTGCCAACTTCAATAGTCTCCAACCTTATCCAGAAAACCTTCCCAGATAGCACCCTTCCCAGCAGCCTCTCTGCCCTGGCAGGGACTCCACTCCAGAACCCCATACTGATACAGTCTCTAGAATACCCTAGGCAAGGTTGGACCCATACATCTGGCTGGGCCATGCCTGGGGCGCCAACCATCAAGGCCTGCAGGTCAAGATGCTCTTTTTGTGTGGAAATTCCAGAATGGGTGCTTATGCTTGGATTTTCCTCCAGTCCACACTCCAAGAGCCTCGTAACGTAGAGACCTAGTGAGTGGGACTGCCACTGAGTCCCTGGTCTGCTTAGGGACCCTTGCTCGGGCCTACCCGGCCTCACCAAACTCACTTTTTGATTGTTATTAGTATTTGTAGAGACAAGGTCTTGCTCTGTAGTTCAGTATATAGCCAGGCTGCCTGGGCCTCCCTCAGCCTGGAGTTCCAGGCATACCCCGCCATATCCAGCCTACTGCTCATTTCTCTGGCTGTAGGAAGCTTGCCTCAGGTGCTTCTCCTTCTGACCCTTGACTTGGGGAATCAGCCTTATCCCTCAGTAACTGACAAGGAGGCACACTCAGAAGTGGACGTGATCTAAGCTCTATTGAGGTGACATTTCCTTGGGATACAGGAAGCTGGCTTGCTCTACCTCTGCAAGCTCTGTGTGACGATGTGTTCCTCAGAGACCCCCAAATACAAGCAGGCCATCTATCCTGGGTGCTTCCAGGCCTCTAAAACCTCACAGTAGCTTTGGGTCTCCCATGTCCATTCGTGAGCTGGCAGCCTCCAGAACATCCCAGTACCTCATAAGAACGTGCACCTCATTTCAGCCTTACACGGCTCTGGGACACAGGTGCCATCATATACTGCACAGGTGAGTCAAGTCAGGGAAGTGACATGACTTGCCCAAGATCATATGGACAGTCACAGAGCCTCTCTAGCCATCTCATGCAGAGTCTTAGGGCCCCAGCACCCTGCTTTCCTATTTACACTGGCCAGCAACCTCAGGCCACAGAGGTCCCCAGCTCTGCTCTTCCCGGCTGTGTGACATCGGTGGCCCCACTTCCATACTCCTTTATGAAACGGAATAATGACCCCTCGCTCCTGGTGCCATGCAAGCTTGGTGACGGGGAGCAGGGAGGTGTCCGCACAGCAGTCCTTCCTCTCTCCCCTTCTCATCCACTTCATTGAGACACCATGGGAAACTTTCTGACTGAATCCAGGATAACCAGACCAGGCTCTGGGCCTCACCGCTCCTGTCCCCGGCCCACATTCACTGGCCAGCCAGCCCCAACCTAGGTCATGGTCAGAGAAGTTTCCTGAGAGGCAGCTGGCGCTGGGCCTGCTGCCCGGGAGGCTGGGGTGGTTGAGGGAGCTGACGCTGCAATGCTGCCTCTCCTGGCCTCCTCCCTGCTGCAGAGCACAGTGGGCTGTCAGTCAGCTGTCAGGTAAAGCACAGGAAACAGGGCCCGCTCCTTGTCACTGCACAGAGCACCCTCTGCACGTGTCCAGACACGGGAGCAGGGAGGGGGGAGCAGGAGATGGAGGGACAACGCAGCTGTCAACCAGATCAGCAGGCCCACCTGTTCCAGGCAGGCAGCCCTTCAGCCCTGCTTCCCTCCAGACCCCCAGGCCCTTCAATAGTCACAGACTGGGCCCTAGCATGAGGACCACGGAGGTGTGGGAAGATGGACACAGCAGGAAGAGGGTGAGGGGAGCTCTCTTGTCATTAAACCCGAGACCCTGATGTACCAAGCGTGAAGGACACACAGACAGAAGCCATGAAGGCAAGATGTCCTGCACCAGACAAAAACACAGCCCAGTTACCTAGCTTCGAGCTAGGCCTTCCTACCCAGAGACCTAGAGTAACCGAGACCCACACATACAACACAGTACAGCACCCGGATGAGGGCAGAGCCCAATCCCCTCTGTGCCAGAGCAGGGAACAGTCTGGGCCAGACAAACACAAAAACAAGGCAGCATCCCTGGAACCCGCCCCCTCCCCCTTCAGAAAGGTAGGAATAGGGACACCATCTTCCCACAGCGCCACAGCATGACATCTCCAGGCCAGTAGTTCCAGTGGCAAAGCTGTCTACCCCCGGCACATCTGGGGTGCCTCGGCCCAAGGGAGGCTGGAAATCTGGCCTTCCTGAGAACCCAGGGGACCCCATCAACAAATCTGCTTTCACCTGACTTCACAAGAGAGTACTGTCCTGGGCTTGACCCTTAGTGCCTAGCCAACCCCCACCAGCACGGCCAGGGCTCCTCACCATCAACCTCTCTGCCTTCACCTGAGGTCAGCCCTCCCCAAGTTCGGGTATGGCGGGCAGGCAGGCTCCCGGCGCCTGATCCAAGTTCCAGGCCCTGCTCTCCAGCCTCTGCCCACGCTTTCCCCATCCCCTGGGTCTGCGGCATCCTAGGCCTTGACCCAGGGTCCCGGCTGCCCCTCCCTTCCCGATACCTGAGCCTCCCCCGGCTCCTCGGGAGTGTCGGTGCCCCCGCCCCCGGCGGACTCCCCGGAGGCGGCGGCCGGGCCCAGATCGCGCATGTCTTCCAGCGCGATGGTGAACTGGGCCAGGGTCTTCACCATCTGCAGCATGCGGCCGGGCAGCCGCCGGGGCGGGGACTGCGCAGAGTCGGAGGCCCCCTCCCACCCGCGCTCCTCCGGGGCCTCAGCCCCGCCGCGGTGGTGGCGGCGGCGGCGGCAGCAGCAGCGGTGTGAGCGCAGCCGGCGGTGGCGCTGCGGCCTCCTCCGCACAGGGAGCGCGCGCCGCGTCGCAGAGGGAGAGTCCCGCCCTCCGCGCGCCGCCCCTTCTCCCGCAACCGGCCCAGCGCCGCAGGACCTCGCACCCCCGCCCCGGGACACAAGTCACACACACCCGCGGACAAAGACGCGTCCGCCGCTGCATCTAGCGCGAGCGCGCGGATTCACACCCAGGAGCCATGGCTGACCAGGGTTAGGTGCAGAACAGGCCCAGGTGCAGGGTGAGTCAGTCAGAGTGGTCAGGGTCAAGTGCGCTAGGCACTAGCAGTGTTACCAGTCCTGACACCACGAGCCTGACATCACACCGATGCGTACTTCCTTGTTCAACAACTACAGCCCGGCAGGAGCAGGCACCCAGGCAGCCATCAAGTGGAAACCTCACTGGCCCCAGCTCTGGAAGAGGGACTTGGGTGTGATAGACAGGGGCTGTCACCCGAAGCACCCACACTGAGTCACCCCTACCACTATCTCGGCCAGCTTAGCCAATGTTCTGTATCTGGCTCCAGTCCTATTCCCTTCCCATGACCCTCATTGGGGAGGGATTCTGCCCAACCCCCACCTGCCCTCCACCCAACTCCGTGCTGTCCTCAGGCTCCTCCCTCGAATCCCAGGACAAGGCCAGAACCTACCCCGGACCCACTTAAGCAAAACTGAGGTGTGATGATGAACAACTCTGACACCAGCTCCCACTGGGCTCTAGGAAGGGGGTCCACACACCCTGCAGCTGTGCCTCCACCCTGGCTAGCTCCACCTGCTTGAATACTGGGGGTTCCCACACTCACCCAGCCCCCAGCTGACTCCTCTCCACCCGTTCTCCCTGGACTTCCTGAGCAAGGGGATACTGGACCTCCATCACCCAAGCCAGGCTTATCCTTGTTCCCCACTCCACCCTTCTTTGCTGCAGTCCAGCCAATTCTAGAAAAAGACACCTCTCTCTTGCCTCAGGGTCTTGACCGAAGTCTTTCCCCTCCCCTAGCAATCAATGCCTCTTCTTTTCCTTTGGGACCAGTTTCTACACAAACGTCCCCTCCTCTAGGAAGCCCTCCTGGGTCCTCAGATTCGGACTCATGTGCCTGTTTTGTCTCTCCAAGATCTTTAGTTTCTCACAGACCAGACTAATAAAACAGAGCAATGATTAGATTGATGCCCACCTTCAGGGAGACTGCCGGCTCCCTGAGTAAGGGCCCATGGCCTTTGTAAGCCAAGGCACTGAGCACACTAACAGAAGGTTGGTTGGAGCTCTTCTCCTCCCTTTTCCAGCCACCCAGCCCCACCCATTTCCTGCACTCATTTGCATAGAGGTCCTTGCAGTCTTGCTTCCGAAGCCCCAATGCCAATTCAGCCCTCAGGGCCACACTCTGCAGCCACACTAAGAATTTTTTTTTTCAAGATTTACTTACTTTTATTTATTTATATGTTGTTAGTTTTTTTCAAGACAGGGTTTCTCTGTGTAGCCCTGGCTGTCCCGGAACTCACTCTGCAGACCAGGCTGGCCTCCAGAGATCACCCTGCCTCTGCTGCCTGGCTTTATTTTTATGTGTATTAGTGGTTTGCCTGCATGTGTGCCTGCCTGGTACCCATGGAGACCAGAAGAGGGTGCTGGATCCTGGGATCCTAACCAGGGATTTCTGTAAAAACAGCAGGTACTCTTAACTGCTGAGCCATCTGGCCAACCCAGGAACTGTGTTTTTAACACCCTTCCCCTACCTGGCCTCAGATAGGCCATGGTGGAGGATGATCTTGAGCTTCTGATCCCTCTGTAAAGACCTCCCCAGCTCTGGGATTATAGACATGCATTACCATGCCCAGTTTGTATCATGCCCAGGGTTAAAACCAGAGTCTTATGCATGCCGCCCAAGCACTCCACCAACTTAGTTCATCCCTAGCACTTCTAATTTGTGTTACCAGCACTGAAGACTGAACTTGGGACCTCCACATGCCAAGCATGGGGCAGGTGGACCGGCCTGCCTGCCTGCCTGCCTGCCTTCCTTCCTCTTCTCTTTTCTTTCTTCTCTTCCTCCTTCTCTTTCCCCTCCTCCCCCTCTTCCTCCTTCTCTCTCTCCTTGTTTGTTTGAGCCTGGGTCTTGATCCTGCTGGGGATGTAGCTTACTGGTAGAAGACTTGCCCAACTTGTGTGAAGTCCTGGGACCAATCCACAGCACTTTTTTTTTTTTTTTCCAAAATGACCATGACATTTTAATTTTTGTAACTTTTTTTTTTTTGTCCTTTTGAAACAGGGTTTCTCTGTTGTAACTCTGGCTGTCATATAACTTACTCTGTGACCAAGCTGGCCTCGAACTCATAGAGCTCCGCCTTTTGAGTACTGGAATCAAAGCCATGTGCCACCTCCTGCTCACTTTTTTTAAAATAGGAGTGCTCTATCTGCAGGTACACCTGCATGCCAGAAGAGGGCATCTGATCCCATTATAGATGGTTTTTGAACCACTATGTGGTTGCAGGGAATTGAACTCCAAACCTCTGGGAGCAGTCAGTGAGTGCACTTAACTACTGAGCCATCTCTCCAGCCCCTCAGAACTTTGTTTTTGTTTCTTTGTCTGTTTTAAGGTGCTTATAACTTTTATCTAGACAAGATGGCTAACTCCTATAATTCTAACACTTGAGAGGTAGAGGCAGGAGGCTCAGAAGTTCAAGGTCATCCTCAGCTATTTACAAGGAACATCCTCAATAAGTTCAAGGCCAGCCTGGGCTACAAGAGGCCCCATCTTAGAAAAAGGGAAAAAAGCAAACAAAAAACAAACAAGGTCTGGGAATATAGTTCATCGGTAGAGCTCCTGCCTAGAGTATGAGGTCCTAGGCTCAATTCCCAGCACTGTAAACAAGCACACAAAAAGCCTTGTGATTCTCCTGCCTCCCGCTGAGTGCAGCCACTACAGGCATGCACCCCTGTGCTTGACACAAACGAATTATACCTCAGCCACTCCTGAAAGGGCAGGCCATGGGACTAGGATCCCAGGGCAGCAGGCACAGCTGGGTCAGAGCCAAAACTGGGGGGTGCTTAGGAAATCTGTGTTGCATCAGTGAGCAGACAGTCCGCGTCCCTTGGGTCCTGGTGGATCAGGACCATCATTCAGTCTGCTGAATGAAAGAAGGAATGCAGGAGGCCATGTGGCAAGCCCTTTTCTGGCCCCTGGACCGAGAGCCCAGCACCTCCTTGGAATGCAATGAAAAGCACATTCACCCCTCCCCCAAGGGATCATCCAAGGTTGGAGCCAGAAACAGCTGAATCCACCTGCCTCTTCCCTTCCCAAGGGACTGTCTTGCACATACTTCCTCCCCACAGCTTGCTCCTCCTCTTCCTCACCAGGGTGGGCATGTTGGGGAAAGACAGAATGAGTATGCCATGTCCAGGGTGGGCAGCCAGGGCTCACAGACAAGCGCACATGTGTGTGCCCACAAGCCCACAGGCTGAGGGCCAGCTGTGTGGTCACCTGTGGCTATCAGAGTACCATGTGGCCCTCTCTCAATCTACCTTATGGCGGCTTTGTTTCTTCTTAGTGTCTGGGAGGCAGTACACAGTCTGGGTGTCATAGCAAGGTGCAACTCAACCATCCGTCCCTCACTGTTTCCAGCAGGACCAAATTCACAGGAATTTGGCGGTGGGGGTGGGGGTCTCTCTCACAGGATGCTTCCCGGAGAGGAGCCAGGCCTGCCAGCAGGGAGGTAAAGAGACACGGGAGTATATGCGTGCAGGCAGACAGTCTCTGGACCGCTACGTGTCAAAGCCAGCGAGAGCTGTGCTGCTTCGTTAAGGGTGGCTAATTAGATCCGAGCCTGTTGCCACCGCACTGGGGGTGCCGGTGGAGCAGAGGTATGGAAGCAAGCCGAGGAAAGGAACAGCAGCACAGTGGCTGAGGCAGCCAATCACTAGAGCCCTTTCCAGACAGGATCAATTAGGGCGAGGCAGAGGGCACCATGTACCCAGCATCCAGTGCTCATATGTGGTTCCTCGGAGTGCCAGTCTGTGGCGCTGATTTAGCCCCTCTTATAGCTCTGAAGATGTTTCGAGTAGGTCACAGAACAGTTTTGTTCTAATTTATTTACGTATTTATTATATGTCGGTGGGTGGGTGGAGCTCAGAGGACAACTTGCCAGAGTCAGTTCTCTCTTTTCACCATGTGGGGGCCTGGGGATTGAAACTTGGGTCTTCAGACTTGGCAGCAAGTGACTTTACCTTGTGAGCCATATTGCCAGCCCTGAGAAGAGTTTTTGTGGCATGAAAGTCTGTCCTGTTTTCCATACCGCATCCATATCCCACCCCAAGCACCGCCCCAAAGAGCACCCACATTGCCCCTGGTCAGGGGAAGGCAAGAGATGGCAGGCAGGAAAGAGCTCGCCCAGACCAACACTCACTTACTCCACGGCAGACCACCGGGCAACCCTGGCTCTGAGACCACCCTTCTGTTAGCTCCAGGGAACCCCTGGCCCTCCAACCTCCACCAGGTCTGCTAACAACTTCCCCATCTTGGAGGGAATCCCGGCATCCTGCTCACCTGCTTCCGGACACCGCCCACGCTACCTGCCTCCTGAGCCCTACCAAGACCCTACTGTGGTCCTGCCACGAATACTGGACCAACTGGAGGACCAATTATGACAGAGGCTAGACCTAAGATGGACTACTGAGTGGTGGTAGTGGCTGAACAGCTGGTACGATGAGAGATGGATGGATGAATGGGTGGATGGCAGATCATGGACTCTTGGTAGATGGACACATGACTACCTGCTCTCAGTGGAGGAGAAGCTGCTCTGATTTCCGTATCATCCACTTGTTGATTAAATAAAGTTCAATAAATACTTACCGAGTACCTATCAGATGCCAAGCATTGTGCCAGGAATTTAAAGAGACGATCTTGGGCTGGGGAGAAGGTTGGGCAGGGAAAAGTACGTGCCACTCAAGCCGGATGGCTTAGGTTCCATCGCCAGAACCCACATAAAGAGCCAGATGGGGTAGCATGCATCTGTAATCCCAGCATTCATATGGTGAGACACCAGAAGCTCAAAGGCCAACTAGCCTGGAGTGCACAGTGAAGTGTAAAAGAGAGACCCTGCCTCAAAAAGGTGGAAGGAGAGAGCCAACTCCAAAAAAAGTGTCCTCTGACTTCCGCATGCATGCTATGTCGCACGGGCACCCCCAACACACACACAGGGAGGGAGGGAAGAAGGAGTGAGCTCAGGGTGTGTATGTCCTGCTGGGTGCCACACACACAGTCTTGTTAGGAAGACAGGACCTGGAAGAAACGATAAAAAACAAAGGGAGCTGGGACGCAGCCCAGCTGTAGAGTGCTTGCCTCACCCGCGTGAAGCTCAGGGCTGGATCCTCAGCACCGCATATACCTGGCACGGTGGCACATGCTTGTAATCTCAGCATGTGATCAGAATTCAAGGTCATTCTCTATGAGCAGGATGGAGGCCAGCCTGGGATACACGAGACCAAAGGCAGCTCCCGAGAGACACACAGTTCTGCAGAGTGGGTCTTATCGGCTGCACGGGAAGGGTCTCCAGCCTCTCCCACTGCCCAGCTGTGAGCTCTCTGGACCCCAGAACTGCCCGCACTAGGACATGGGGAGCCTAATGAGGATTCCTCATCATCACAAATGCTGTTTGCACAGTCTTCAGGGCCAAGACTCATCACTGCTTTCCAAGTGCTGGCTCCTTAATCCCCAGCCTCCATCAGGGCTCTATTTCTTGTAACTCCCATTTTGTAAACCAGGAAACCAAGGCGTAGAGACGCCATTTTGCCGATAAGGGCCGGGGCCCCACTGGCTGCCCTCAGGTGTGGTGTGAGCCCACTGGGAGGTGCTTGGGAAAGTCAGCTTTCTCTGGTCTCTTTTATTCCAAGTCAATGATATAAACAAGTTCCCCCTGGCCACACCCATACCCATGAGAGTAGAGTTGGTGCTACACACTCCCAACCTCACAGGACATCCATTTCCCCAATGGCTGCTGCCTCCTCTGATCCTCAGAATCATCAAGGAGACAAACGTTCCCAAAGGATTTCTCAGTATGGAGACCAAGATGGCTGGCCCTGGAGCCGTGTATTTCAGGTTCAAATCCTCACTATGTCACCCTCTTATGGTGTGGGTTGGTAAGACACTTCATTTCCTGGGGCCTCTGCACCCTCTTCCCACCTCCCATCCATTCCCTTTGGTTTCCTAGGTCACTTCCTGCTGTCTGTAGACCCTCCCTTCTGGAAGGAGAGGCCTCCCAAGGTTTCCCAGTTCCCAGGCCTCACAGGCAGGAAGGGAAGTGTCCAGGCCACAAAGACCTCTGGGGACCAGCTGCTCTGGGTGGGGCTCTGACCAGAGAACCTGCTCCAGGATCTAAGGAGCTAAAGCATCTTGTTTAGAGGAGTCCTGCACGGGTGGGTCTGTGTGCGACTGGAGACAGGACTAGGAGCCATGTGAAGCGTGTCCAGTCTGTGGGCGCCTCAGTCAGCAGCCATCTGTAGACACAACTGCAGTGCAATCTGGGTAACCAGCCACATGGCTCTGTGGCAGAGGTTAAAACTGAAGGATCTTTCAATGATGACCAAAACCAGCTACGTTCAAAGCAATCACAAATAACAACAACAAACCAACCAGCTCTCAGGTACCAAGCATTTGCTAAGTACTAGACGTGGACTGAGTCCTCTCCACTGCTGTCTCGTTTTCTTTTCACAGTGGCACAAGGTTGGTATGTCAGCTGATATCTGTCAAAGCTAGTGTCCAAAATACTGTCCACCTGACAGGCTCTGCTTCCAAACGGTGCTGATGCTCTTCACATAGGGATGAGGCCCAGGGCTCCGCCCCTTCAAACTAGGTGCTATCATTCTTTTGTTGTTTAGTTTTTCCAGACGAGGTCTCTCTGTTGTAACTCTGGCTGTCCTGCAACTCACTCTGTAGACCAGGCTGACTTCCAACTCACAGAGATCCACCTGCCTCTGCCTCTGGAGTGCTGGGATCAGAGGCAGGGCACCACCACCGCCCAGCCCAGAAGAGCAAGCTTTATGTGTCATGTTTCTCACTTCTGCTAATGTTCTGTGTTCAAAAGAACAACAAATAGCTGGGTGGTGATGGTACACGCCTTTAATCCCAGCACTCGGGAGGCAGAGGCAGGTGGACCTCTGTGAGTTCGAGGCCAGCCTGGTCTACGGAGTGAGACCCAGGACAGCCGGAGTTACAACAGAGAAACCCTGTCTTGAAAAGACAAAAACAAAAACAAATCAAGAACAACAAACTTGCTCTTCTGGATCTCCTCAAACTAGAGTTATGGATGGTTGTGAGCTACCATGTAAGTACAAATCCAGATCCAAGTCCTCTGCAAAAGCAACACGTACTGCTGAGCCATATCTCCAGCCCCTATTTATTTATTTTTTGAGAGAGGGTCTCACTATGTAGCCCTGGCTGGCC
Source organism: Cricetomys ansorgei (assembly GCA_026225945.1). Lineage (NCBI taxonomy): Eukaryota > Metazoa > Chordata > Mammalia > Rodentia > Nesomyidae > Cricetomys > Cricetomys ansorgei. Next base: position 6,288,720 of record JAMJFZ010003206.1, read on the forward strand.
TGGAATTCATAAAGACCCTCCTGCTTCTGACTACCAAGTGCTGGGATCAAAAGCATATGGGACCACATCTGGCTTCCTCTAGACTTTAAAAACAATATCTTTTACTTTAACATAGGGTCTCACTAAGTTGCCCAAGTTAGTCTTGAACTCTCCTGTTGGCCTTGGCAGGCCTTGGACTTTCCTACCTCAGCCTCCCCAGTACCTGGGATTACAGGCTTGTGCCATCAGGCCTGGCAGCTTGCTTATTCTTAGAAGGCCAGCCTCCATGTTGGGAGGGACCCCACATACCATGTATAGGTATTTCAACTAACACCTCTGATGAAGCCCCCAACCAAACATCAATATTTACTGCCCAATTTGAGAGGAGCCCCAGGCTGGGGTTCAAGCTTGCCTTTCGATGGCTAAAGCTGGATGCCCCATCTCTCAGTCCAGAAGAAAACCCCTGACCACCACACTCCTGGCCCACCAGGACCCCAGAGTATAGCACACACTGCCACGTCCTCAGTGGGGACGTGTACAGCTTGCTAATGTTTAGTACAGTTCTCCCACACTGCCCCATGTAGGCCTCACACTATTCCTGAGCACCCTGTGATAGCTCCCCACTCGGTTCTTCTTCAACACATTACAGATCTACGCTGTGCCAGTCTTGCTCTGAGGGGCTACTGAGGGCCCCAGAAGACAATAACAAAATCTGGGAGCACCTCTCTGCCTCAGCCCAGGAGCACCATGGTCTCCAAAAGAGCCCAGTTCCCACAGGCTGTACAGTGAAACCACATTACAGATGAGGAAACAGAACTCCAACAAAGTGACCCAAACTGGGAGCTAACCCCAAGCAAATAGTACATTAGAGAAGGCGAGTGACTTCAGTAGGTTGCAGAGCACATAAAGGAGAAGTCAAGCCAAGAGTAGGCCACCCTGAATTAGAAAGGTTGTGCGCACGTGTGGGGGTGGTGGGGGTGTGCATTCTCTTTCCTGGTGGCTAAGAAATAGGTGGAAGTAGAAGGGAGGCCTCAATGTCTGCCTGCCCCCAGGGCTAAAAAAATAATAAAAAGAGACGAGGATATAATAGATATACAGTAGGTACATAACATATTATCTATTGACTGGCCTTCTTGCTCTGTGGCTCAGTTTCCCCTTCTGTAAGGGAGGTGGAAAGGTTCAAGTGGGCTCTAAATGCCCTACAAGTTTCCCATAGAGGGTAAGGAGGTCCAACCCGGGAGAAAGACACAGCTGAAGAAGCCCAAGTGACTAGCTGGAGCTCCAGGGCTGCAATTCCACCAACTACTCACAGGTGGCAGCAGAGGCCCGCAGGACTGGGATTGTAGGGCATGTGGTTTGAATTTAACTTTCCGTGATCTTTTTAATACGGATTTTTCCTTTTCCTTTTTCTGTCACCCTGCCCCCTTTGGTTTCAAGAAGATACAGCTGAGCCTTCTAGGCTGAGAAGGAAAAGTTTCTTATCCCAGATAACAGTCAGAAGAGGGAGATGGGGGCTGGAGGAGTAAGTAGGAGCTCGACAGATGTGAAAAACATCTGATGAGCTAGTACACTCTGAACTCAACCTTCTCTGCCCATTTCTGTCTCCCCCTCCCACCATTTTACAAGTAATGAGCCAGCCATATCTGAGTGTGAGGCTACCCTACACCTTGGAGGTGGACTGGCTAAATCTGTCGAGTTTCTATTTTAGGGGCTCCCAAGATATACCTGCCCAGCCCTGCACATGTGTCTGCCCACACGCTACCCTTCCTTGGCTTAGAACCCCAGGATATTATGATCTCCGAAAGACCTCCCTAAGATCTGTAAAAATCCATTCAGATATCCAAGCCTTGTTCAGAATACCAACCAGGCCATCCAGGGCCCAGATGGTCTAAACCTCAACCACCATCTTCTAGCTTCAAATATCTTTTCCTTGGCCTCAGTTTCCCTGTTTGGAACATGCCAGAACACTACAGCTCAGTGGCTGACCTAGAAAGAAGGGCTCCCTCCCATCTCTCCACCCAGTTTGGTAGCATGTAGGGAGGTGAGAGGTCCTGGGAACGGAAGTTTCTAGGGTCTGATTCCAGCCCCTCCGATTCCTTCCTTTCTTCAGACCCAGGCACAAATGGGGAGGGGGGGGGTCCAACTGTACACTGTTGATAGAGATGGGGTGTCTTGCCTGTAGAGCGGAAGATGACTCAATGGGCCATGAGCCAGACACCCTGGGAAAGGCCAAGCCAGCCTCAGGCCAGAGCCCTGGGGAGCAGAGGACAGGGCCTGACTGAGTTGTGTGTAAATTCTAGGGATTCTCAAAGCCCCACAGCCAAAAGAAGCCATCTTCCCCACTTTTACAAGGCCAGAAGTTCTGCTCAGGCCACCAAAGGCCCAGGAAAAGGAGGTGGATGAGTTCAGCCAGCTGTTTATATCCTCCCCACCCCAGGCCCAGCGTGGGGCCAGCCCCTCCTGGTTACCAGAGTCAGGTTCTTCCCCTCCTCAGCACCGGATCCCTGCCCAGCTGCTCCCTGCTAGGTCAAGTCCCATCTAATCTATGTTCTGCCTCTTCCAGGGAGTCTTAAATCTTCCCCCTCACCAACCTCTTGTTCTGCAGAGACCAGGCCCTCCTCAGACCAGGGCAGGAGCCGAGTGCCCTGTGGTGACTCCCCGACCAGTCTGTCCTTTTTAATATGCTATTAACCTATGAGGTGCCGGCCTTGCATGAGGAAGCACCAGAGGACAATAACAAAATCTGGGAGCCCAGGAATGGTAGGAAGCAGCTCTGCCTGTCCCAGGAGCACTTAGGCCTAGAAAAGAGCCCAGTTCCCACAGGGAGCAAACTCAGCACACACGTGCCCATAAGTAGATGAATGACAGCAGTATCAGTGGGATGAATGAGCACAGCGAGGACATCATGGCCTCATGACCGACCCTCCTGAAATGAAGAGACAAAGGGACCATCCTTTCTACTGGACATAGGAGTATTGAGTCCCAACACCAAGTGTCTCAGGACCTCAGGGTCTTAGGGACTCTACTTGGCCAGAAGTACCCAAGCAGCTAGAACAGTGGTTCTCAACCTGTGGGTTGAGATCTCTTTAGGCGTCAAATGACTTTTTAATGGGGGTCGCCTCAGACTATCTGCATATCAGATATTTACATTACAATTCATATCAGTAGCAAAATTACACTTATGAAGTAGCAATGAAAATAATTTTATGGTTGGGGGTCACCTCAACAAGAGGAACTAACTGTATTAAAGGGTCGCAGCAGTAGGAAGCTTGAGAACCACTAAGCTAGGATGTACTGTAGTCTCACTTTCCCCACCCCTACCCTGTACTTCAAGGGACACTGCTACCCACGGTTCCATTAACCCGGTGTGTCTGGCTCAGCCCAGAGCCCACAGAAGTGCCTGTCACATCAGGCCAGCTTGCACAGCTCCCTAGGCAGGCTGGGCTCAAGTCAAGGACCATGGCTGGGCCTGGGCCACACTGGCAAAAGTGATCTCTGCCTCGGACTGACCACCAGCAGCTCGTGCTTCTAGGCCTTTCTGTGTTTTCCGCACCAGTGAGCAGCCCTAAGGCTGGACAGAGAGTCATTCATAGAAGATTCTCATCGGAAGGTCAGCCGGTGGCTTTGCTCCTCTCGTCCCAGGACCAAAGGCTACCACCTCTAGGAAGCCGTCCTGACAGCTTAGATGGCCACTCTCCTACTCTGAGCTCCGGGAGCTTTGGCCTTAAATCCTCAGTCTCGCTCTTCTTGTTGTCATGGTTGTTGACAGTAAGTGGTGCTGCTCAGTACCATAGAGTTTACAAAATGCTACATCACCAAACCTACGATCTTCACATGGACTTGGCGGCAGCACCGAGACTCTGGAGCAAGTCATAACCTGCTGGGTTCTCAAGACCAGGCAGTGGGCTGGGACTCTGGCACTGACCACTAAGTGGCTGGGACTTAGGATAAATCACGTAACTTTATAGAGCCTGAGGACAGGAAGACAGCAAAGATCTAAGAATAGCAGCTCTCTCTGCGGAGGGATTCCTCTGTCTGCTTACTAAGCGCTTCACAGGTGTTGGTTTTAACCTCAAAATAAACTCCGGGGTGGGCCCTGTTATTACCTCGTGTCACAGAGGACAAGGCAGGATTTGAAATTTCTCAAGCAGACAGGACTCCAGACCCAGGGGACCCAGGATGGAAGAGGGGTTGGGACGGCTACATCTGTCCAAAGTGCCAGGAGAAGAGCTCCTTCCAGCCAGAGCCAAGCTCAGTGCCAGCCTGGGCTCCCAACACAGGGACTCCACCCACACAGCCTGCTTCAATTCCAACCACGGAGAGGGTTCCTGTGTCATGGCACCCCTGAAATGCTACAGATAATAGGTCTGCTGTGTTATCAAATGAAGCAAAAAGCACCCACATCCACATGCTGTACCGTCTCAGCATCGTTTGAAAATAGAGAGACCGAGCATACCTAGAAGAAGACACCAGAATGTCAACAGTGGGCAGGGCCCAGGGGATAGGGACAGGGGAGGAGGTACAGTTAGGGACACTATTGATGGCTAACTGACCTTAGGAAGCCAGCTCTGTGCCTCATTTCTCATCTATAATGGAGATTATATTATATACAGTATATATCATATATAAAATGTAGATTATACAATGGAGATAAAGTGCTTATTTGGCATAGTGCCTGGAAAAAGAGGGCACTCAACAAAAACTGGCTGTTACAAATAAGACTGCATCATTACATCAGAAAGACTCCAAGAGACTTCCGGAGGCGGGTACCTAAGACGAGCAGCTCGCCTCCTCCAGCACTGTCCCTGGCACCCCTTGCTTGCATACCTCTAGAACTGAAGAGCTCACCCTTCCAGTGGCATTGTGGAACATCTCACCCTACAGAGAGGTCTGCCTGGGAGAAAGGCCAAGGCAGGCTGGACCCTACAGTCTCTGGGTACCAGTTTAGACTGCTAAGGCCAACGGGAGAGCTGTGACCTCAGGAGCATCTTCCTCTACCATTCTAACGTGTTTTGGTGTAGGGTTGTTCTACAGGGTGATTCTCCGAGTAAGGTTGGAAGAGGCTTTCCCTTGCCTAGATGGTCACCTCCATCCGTTCCACTCTGTGCCACAACAGAGTGCCATTTGCTGGCAGTACTATCTGCCTTTTCCGTTTTCTTGTTTGGAAAACAAATGAGAAACCAGCTGGGTCTGACCTCCTCCCCACCCTGTCCAGATCCCTAGTCCCTAAGGGCGGGAGGCCCTTCTGCCTACTCCCTGGACAAGGGCCTTGTGGAAAACCCCAGAGGAGAGGCCTTGTGAGCTGGTTGTTGCCATGGCAATGGCAGCCCTGGAATTTGACCACTGGGGCCCTGGTGTGGGGGTGGGGAGTTGGTACAGGCCATGCTGGGGGCAGGGAGGAGGGTCCAGAAGCCCAGAAAGCCAAGAAGTAAGAGACAGCAATCGAAAGACAGCAGCCCAAAGCCTCTCCTTGGCCTCAGTTTCCTCATCTGTAAGAGTGAGGAATGACTCTCAGGATCCTCCCTTTTCCATTCTAACTGATGGGTGGTGGAGACAGCTAGGGCCCAGGCAGTTGTCCCTCTGACAGGTGGATAGGGACTCCAAGGGACAAGGACTCACTAGAAATAAAAAACCAAGTCCACAGCAGTGGCAGGGTAGCTTCTGACATGTGACCTGTCCACTCTCTGGCACACCCTGTATCTCCAGAGAGGATGCGGGTGTCTGTTCAGGGAGGGGCAGGAGGGCACCCCAAGAATGGCTATGATTGGACTGAACCCACTCTTCTGAGCCAGAGTATATGTGTCTGCTCCCCATAACCCTTGCCATTTTGGATGCTGGGGGCAGCCTGCCCCTCCCATCTTGCCGTGCCAGGCTGTAGTGGGTATCTTTAAATAGGTGCCTGCCCCTTGGCCTTCCCACCTGCCCACTCCAGGAACAGGAGTTCTGCTGCCAGCCTTGTGCGTACTTCCACCAAGCCCCAGCAAATGCTAGATCCAAAGCCAACCTCTGTATCCCGTTTGAGACAGCCTCCCCACCCCCACAGTCAGGGTGATATTCAGGGTTCCCTTCCAGTTATAATGTTGGAGACTCAGAGAGGGGAGGAGATTTCTCCAAAGTCACACAGCACAAAGACTTTGGGAATGCTGTGCCGCCAACTTGAGCCCTCACCTCCAAATGCCACCGAATTCTTCTGGTGCCACCCCAGCTCCTCCCTCGCCCCTTTTGTCCCTGACCCTGACAGTCACAGCCTCCCCCGCCCCCCCCCCCCCCCCCCCCCGACCTTCACACTCACTTCAGAAAGATAACACAACTGTTGTAACTGGTTAGAACTATTATAACCAGCCACAGGGGGAAAGCAAAAATGAGAGTTGGTGCCATAATTCACACCGCACCTTGGGGATAAATTCCACATAGATCAAAGATTGAAATGTAAAACAAAACAAAAAAACATAAAACATCAGAGAGCAACATGTGAGAATTGTTTTACAGCCCTGGAATAGGAGACTTCCCAACCAGGACTCCAAACCTAACAGCTGGAAAATAATGGCTTGATAAATTGGACCACATTTTAAAACAACAACAAAAAGCCTTTCTGGCCAGCAAGATGGCCCCATGGGTAATGTCGATTATGGCAAAAGCCTTCTGATCCCCAGAACCCACTTAAGGAAACAAAGGACGACCAATGCTGTGCTCCACACACGCACTCCGGCATGTGCTCACACGCACTAAAACTTTTTAAAGTTTACAAAAAATAAAAACAAAGCCTTCTGCGGAACAAAAAGCCTACGCAAAGTCAAAAGTCAAGTGAGAATCCAGCGATAGGTATTTGCGACTCATAACTCAGTCAAAGAACTAAATCCTCCCTCCTAGTGTTTAAAGGGTTCCTAGAAATGGCTAAGCCGGACGCCAGCAACTAACAGAGAGAAGAGGACAGAGGAAAAGAGGCTCAATCCTGCTCGGTATGAGAAAAATGTGAGTTAGAATAGAGAGATGCCATATCCACCTACTGGACTGGAGACTGTCCAAAAGCCGAGATTGTGAGGTCACAAGGAAGTGTCTCTTCCACACTGCTAGTGGCGTGAGCCTGTAGGTAGCATCAAAATGCAAATCAGTCCATGCCCCAAGGGGCTCTACTCCCGAACAAAATGGTGTATTACAGCTCTTCTACGGAAGCATTGTTTATTACAGAGAAAGCTCTGAAAATATTCTGCATGTATACATTTGTTGTTTTGTTGTGATTTTCAAGACAGGTTTCTCTGTTGTAACTCTGGTTGTCCTCACTCTGTAGACCAGGCTGGCCTAAAACTCATAGGCTGCCTCTGCCTCCTGAGTCCTGGGATTATAGTCATGCACCACCGCTGCCCAGTATATACTGTATTTTTAAACATCATCATTATTATTACTGTTTAAAAAAAAATAACATTGTGTGTGTGTGTCTGTGTGTGTTGTGTGCATTCTTGGTCAGAGGATTACCTGCAGGACATTTGTCTCCTACCATGTGAGTCCTGAGAACTGAACGTAGGCCACTGGACTTGGCAGCCAGTGCCTTTTCCCATTGAGGCCAGCCTTATTCAGGTTCTGTTTTTGCTTTTGCTTTTGAGACAGTGTTTTGTTCAGTAGCCCAGGCTGGCCTCAATTAAGACTATCCTCATGCCTCAGTCCCGAGTGCTGGAATTACAAGTATGGTGCACCACACCCAGCTACATATCCTTTAATCTGTGCCATCATACAGCTGGGTAATCACACAGTAAAAACACTATGTAGTTCAAAAAGAATATGGAAGCCCGCTCAAGTCTTGTCTCAGCTGTGAACAGCCTCTTCTTGCTTACTCCCTTCCTTCTCCCTGGTTAGGACTGCTAGACTTACCAGGATGTCTGCCCTGGCTCGGACCACCTCCTGGTGTCCCTGGCACTGAGCTGTGCCTCTAGCCTATACACAGAACCAGGTCCCAAGGTGCAAGCCACTGAGCAGCAATGAGGACACAGAACAGGCCGACTCTCGGAGACCTGAGGGCCCAGCCTGTCTTTGGTGTCTCCTTCTGGTCCCCTCTCCGACAGTTCCAGTCTCTCAGGTGACTTTTCTCCAGGAAGCCTCTCTGTTCACTTTGCATGCAAACCAAGGCCTGGCTTTGCTCTTTCTACAGAGGCAGGTAGAATCCTTCTTCCAGCCAGAGTGCCATCTACACCTACTTTGGGCTGAACTTCTACTGGCTGGTGCTTCAAAATGAGTGAGTCCTTAGGCTGGATGAAAGCCATGGAGTCAGAATTTATGGGGTGACCCTGGCAATTATGCCCTTCTCTGGGCCCCAGTCTGCATAGCAAGAAGTATGGGCCAGATATCCAGTTAGGAGCGGGTAGCTACACGGCAGGGTAGCTGATGATGTCTGCCAGTGAGGTCAGGCAGAGCACCAAGCCCACAGGATCCTATCTCTGTACCCGATCTGAGCTCCTTTCCTAGAAACAGCTGTGCAGGGGGGCCTTCAAAGCCTTCCACAAGGAACTCAGCTCACCCCCTACCAAAATGACTCTAGGCCACAGGCAGTAACCTCCATTTCCAAGCCCCTCTCTCATTCCCCGTGATCCTCCCTCAGGCAGCCCAGGTCAAAATGCTCCTCTCCTTCCAACTTGCTTTATGGCTTACCACTGAGCTGCAGACCAGGCACCAGACATTATCACATTTAATTCTCACAGCAATCCTGTAATAGCTGCTGTAATTATCTGCATTTTTATGTGCACCTGCGCCATATGTTGAACCACAGTGAGGTTAAGGACTCATGGTCACACAGTGAAGATGAACAGGATTTAAAAAAAAGGAAGCCACATGGCTCCTGTCTTTTCCTTTTTTTCAGACAGGGTCTTAAGTGTCCAGGATGGCCTTGAACTTGAGATATAGGCCAACGTGACTTTGAATTCCATCTGTTCCTACCTCCAGAGTGCTAGGGATACAAGACTAAGTCACTACACCCAACCTCATCCAAGGTCCTTAAAGAACTGGGGGCCTGGTTGTTTGGGAACCAGGTATGCAGGCATCTGAGTCAGCAAAGCCCATGTCCCAAAGGCCACATGCTTGCCAACCTCTGGGCTCGGGCTTTTCCCTAGAAACCTGCATTCATACTTCTTTCATTCACCCTCAACTCTGACAAAGTCCTTCCAGATTCGGACCTAAATCACCTCACGAGAGAGAAGCCAAGATTCCTGGGCTTCTAAAGAATTTGTCACTCGCTGCCTGCCCGAGCTGTACTGAGGCGGTTACCTGCTCTGAAAGTGTGGCTGGCTGCCAACTCCTGTTTCCCTCAAAGGCCTTCTTTGCAGGTGGCAGCAGGGGGCAGATAGACTCTCACAGGCTGTCCTCCTTCCTGACCAAGTTAGTTCAGGCTAGCTCTAGAGAGTCTGGGTAGGAGGCATCACCTGCTCAGAGGAGTCCCAAGGGCAAGTGAAGTACTCTGTCAGCCAGGCTCCTCTGGAGACCTGGTCTCATAGCGTGCTCCCTACCCAGAGCACCTGGCTGGCTGAGTTTGAGTTCTGACGGGCAGGCCTGCTTTGCTCTCCACACCTCAGTCAGGGTTTCCCTCTGCCACAGGCTAACCCAGTAGACAATGGCTACATTGGGTTTTAGCTGTTACCTAGGTTCCCAAGGTCTATTACCTAAAGTGAATCCCAGAGTTAATTACCAGGAATGACTAGAAAAATTAGGAGTACGGCAGGCATGGTAGCACACGCCTTTAATCCCAGTACTCTTGGTAGCAGGGGCAGGCGGTAGTCTGTGAGCTTGAGGCCAGGTCCTAGAGAGCTCCAGGCCAGCCAGGACCACATGAGATCCATCAAAAAAAAAAAAAAAAAAAAAAAAAAAAAACCAAAAAAAAAAACCACAGGACAAAAAGAAAAAGTTAGTTCTGTAATCTACTGCCCAGCCCAGCACTCTGTCAGGTGTTGGAGGCTTCTGTGTAGGAACAAATTACTTCGCATGCATCCTCCAGGGCCTGTCTGTGACATCTGGTCACTCCTATCTACTCCACTATTGCTGCCATGGGAGCAGGCTGGAAGGAAGGTCTTAGAAGAATCAGGCTGGGTCCTCACTGACACCTGCACTGGTGGTGGGTACAGGAACCCACTGGGGACCTAAATGTTGAGCGGGGAGAAGGGATCTGCTGTCAAGTCCCCTCAGTGAGGGAATGGTTTTGTACATGCTTGCCCTCCAGCCTGTGGCTTCTGGGGCTCCTCTCTTCACATCCAGCCCTAGTACAGCCCCAGCACCCGAACCCTAGGCCTGGCTACAGAGAAAGTGGCCGGACTACTGAGGGGAGGGCAGTAATGACTGCCTGCACCCAGGACTTAGACTTGAAAGACAGGGCTCAGGGCTGGGGGCCCAGAAGAAGCCAGGGCAGGAGGCCTGGGTGGGGGAGTTGGCCTCTCTGGGCTCTTTATCCAAATATGGAAGGTTTTTTTGTCTCCATTTGAGTCATGCCGGCCATGGCCCAAGAGATCTGCTTTCCAGATACTGGAGGCAGGACTGCGCCAGCCCTGCTGGGCCTACCCGCTCCCCTTCCTGGCTATCTCAGCACCTTCCCAACCCCTGAGCCAGAGCTCTCTCTACCAGCAGGGAGCCTCACGCCACTTAGCTATGCTCCAGCACCAACAGAGGAGTCCCTGGCCCACAAATCCGGGAAACACACATTCCTTCTGCAGCCTGTTGCCAGCCCGTGCAGGGGAGTCATTCACTGATATTTACCAATCTACTGCTGTGTGCTAGCTCCTGGAGCTGGGACCACAGGCTGTGACTCCAGTGGGTCATTCTGCCACATCCTGTGCCCACCATGGCAATGGCAGCCCTGGAAGTCAGAAGCCCAATGAACACCTTCAGATGCTAAAGCTCCAGGGCTGTGAGGCTCCCTCTCAGCCAGTCACTCAGCTGTAACAACCTGCACGGTATTCCTGGCGGCGGTCCCTACGTGGTGAGCGGTGAGTAAACACTTATCAAGTGCTCAGATGAAGCTGAGAAAGTCACTCAGTGGTTAGAGATCTTGCCTAGCGTGCAGGAGTCCCGGGTAGATCCCCAGCACTGAATATAACATTAACTTAAAAGGAATAAGAAGGAATAAGGTACTCGGGCCTGCATCTGGTCAAATGCCTGACAAGCTTTTCTGCTATTTCTGCGACAGTTCACACCCTGATCTGACCCCACAGTCAGCTACTGCGGACCTTAGAAAATTCACTCCCCAGCCTTGAAGGGAGGCCAACCCGGGTTATAAATCCCACCACTCATGGCCTCCGGGAACCTGGACCAGGCATCTTACCTTCTCCAGCCCCCCAGTGTCTGACTGCCACCATGTCCCTATGGCCCTTGTGCCAGCTTCTACCTCTCGGTCCCCCAAAGATCGAGTATAAGGCTGGCACAGGTACAGAGAGCTCAGGGAAGCGGGGCTGCAGGGCTCTGCTGGCTGCCACATCTATTTGATAAATAAATGCACGCCGGAGTTCCACTGTGTGCCAGGGACAGCAGGGTTTGGCACGGGCAGTCACATGACCAGAACTAAGCGTTACGTCACTGGGCGACCCAGGGGAGACCCAGGGGCTCCCGCTCACATTCTTCATACCCCAGAGTGTTCAACATGTGCTGCCCAGCAAGTGGAGCAGAGGGGCTAGAGCTGTGTGTTCTGCAGCACGACACAAGAGACACCTGAGATGGGAAGCTGAGGGGGACAGTCCTGTACAGGAGACTTCTCCAGGGGGAGGACTCAGAGACAGAGCGGGGGACGGATGGGGGACGAATACGGAGCCCCAGAAGAGGGAAGGCTGATGTGAGTACGGAGAAATGAAGAAGCAGAGGCCTGGGAGGCCAGAGGCCAGACCCAGGTAGCGATGGCGGTAGGGCAAGAAGGTAGTTGGGGATTAGTTTGGCCTGTCGTCGTCCTCCTCGTCCTCCTCATCCTCCTCCTCCTCCCCCCCCGCCCCACCCCCTCCAGCTTTGGGGCCAGGCCCTAAACTATTTATAGCTGGGGCCGAATTTAGCCATTCCCTCGGAAATTCCGCACCCGCCCCAGGCAACGCCCCCGCTGGCCTTGGGGAGAGGCCTGGAAGTGGCTGGTCCAGGCAGGAGTGGAGAGGAGGCATCCAAGCAGCAAGGAGCTAGCAGGAGTCTTAGGCATCTGATGGGGAAGCAGGCTCAGGTCAAGCACCAAATCTAAGTCATTCTTCTCCCTTCAGGCTCCAGCTGTCTCCCAAGGCCTCCTCAGGGCCTCAGCCCAGCACTGGGATGGGGACAAACATCACAAGGGCTTGTGACCTTAGGCCCCACTGTGGATTATGTGCCAGGCTGCCTACTAGTCACCACAGTACTCACTCTGCCCTGACCTCCTAAGAGCCTGAATATTCAAGAACCATAGCTGGGATTCCCACCTCACAGATGGGTAAAATGAGGCAAGGTAACCTGGCCTGGATCAGATTCACCAGAGTAAAGCCAGCCTGCCTGCTACCCCATGCTTCCTTCAACAGGGCTCTGTTGAAGGTGTAGCCTTGCTGGCCCCTTTGAGTATCGGCACTTCCACCCAGCGGGAAACCTGAAGCTAAGCTGGACAGGGGATGGTACAGTGGACTCAGAGTCAGGACTCAGGGCCCTTCACCCTTCTAGAATGCAGAGACGTTCTGCTTGGGAGAAGGGGCCTGACTTCATTCTGACTCACTGCCACATTTTTGACTCAGGTAAAGAAGGAAGGAGCGCCAGCTTCTCAGAGCTTTTGAGCCTAAATGCAAACCCTCAGACTGGACTTCTAAATTCTCTCTGCACACAGTCCTCTTCTGGCACATCCCTGCACCCCTGGGCTCAGTCTTGTCACCACCCCCCCAAGCCCCCATGCCTCCTCTAGCCTGAACCTCACAGGGCACCATTGCAAAGCACCAGTGGATACAAAGTTGGCAGTGCTCCCCTGCAGCTCTTCACCCTCTCTGGCTCCTATTGCCTGAGGGTGGGACTCAGCACCCTCGGGCTGCAAGCTGGCCTCAGCGTGTACACCCCCTCTCCATGTGCTGGTCACAGGAGACCTCTGTGCTCTACTGGTCTCAGACACATACAATGGCTTTCTTTTCCTGCCCTGACCAATTCTCTCAAATGCCAGTGAACCCTATTACTTCTCCAGAACTCTCAGTGACTCTCCGCCCCTCACCCCCCCCCACCAGTCTGGACTGGGGCAATTTTGAGAGCCATAGGGAGGACTCCTGAGTCTGCTTCATTATCGAAGGATGTCAAGAGCTTCACTTTCTTAATAAAGCAGGGGTAGGAGGTGGTAAGACAAGGTTGGCATTTGGAATCTTTCCAGATGGGCAACCCTACACCCAAAGCCCTAGCCATCTTTGTCTTCCTTCTGGCCCCTGGTCTGCCGAGGCTTTGGTGTCTCAACACACCCACCTAGGGGGACAACTATGTACTAAAACCAGAACCCAAACTAGCAGCCAAGAAAGATGGAGTTCACAGGACTTTTATTAGGGGGGGAGGGTCCTTCTCATCTTCCCTTCCCTTCCACATCTGTTCCTTAACCTCCAGTGCCCCATCCTGGGAAAGAACTGAATGTTTGTCCAGGGGTGGGGGAATGGGGTCTCAGCGGTCCCGAGAGGCCCAGCTCTGGGGCTGGCTGGCAGCCAGGATCATGGCCTCCTTGTCTCCTGCTCCACAGCCCTGCAAAGAGCAGGGCCTGTCACCCCTGGGAACCAATAAACAGGAAACCGACACCAACCTTGCACTTGCTCCCTTGCCTCGGTTCTACTGCCTTCCCACTGGCCCAGACCTGCCTGCCTCTCCCTGCCCCCCAAATCTCAAGACAAAGACGTCAATCTCAAATTAGCCAACAAAATCAAGTTAAGAGGTCTGGGTTCTTGGCGGGTGTTGGTCAGACTCCTTCGTGTTTCTACTACAGGATTCTAGCCTCTGAGAGCGGTGACTGGGAAGCACACACCCAGTGGCCACATTTCTGAGAGGTGTCTAGCCCTGGGGTCCTGGGCTGAAGGTTCTGTGAACATTATCTTTTCGTCTTTGTAATTCTTCAGGAACTCTATCTTATAGAACAGAAAGCTGAGGCTCACAGCTGAGGTCCAATGTTAAATATTAACATTGTTAAATATCACCCTGCAAGCAAGGCAGAGTTAGCCCACCAGACACATGGGCTCTGGGTCCAGAAAAAGGATCAGAGGGGTTAAGTGCCAGGCCTAGAGCTAGAGAGGTGAGTGCTGACCTAGAGAGGGCTTTGGCTCAGTTCTGCCTCCCAAACTTTGCTTGTCCATACCAGACAAGTTAGTTGGGACTGGTGGGAACAAAAGAAAAGAGAGAGCCAGAGAGAGGAGACCATGGGTGTCTCTGCAGGCTGGTCCCTCTCCGTCATCCCCAATTCCAAATTCTAGCTACTGAGCCACTGTGGTCTCCCATGTAGAGCTTTGACCTCTGTTTCACAGAATCTCAGAATCACTATCCTAGCATCTCAGACCTGAAGGGGGCATTGAGATTGCTTTTTTAAAAAAATGATTACCTTTATGTATTTGGGTATGTGTGCACATGTATGACAGACACATAGTGCCTATATAGGTCAGATAACTTGTGGGAGTTGGTTCTCTCCTACAGTGTGAGTTCCAGAGAACAAACTCAGGTTGTCAAGCTTGGTGGCAAACACCTTTACCTGCTGAGCTATCTTGCCAGCCTGATAGAACTAACAGTTTTTGAGCATTACTAGGTATCAAACCTCTTGAGTGATTTCACTTGATCGTAGCAAATATGACATCGTGGAGCGGACGAAATCCCCCCATTTTGTACGCTGGGGGAACCTCTAAGTTCCTGATTCCCATTACATGCTTACTCTCACGGTAAAGCCAAGCTTTCCAGCATGGAGCGCCCACCTTTTCGTCTGCCTGTGCCAGCTCTCAGCTCTGCCCTAGGTGAGGACAGTCTGGCCCAGACAAGACTTCTACTCCCTCCCAAGGCTCTCACCTTTCCTGCTTTCCCTGGCTCTGAGCTCTTCAGCCAACTGTTCTTCTTGGGAGATGCTTCCCTTAGATGTCTAGTCAGCAAACCCCAGGCCAGCCACCTCTAGAAGCTAAGCCTATTCCCAAAGGACTCACTGACACGTTTGTCCTTACCCTTCCCAGGCTGGGCTCAGCCTTCCTCTGAACTCCCCCTACTTCAGGGACCAGGACCCTTGCCAAAAGCTCCCTGGATCCAAACTTTCCCTGTGTCATGCCCCCCCACCATCAGGGGTTCAGTGTTGACTGCTACATGAACAGGACAAGGGAATATAGAAAGAAGTGAAGGCAGGAGTAAAAGCAGCAGGCCTGAGACACCCCCAGGACCCGCACCTAAAGGGGGCCTTAGGCCTCAGAAGCCAACAGCCTGGTCCTTATTTATCTGTGAGGTAGGCAAAATAATAGTTCCCCAAAGATGCCCATGTCCCAGTCCCCAGAACTCGGTGAACATGATGTCTTACAAGGCAAGAGGGGCTTTGCAAGCGTAGGCTCAATGTAATCATAAGAGTTCTCCTTAAGGAGAAAGGCAGGTCTGGGTGAGAGAGGTTTGAAGATGCTACGCTGCTGGCTGTGAGACAGAGGAAGAAGCTTCAGACCGAGGAGCAATGGCAGCCACCATTAACTGGGAAAGACAACCCCAAGAAGCAGCACTGTTAGCACCTGGATTTTAGTCCAGTGAATCCCATATCAGACTTCCAATCTCAGGAACAACAAAATGTTGCTTGAAGCCACTGACCTGTAATTATCTGTTACTACAGCAATGGGAAACTAACACACCATTCCACGGCAACCTCTGATTACATCTTTCCCACCTCAAGTCTCTCTGCAGCCTCCTCCCTCCCCCACTTTTCCGTGCCTTGGGATGGCTTTAAAAGTCTGCTGATCTGGGCTGGAGAGATAGCTCAGCAGTCAAGAGCACTTGGTGTTCTTGTGGAGGACCCAGGTTTAGTTCCCAGCACCCACGTGGTGACTCACAACAATTTATAACCTCAGTTCCAGGGGACACAACACCCTCTTCTGTCTTGGGCATCGAGTACGCATGTGGTGCACATGCATACATGCGGCAAAACACTCATACACATAAAATTAAATTAAAAAAAATCTTTATTAAAAGCGTCTTTTAATAAAAGGGTTTTCCCCAAGCCGAGCTAGAAGTTTTTAATGTCCTGTGCACAGAAGCAGCACTGTATGGGAAACAGGCCTCAGAGAGAGCACCATGGCCTGCCCCAAGTGTGAAGGAAGACCTTTTCTGTAGCAGGGGAAGCCAAGAGGAGCAGCTAGTGAGTGGGCAGAGTCCTCAACAGCCTGAGGCCCAGCCTGGCAGCACGAACTGGTCTACAAGAGATGCTCTTGCACAGAGCAGCTGCTGCAGCCCCCAGCAGCCCTGGGAAGAGGCTTAATTTTGGGGCTCAAGGCCACAAGGCCTTGTGGGACTCTTTAAGGTCGCACAGGAGAGAAATGGTGAGACTCTGCTGCATGCCTGGTCTCCTGATTCCTTGGGCAGACCTATCTGTGCTCAGCCAGGCAGCCTGGTGAGCCTGCAGCTATTGCAGAGCAATCTGGGGGTTCAAACAGCCTGCATGTCATGAACTGGGGCTGAGAACCCAGTGGCCTGGCATGTCCTTCTGCCTTTGTCCAGCCCTGGAAGGCCCCAGAGGCCTGAGAAGTAGTGATGGGCATCAACTCTTGTGGGGGTGGATATCATCTCTGATTAGCTTGTGCTTCCCAGAGGGCCCAGGGTCCCCATTTCAGGGCCTGCCAGCAAGGCGCCAGGCTGCCTGGGCACATTTCCCAACAAGTGTGCCAGGGTTATGAGTCTTTCTGGGAAATGCAGGCTCCCCCTCCCCTGTATTGCCACCACCATCTCTGCCAACTTGACTCACTGGGAATTCTGGGGCCAATGTCTGACGGGAACACCTAGGGCTAGATTACTTGAGTGCCATGGGGCCTTAGGCAGAACTCTGCTGGCTCTGAGCCTGCTTCTTTACCTTGCCCGGCTTGGGAGGGCCAGGGCTGCTCGGGGCGGCACAAGTTAACTGAGTAGGGGCCACAGTGGCTGCAAAGGACTCACCAGCGGCACTCCTCAGTGACCCCCTCACACTTAGACAGTTGCCAGAGTAGAAGGTAGTAGCATCTTTCTCTTTCTTTCTTTCTTTCTTTTTTTTCTTTTTAAAACAGAGTCTTGTTCTACAGCCCTGTCTAGCCTGGAACTCACTATGTAAACCAGGCTGATCTCAAACTCAGAGAGGTCTGCCTGCCTGACCCTCCTGAGTGCTGGGACAAAAGGTGTGTCCCACCACATCTGGCAGGTGGCACCTGGCCTCGTGTTCACTTGGGTACTAGATGTCTCGACTCCTCAGGCTTCAGCTGAAACTCTCCTCTCCACACCTCTGCCTGCCCTAGACCAGCATCATCGCTTACGGCTGTGGCCTCCTGTCTGGCTTCACTGCTTCAGGCTGGACCCTGCAGTCTAGCCCCATACAGCAGCTTGGGTCACTATCTTACTCAAAGCCCTCAGACGGTCCCTAGGTCCCACTTCACGTAGATGCCAAGTCCTCCCACTGGCTGACAAGATCTACCTTTTACTCTCTGACCTCTGACCTACTACTTCTCAGGTCTACCCACATTACCCGGTGTCCATTCCTCATACACCTTGGGGCCTGCGTTTGCTGTTCCTTTCTTCCCACAGTACGGTGTTGTCGTCATTGTCCCGTAATAATAAAGGGACCTGACTCCCTCCCTCACTTCCTCTGGTCCTCAGATGTGACCGCCTCCTCTCACAGGCCTCTCCGGACCCCATGATCTAAATAGTAGCACAGCCTGTCATCTTCAACGTCTTTACCCTGTTTTATTTTTCTCCCCCGAACCTTCTGTTCCCTGACAGTGTCCTCTTTTGCAGGCATGTGTCCTCACCAGCCTGGAAGGTCCATAAGCCAGCCTCTGTGTTGTGAGCTGCTGTCTTTCCACACCAGAATGTTACCTGACCCAGCGATGGGGGCTTGGGAAGTCATTTGTTCAATACGTGGCTGCTAAAGTCAAACGTTTACTGCAACAACCTGCCCGGGAAAGCTCCCTCTTAAGGTCTGCTCACGCCATGCCCTTCTCCTAAACCCCCACCCCTCTCCCAGCTGCCTCTCTCCCAGCTTCCGAGGCCTGGATGCAGGCTGAGGGACCTCCAGGGAGCCTCGCTACCAGCCTGCAGACTAACATCCTGAACCCCTTCAAGACTACATTGCTTCCGGACCATCAGATGAGTGCTGTGCGGCACGCGCAGCCCGGGTTGGGGGGAGGGAAGCAGGAGGGACAAGTCCCTACGTTGGGAGAGGAGGCTGAGACAGGATTAGCTGCAGCGTCACTGATCCAGCTGGTCCCAGAAACGCTGGGCTGGAAAATGTCACACTTAACTCTGGTCCCTCCCCCAACCCTTCCCTGCTGGGTTGGACTCTTTCTTGGAGAGAGCCCCCTTTTCCCCAACACCACAGGATCCTAGGAAAGAAGGTGGGGCAGGGAAGAAACCCTGAAAGGGACAACCCTTCTGCCTGTCCTCCCCCATCCCACCCTCCTGCTGGGTGACAAGACATTAATTACAGATATTCGGTACTGCTCAGGATTCCAAATGCCCTAATCACCTCATCCCCTCCCCACAGAAGCAGTTTCCGTAAGGGAAAAAAATCACAGCAAAGAAACAAGGAAGGGCAGGAGGGAAACTTGCCTCCGCAAGTCCCTGCCAAGGGGGAGCCAGCCAGACAAAAGTGGTGGGAAGAACTGTGGCCCAGGCCCGCAGAAGGCAGGGGCGGCTGGGCAGGCTGGGGTGGGGCGCCAGGGCTGCTGGTGAGTGGGGGAGGAACAAGGCCAGAGGTTCTAGGGCTGAGGTCCAGCTCTGTCTGGCCTTGTTGTGTGACCTTGGGCTCAGCATTCTCCTGTTCTGGGTCTCAGAGTTCTTCCTACCCTACCCCATATCCTAGCGAATTAGATACCACCAGGAATACATTCAGGCTGTCGCAGTACAGTGTGTAAGTGATGCCCGAACTGTTTCTGACAGTGATGCCCAGACTGTTTCTGACTTAGTCCCTTCTCAGACAGCAGGCCAGTTTCACTTGGAAACTGGGAACAACCCTTTGACCCCTTCTTTTATTTAAGACACCGATAAACTAGCATTCAAGGTGACTCCAACAGTGATAAGCACGCTTCCATACAACACCATCGTGTCTGCCATAGCACAGACACGCAATGAACAACAGTCACAGTTACATCTGTTTCAATATGCCAAAGTCTCATGAATTCAGCCATCTACAATTCTCAGAGACAAGTCACCTCCTGTTTCTGGGCTATGGTTGGTACAAGTGTCAAGGGGAACTATGCAGAAATGAACTGTAAAATTACTCAAGCCCTATAGAGGAATGCCATAGTGCAAAGGGCAGTTCATACACAACACAGTGACAACTATGGACCCAACTGAAAGAAAGCAGAGATCTGGAATAGGAGAAATGGGATACATGGGTAGCACAGCCTTGGTGACCCATGAGCTGAGCTGCTCCTTATTCTCAGAATACAGAGAGCAGACTTTCCCTCCAGCCACACTGTCTCCCTACCCCAATCCCTTGGCCAGACTACAGAATGAGCCTCTCTTATAGAGCCTCAAAGATCACACTGCCCAATTTCCCAGTGCAAAGATGGGAAACTAAGTCCTAAAGGTGACTGTCCGGTCCAGATAGAGTCAGAGGCCAAGCAGTGCCTGGAACCCAAGCTTCCTGCCTCCTCACTAGTGGGAAGTTCTGAGCTGAAACAGACCTGAGTGTAAGGGTTTCCCCATTGCTCAAGATCAAGTGTGGGGTTCCCTGAGACCCCATTCTCTCCGCTTCCCACTTTACATTTAAGCTCATAAGCAGGACATGACAACTCTTCACATCCCCTCTTATTCTGAGGGCCAAGCCACACCATCCACCCACAGGATCGTGACTGGAGTCCCAAGCCTGAGACAAGGGAACATTGTCTGCTCAAGAGAAGCCAGCAGGAAGGGGGGGAGTGGACAGCTGCTCCCCATCTTTCTGAAGCCGGAAGGAAAGGGATAGCAAGAAGAGATTCGAGGTAGCAGATGGAAGAACTTCCAGGCTTAATGAGGGGGTGGGGAATGAGGCATGGCCAATGTTCTCTGAGCCTAATAAAGTCCACCAGGTGACACTGAGACACGCTTAGACAGCAGTGGGGGAGGGAGGGCAAGGAGGAAGCCAGGCCTGGTCACTGAGAAGCAGCTGAGGCAGCAGAGCCTGTTCTGTCCTCTCTCCTGCCCCCAGGGAGGGAATGGTCATGCCACCACCCACCTACAGAGCCCTCCAGCAGAGCCCATTATCTCCATTCTGTAGAGAGAGCAATGCAGAGAACAAGGATGGGCCAGGTCTTGGGGAGTCTACAGCCTGGCTCCTCTAATTACAGACTCACTCTTCTCTCTTCTAAGGAGTGAGGGGGACACCCAGCCGGGCCTGCACAAGTGGGAGGACCTGAAAGGTCCGAGAAGGAAGCCTGCACATGGCAGGACTGCTCTGTACCACAGCTCCCAGGCAGGACCATCACTGGAGAATGTGAAGGGGGCAGAAGTTAGTCCGATGAAACTCTTCCTCCTTGGCCTCAGTGCTCTCTAATTTCCCGGATGACCCTCAACTCCCACTAAACTCCCATAGGAAACCATTAATGGAAAAGGAAGATGGGACTCCCTTCCCCCATTCTCCAAACATAGAACTGGCTCTGGTGCTCAGGCCCCCCTAACAGGGTCCAAAAGTCCTCTCTGCCCACTCCTGTCTGTCCACTCGTTCTGCTTCCATAAGGAAAAGCAAAGCTGGGACAGGGGAACTAGAAAGGAAGAGAGAGAAGCAAAGACAGGGAGTTAGAGGGGCCCTTAAAGAGCTCTGAGAAGCCAAGTGACCAAATTAGTCCAGGGTGTAGGGTTTCCCAGCTTCTGAAGAAAGCAACACAGTGGGAGCAGGCCGCAACTGACATAACCCCAGGCCATCCCGAGCTCAGATTCCAGCCCAGAGCTGCAAATCTAGCTGCAATTCTCCCATGCCAGGGCAGATGCTGTCTAGAGCCAGTCCGAATCCATCACCCAAACCCAGGCACAGATAAGTGAGAGAGCTATGTGGAGCGTGGGAACGAGACCCTGAGGCCTGGCCATCAACAGGAAAGAGGTGGGAAGGTGCACAGAGGCAGGCAAGGTGAGGGGCTGGAGCCATGGAGGCAGCCCTACCTACAGGGATCAGAACTGCCCTCTCAACCCCTCTGAAGGGCTTTTGCTGCTAAGCCTCAGCAGAGGCCTCTCCACACTTCCCTAACCACTCTAGATGACGCTCCTCTAACTGAAGAAGGGGTGTTGTTGGCATTGGTCCTGTAGACGACCCAAATTCACAACACAGACTCTCCCAATTCTGAACAATACCACCTGGGTGGAAACTGCCTGGTCCACATTCCTCAGTCCAGTTTTACAGATGGAGAGGTGAAGCCTCAAGGAAGGCCAAAGTCAGAAAACTAGGAAAAGACTGGGGTTGGACCCCTGAAACTCTCTGCTGTTTCATAAAGTAAGGCAGGTATCTCTCTAAGTCTCCCAGGCCTTGGCACAGACTTAAAGGCAGGAGCATATTAACTGTAACCTGAAATGAGATTAGAGAAGAGATGGCCATGGAGGCCGGGGCCTTGGCTGAATGTCATCACCCTCCCTCACCCTTCCAGTACACTTATAACAAAGAACCATGGGAATCTCAAAAACAAGCCTCCGAGAAACATCCAATGACCTTTGCAACTACCACCAGAGCACCTTGGGGAGACAGATCCTTTGACACTAGCGGCACCCTGAAGCCTCTTCTGCACTTGAGTTAACCAGGGCCTGGGGCCATTGACGTTATTCCAGAACAGATAAGCAAGCACCTTTGGGCCTGGACACCTGCCCGCTGAGCACACACAAAAAGCTCCTGTCAGGTTGGTGCCCATAGCTTTCCTGTACCCCCGCCCCCTCCAAATCTCCTTTCCAAGGACTTACCACTTGTGGCTTGCTACAGCACTTGCTCACTGGGGCTGGCTCATCTGGAGCCCGGGCAGCCCCAGGGGGCTTGGTTTCAGCAGAGGGCGGTGCGGAGGAAGGCAAGCAGGGTAGGTCCACAGGACCTGGGGCAGTACTGTCACCGGAGTGAAGGGTCAGCATGTACTGCTTGGTGACATCTTCAAGTGATGGTGCCTGCAAAGTGGGATGGGCTCTAGCAGGCTCTGGCACAGCCACAGGGGGTCCCACGGAAGCCCCAGGCTCAGGCACCACAATAGGTGTGAAGGTGGCAGGCACACTGGCATGGCGAACATGTTTGGAAGAAGACCGGACCTGTGTCGGGCTACCAGTCTGGTCCTGGTTGCCCTCTTCTCTCCGAAGCTCCTGGTGACTGCTCCGGGCTGGGCGCTTCTTGGAACCCCGGCGGGTGAGCCGAGGGGAGAGAACATTGGCTAGCTTGGGATCAAGATGGAAGTCATGGTGGGCAGTAGAGGAGGCAGGTGGGGCAGGTAGGGCCCTCTCTGACTGTGCTCTGCCCCTAGCAGGGCCAGGGTCTTCTGGCTCTGCCCACTGCTCTGCAAGGATAGGTTCACTGCTGGATGGAGGCAGCATGGGCTCCACTTCTCGGATGGGCTCTCCTCCAGGGCCCTCAAATTCAGGCCCGGCCAACTCACCACGGCGACTAGGGTCACTCAGAGATTTCTTCTTGGGGGTCTTTCCTGCAACCCTGTCTTCTCCCATACGTCCCAAGGCACCACCCTGAACAATACTCTGAATGACTTCCTGATAGTCTTTGTTCTCTTCACTAACCACAGACCAGTCACTGTGGCCACTGGTCAGGCCCTCATCTATAGTTGGGGTCACTGGGAGCCCTGTCTTAGAGTTCAGTGAGCCCAGGAGGTTGCTGTCCACAGAGAACCCAGAGGGCTCTTCAGAGGTGGCAGCCCGATGACGCTGTGGAATAGGGTCACTCAGGGATCTGTAGGCCTCGCATGCCTCCCCGCTGCTTAGTTCAGTTCCGACAGGACCTGAGGGTGGGACTTTACGTCTCCTGCGGAGGGCACCTGGTGTTGGAGGGGTCTCAGGAGACACAAGGGCCCTCCCACCCAAACCATCGTCTGTCCCAGCCGCACGGTGGTGGTTTGTCTGAGCCGAGGTTGTGGAAAGGGGTCCCCAAACCCCTGCAGGATCTAGGCTGCAAAAAGCAGCACCAAGAGGCTCAGGGTCTGCCCCAATGCCTTCATCTGTCAGGCTGGATTCAGGACCAGAGAGTTCCTCCTGAGACCGCTGCCCTTGGGTCATGTCCCCCGGCCATTCAGGGCTTCTAGGAGGGACATCACTTCCGTCATCCTGCTGTGCACCCATGCGCTGTATCTTCTCAAAAACCTGGCGGGCCTCCTGCACATACTGATCCTGGACCACGAGTGGCAATGGATCCTCCTCTGTCCCCGAGCCTGCCAGGAGGAGCTCAGAGGAGCTGGGCTTCAAGGCACTGGTGCGGAGCAGGCGCCGGGCCATGGGCTTCTCTGAGCAGCTGAATGATTTTGCCCTGCGCAAGGTAGCTGTCAGGTCCTTGAGGGTGGGTCGGGTGGTGGGTGATGCTGGACTTTGAGATGGCATCGACTCAAGTTGCTCCACTGGGTTACCTGCTGAGGGTGAGTCTCTGCCATCTAGGGGGCTGTTTCCAGGGCCCCCGCTGGGCTTTCGGACCCTCAGCTCTGAAAGGTCTGAGCGCAGGAAACTGAGCAGCGTCAGGGTTTCGGAGGCGATATCTGGATTCGATAGGGACTTGCGCTGTCGGTTCTTGTCTAGCTCCAAACCTCCATCCCTCAGCGACCTGGTGGTGCCTACAGGTCCCTTAGTGCGGGACCGAGTCTGAGTCCGCATAAGGAGCCCTTCTCCTGTTCCAAAACTTGGGGAGCGATACACACCCCAGTTTACAGAACTCCGGCTACACCATAGATCATCATCCTTGAGGGTCTCAGTGCTAGAATAGCGACTACTACCTCGGGAGCCAGCCGGGCTGGCCAGGTAGGCAGGAAAGCTCACCTTAGCCACACGGAAAGGTGCCCCCCCAGTGTCAGACATGGGCCTTAAGGTCTCCTGGGGACCTGGGACGCAGGGCTGCGTGCCAGTACCCCACTCGCGGAGTCTCTCCTCCGTCGGAGGTTCGGGGCTCCTGACACCCCCTGCTGATCCCAAGCTGCCCAGATTTAGCTCATCACTGTCCTGGCTGCAGCTCTGAACCAACAGGGAGCTTCCAGGTCTGAGACTTCTCCCTCTCGAGCGACGGCCATCCTCACGGTCTGGGTCCTCATCACTGCCCGAAGAGTGGCCGCCGAGGTAGGCCGGACTCTGCGGCCCAAGCTGCGGCTGCGGTCCCTCCTCTTCCTCCTCGCTGGAACTAGCAAGCCGGCTGCGGCTGACAGGATAGGAGGAGGCAATGGAGGAGGAGGAGGAGGAGGAGGAGGCCCGGGCCCCGGCCTGCGGTTGGGAGAAGTTATGCCAAGAATGTAAACCATCCGCCGGACGCTGCGCCCGCTCCTGCTGCTGCTGCTGCCGAAGTCGCCTCCCCTCGATCCCCGGCCCGGACAGCGGCCGCGCCGAACGCAGGCCAGCCAGAGGGAAGCAAGTTCGAGGAGGTGGCGTCGGAGGCTGCCGGGGCTCGCGAACTGGGGGCTCCCACGCAGCTCCGTCGGGGCTAGTCGTCCCCAGGGCCTCGGAGTCCACGCTGGGTCGCCTGGAGCTCGGGCCGCCAAAGAGTTTGCGCATCTCGGTGACGCTGGGCCAGGCCCCACGTTCAGCGCCTTCAACGGCTTCTTCTGTCGTGCCGGGGGTGACGCCCTCGTCCCGGGCAGCAGCGGAGTCGTCGTCCAGACGCGCCGCGTCGAAGCGCCGGGAGAGCTGGCGCACCGATGGCGAGAGGCTGCGGAGCGGGCGCGGCTGCGCGGGGGCGGCCGGGGGCCCCGACGCCAGCTTGGACACGCGCCGGGAGGGCTGGCCCGGGACTGCCGCGGCTGGCCGGCACGAAGCTCGGCGCCGCGACCCAGGGGTGTCCGCGTCCTCCTCCCTCGGCCCGGGTCCGCCGCTCCAGCGCTCCAGCAGTTTGAACGAGACGCTTCGATAGAGTGGGGGCCGAGGTGACCCGTCCGCCATGGTGGCGGCAGTCACTCCGGGGGGGCTGGCCTCGGGGCGCCGCGGCCAACCCCCCCTGCACACCCGCTCCGAGGGCGCGCAGTGGCCGCGATCCGAAAGCCTGGGTCCTGCACCCGCAGCGTGCGGCGGCTGGGGAGGAGGGTGCACAGACCTGAGCAGAGGTTATCAGTCGAGGATCAGGTTTCTGCGGCTGCGGGCGGCTGCGGCTCCATCCTGGGCAGCCCCACTCGCCCCAGCGGCGACCCCAGGCCCAGCCTCAGTCTCTTCGGGAACGGCCAGGGGCATCGCGGCCCGGCCGGCGAGGGGCCCAAGGCTCGGTTCCTGCACCCAAAGTCCGCCTGCGAAGCCCGGCGGCCGGCCTGCCTCCCCAGGAGCTCCCGCTCCGGCTCCCTCTCCCTCCCCCTGGGCTGCTTGCTCTACGCTCCCTTTTGTTGCAAATAAACTTTGAGGCAGAGAGAAGGGGGTGGGGGGCGGAGCCTGGCGCCCAAAAGAGGGGGTGGGCTCCGGGAGCGCGCGAGGCTGGGAACACTGTGGGGGGAGGGAATGGGGAGGAGCCGAAGGAGAAACAAGATGCTTTTACGTTTGTAGACCGAAACGACCCTCTAGAGGAGTCCGTCGGGAAAGCCGCGGGCTGATCCTCCCTGGGTACTCGTTCAGACACGCGGGAGCTCAGGGCATGGACAACTCCGCAGAGCGCAGCCTCCGTGGTTCAGCCTCGGTCACGCCGGAATCTCTGCCGGAGGGGCTCCAACATGGCAACCCAAAACACACACACTCTAGTACACACCGAAACTCAGATACACGCAGAAACTCTCCTAGCCGGAAACGAGGTGGGACCCAGGGAGACGTGGGCGGGGCAGGCCCACCAGACCGCTTGCGGCTCCCCACCTTGCTCAAGCCACGCCCCTCTCCCATCCTTCAGCGGCGAATCCCGCTGCACCACGCCCATGTCCCGCCCCGCACTCTCCTAAAAGTTCCACCTATATCCCACCTCCCGCTGGCCTGTCCATCTCTGACTGTCCCTTAACCCACCAATGCTGTTCCACCTATATCCCACCTCTCGGGACCATTGCACACAACTTCCCAGATGTCACGCCCCTACCTACTAAATCCTGGCGGCCTCTAATCTCTACACTCCGCTCCCCTTCTCCCTGCTGTCGGGGTACATTGCTCTTGCGCCCTCTGCGGGCCGAGCTCTGTAGCGAAAACTCCATCCACCCACAACCCAACCATGGAAGGTTTCACTTGCTTTCAGGCGTTTCCTGCCCGCTTACTTTACCAAGCACTCTGCCCTTTCTTTGGCCTCCTGCACAAAAGGAGGTTGAAAGGGAACGCCCTCAACTTCCCACCGCCAAACCTATACTCCTACCTGTGGCTGCTCCACCCCCCCAGACCAGGAAGGTGTAGGTCTCTCCTGCTGCAACAATGATCTACCAAAGAGCTTCCCTCCCTCCTGTGCCGCAGTCTGGCAAGTCTAAAATTGTTCTGGTTACTGGGGCGTCAACTTCTTCCCACCCTCACCTGCTTCTGTTAGGTCCCTCTTTACCCAGACGGCTTAAATGTCGGACTCTGCATCTACATGAGTGAAAATATGTGGACTGGCTAGTACCTACGGGTACTATTTTATGTATTTTATTTAATCCTGGAGCCACCCTTGGGTATAGATGCTATTGGAGAAGTAACAATGGTCCTTGCAGGGTCGGAGGGAAATGGCGGCTCCTGGTGTGACTCAAATTCAGAGTTTAAGGTCGTCAATCATCACGCTCCTTCAGACAGCTTTCCCTGGCTTCAGATCTTGAAGAAGAAGGAGGTTATGTCTTTTTTAAGTCCCAGCAGCCCTGCCTCTTTGTTGGTGGACGGTGGACAGAGCTCAGCCTCATTGGGAACAGAGGACATCCTGGTCTGCCTCAAACTCCCTCAGCTCTGTTATGTGTAGGTCCCTTTCCTCCCATGCTTACCTGATAAACAATTAAGGTTCATGCTTTACCCAACCAACTCCGGGATGGTATAGGTCCCAGTCAATGACACTCAGCACCAGTAACTGGATGTGGGGATAGGGATGAGGAGAAGGCAGAATGCTGACTGCAGAATAAGGGAAGGCAGCCTCTAGCAGGACCCGAGGCCTGCTTGTTGCTCACACAGCCCTCAGGGTAATTAGCTATTTCTCTTCCTTCTGGATCTCCTGTTAGTTTGTAGGAAGTCTCAAGGTATGGAGATTGCCCTTCTGAGTTGAGACCAGCCTCCTGCAAGTCCCTCACTTAATTTTTTCTTGGCTCTGCCTCAAAGGGTATAAGTGGTAAATCTTGTTCTCTTCACTGGCAAATTACTGGACAAGGAAGAGAGCCCTGCCAGGTGTGTGCCTCTCTGCTCTGCCTTACTGGATGGCATTGAGCAAACCTCTATGCTTCTTTGGGCCTCAGCTGCCTTGTCTGAAAGTGAGGAGTGGGTCAAGTTTCTGCTATGCAAGTTTATTTGTGTATGGAGTCACTGTCTCCCTCTATCACGATGGTTTCTATGGATTGATGTGTTCTTTTCTTTTGTTGTGCTGCGATCAAACCTAGGGCTTTGGGCATGCTTGGTAATCACTCCACTGCTCTGTAACAGCCCTGAAGTGTGTGCTTTTCTAGGCTCCTCCACACTGTTAAATTTTGCCTTTATGTCACTTCAGAGACAAGTCTTTATCCCACTTCACAGATGGGCAAATTGATGGAGAGGAATCGAGACCCAAGTCATAGGTCTCAAAAGCCCTGTCATTTACACTTGGTTTAAGAAGGCTGGCCTGGCCTCTGGCCCCACTTGTGAAGAGGGAGGGTATTTAAGGATCTTGGCTAGGCAGAGGGGCATCCCACTCCAGGCTCTTTTTGTTTGTATTTTGTTTTATGTCTATATGTGCTTTTGCCTGCATATATATGTCTCTTTTGCCGAATGTATGTGTCTCAGATCCTCTGGCTCCTCACCTATGAAGAATGAATGATAACAGTGACCTTGTGAGGCCAGAGCTGTAGATATCCTTGGAAAATTCAATATGGAAAGGTTGGATAGTCAAGGTCATGGGCAGAGTGGGCCTTAGAACTTAATAGAACCCTGAGTCCAAGGAAAGGAGCTATCCAAAGGGAGATCAGGCTTCTGACTCCTTTCCAAACAGATTCCAAACAGAATCTCTCTGAAACTACTTGTACCTCCATCATTAGACCTACAGTGCGTAGTATTTCATTCATTAGCAATCCTTGTTCACTTTATAGTCTCCTCAGTTACTTGGTTGGCTCTCACTCAAAAACAAAACAGCCAGGACCTTCATAGTAACTTCTGTCTCATCCCTGTGTCCCACCACTGAGGGACAGCCTCACACTCACCCCAGATCTGTGCTATTCAGCATGCATATTCTCTCTCTCCCTCTCCCTTTCTCTCTCCCTTCTCTTCTCTCTCCTTCTGTCTCCTCTCTCTCTCTCTCTCTCCATTCTCTCCTGCTCCCAACAGGATCTCTTGTAACCCATCCCAGACTCGAACTCCTTGTATAACTGAGGATGACCTTGAACTCCTGATCTACCTGCCTCTTCCTCTTAGGATTACATGCACCACTTTTTTTCTTTTGTTTAAGATTTATTGTTGTGTTTTGCCTGCATGTGTGTATGTGCATCATGTGTATGACTACTGCCTGAAGAAGCCAAAATATGGGTACTGGGAACTGAACCTGGGTCCTTTATAGGGGCAGTAAGTTCGCCTAACTAAGCCGTCTCTCCAACTGCTGCTTTTTTTCTTATTTGATTTTTACTGCGTCTACACAATCCTCAAACTATTTTCATTTTAATATTTTTGTTGTTGCTTTTGTTTTGTTTTAAGACAATGTCTCACTGTATAGACCAGGATGGCCTCAACTTCCTGCCCTCCTGCTTCAGCCTCTGTATTTCTGGGGATCATTGCAGGCGTGTACTGTCTGGATTTTTTGTTTGTTTCTTTATTTCTTTGTTTTTTAAACAAGGTCTCACTGTATAGACCAGGCTGGCTTCAAACTCACAGTGATCTGCCTACCTGTGTCTCTCAAGTGCTGGGATTAAAGGTGTGCACGACCATGTTCTGCCTGGATGCTTTTGAGTTTCATTTTGTTTTGTTGCTCTCTCTGTAAGTGTGTGTATGTGTATGTTGCTAGGATTGAACTCTGGACCTCATACATACTAGACAAGTTGTATACCACTGAACTATATCCCCAGCACGTATCATCCCCTTTGTTTGAGACAGGGTTTCGCTAAGTTACTCAAGTTGGCCCTGAACTCATTCTGTAATCCAGTCAGGCCTTGAACTCAATCCTTCTGCCTCAGTGTCTAAAGTAGCTGAGATTATATACTTCCATAATTGTTTGGTTTTTTTTTAATGATGTGTGGGATCAGTAGATAGATGCACTTGTTACCAAGCCTGACCCCTTGAGTTTGATCTCTGGGCCCCACATGGTAGAAGAAGAGAATCAAATCCTGAAAGTTGTCCTCTGATCTCCGCACACACAATAAATAAAATATAATCTTAAAAATTAAAAAAAGGCAAAGAAAAAAATGTGTCATAGTCCAGACTCACCTCCAACTATCTGTGTAGCCTGAGCTGGCCTCCCAAATGCTGCGGTTACAACCATGAGCCAGAACCAGTGTGCTCTGCTTCAGTTCCTTATAACTTCGTAGAAAGACATTGCCTTCGTATAATTTGGAGGAACTTCTTACTCCTTAATATCATACTGCTAAGGTTCTAAGTGTTGCATGTGGGTATAATTAATTCTAGATGCATTCACTGTTGTAGTGAATTGACCCGTTGTCTTTGTGGATATTCAGGAATTGCCGGTATGCGCTTTTTCTTGACTCTGGAACTCACAGACAAAGGTGCTTGTGACGGGAAAGTGTAAGGGTTCAGCATCAGAGGCCCTGTGACAATCAGGATGGAGTATACCTTCTGTGGTTTTGGATCATCTGGGTTTTCTGTTATATGACATGTATGTACTCCTCACAGCCTCGAGCCACACTGGGGCTGGCCTTCCCCAGGTGGTCCTCCATCTTTAAGATGCTTCCTGGGTATTTCCAACTCCTGGTTCTCAGTTCCCATCAGGTTTCAGGCTACATCCTGACCCCTATTCCAGTTAAATCACTGCCTGGCTTTCACCTAGGGGAATGATGGACTCTGACTAAAGCAGTGGTTCTCAACCTTCCTAATGCTGCAACCCTTTAAAAGAGTTCCTCGTGTTGTGGTGACCCCCAACCATAAAATTATTTTCATTACTATTTCATACCTGTAATTTTGCTACTGTTATGAATTGTAATGTAAATATCTGATGTGCAGATGGTCTTAGGTGATCTCTGTTAAAAGGTCATTCAACTCCCCAAAGGGGTCACGACCCACGCGTTGAGAAGCACAGAACTAAAAGATTCATTTTGGCTGTGTTTGAGGGTACCATGGCTTAAAAACAAACAAAAGCAAAACAACAACAACCATAAAACACATTTCTTTCTCTCTTATGCAAAAAGTCTTGCCAAATGAATGGGAATGTGAGCTTCCCCCCAGCTTCTTGCTCTACAGAGGGGACCTTGCCCTCGAGTTCATGATGGCCCACCAGCGGTCCCCTCCACCTTGTAAGTACAAGAAAGGTCAGGGGAGAAGATCTTTGTTGGATTTTGCCGTGCTAGGGATTGAACCCAGAGCTTAGTACACTCTAGGCAGTGCTTCTGAGCTATATCTCCAACCCTCAATTGTCGGAGACAGGGTTTCACCATGTAGACCAGGCTGGCCTGGAACTTATTCTCCTCCTGTCACAACAACCTGAGTTCTGGGATTATAAGCATGGATTGACCAGTCCCTGAAACACAAGTGTCTTAACTTTGTGGTTGACACAGAACTTCCAGTGGGCCAGGCCCAGGCTTGTTGAGCCGAGTTTTGCTTCTTTGTATGGTTGGGGTTGGCAGCACGGCCCCAAAGGCAAACCAGAGTTGCTGTTGCCTCGGTACCTGCCCTCAGGTTCTCTGCTTCTGCCACTTGGCTGTGAGCTTCTGTAGGAGCTCATGGGGCTGCCGCCGGAACTTCTGCTGGGTGAAGTAGAAGAGGATGGGGTCCAGTACGCTGTTGGCACTGGCGAAGGGCCGAGTGCCTTTGTAGGCAGCAGCGAAGGTCTCCAGTACAGGGCAGGAGACACCGGGTGTGGAGCGCACAGCCAAGTAGGCTGTTTTGGTGATGTGGAAAGGCAAGAAGCTGATGGCGAAGACAGCTGCCACCACTACAGCCATGCGGGCCGCCTTGCTGCGCCGCTCCTGAGCTACAAGCCCTGCAGGGCCGTCCTGGCGGCACAGGCGGTGGGCCATGCGACAGTAGCAGGCCAGTAAGGCTGTGAAGGGGAGCAAGAAGCCAATGACCGTGAGGGCCATGCCATAGGGCAGGTAGCGGGTGGACAGGATGGGTGGGCTCAGATCGTAGCAGACAGTGCGGTTGCGCTGGATACCCGTGGCAGCGAAGACTGCTGTGGGCAGGCACTGGGCTGTCACAGCCAGCCACACGGCTCCACACACCACCCAGGCAGCGCGGCGACCCCCACGTTTGTGCCAGGAGGCCAGGGGGTGGCAGATGCCCAGGTAGCGCTGGAAGCTAATGCAGGTGAGGAACAGGATGCTGCCGTGAAGGTTGGCGTAGAAGAGGAAGCGCACAAGGCGGCAGGCGAGGTCTCCGAAGGGCCAATGGTCTCCTCTTGCGTAGTTATAGATAAGCAGCGGCAGTGAACAGGCATACAGCAGGTCTGCCAGTGCCAGGTTCAGGGTGTACACAGCTGAACGGGTCAGGGCCCGGCGGGATGAACATATCTGGGCGATGACACAGATGTTCAGTGGCAGTCCGACCACCAGCACCACTGAGTATACCGGGGGTAGCAGCAGTCTCTTGAAATCCTCACGATAAACACACGTGGTAGGAGGTAAGCCTGGCGCCTGGGTGGTTTCATTGTCCCACTCCATAACTGCGCAACTGCACGATGCTTTTCCTATGCTTGGAGAATCTGGGGAAGCAATACACACCCTATCAGTGGCATGGTCACTGGCAACCCAGAGGGCCCTGTGCCTTGATCCCACTATCTGAACAAATAAGGCCTTAACTTTGTCATCTCTTAGTCTCATCACCCCAGTAATGACCGGTACAGATCTCATATCATGGAAATGTGTACTCCAATAAAGCTCAAGCTTGAGGGAAATCAAAATCAATTTCTTTCTCTAATATTTATTTTCTCTCAGTTTTCCCAGTGAACTTTCTATTCATCTCTCACATCCCTAGTCAAATGTCTTTTCTGTGATAGTGGGTTGGTGGGCTTGGGTTCAAATCACAGCTGTGCTACTTACTGCCTGCATGATCTTGAGGTAGGGATTTGCCTTCTGGCTCTCCCTAGCTGAGGAATAAGGGAATGTTGTCATTAAGGACTTCTCCTGGGCTCTCTGAGGGGTAGGGAATGTGGCAATGGTGTGTCTACTTGTCTTATGCAGGTAGAAGACCTTTTATGAGGAAGAACCAGCTTTGGTGTTCCTCTGTGTCTTCAAAGCGGATTTGCTCTGGGACAAAGAGCTCTGCGGCTCTCAGTTTACTCCTG
Source organism: Cricetomys ansorgei (assembly GCA_026225945.1). NCBI lineage: Eukaryota > Metazoa > Chordata > Mammalia > Rodentia > Nesomyidae > Cricetomys > Cricetomys ansorgei. The sequence continues at coordinate 6,321,475 of JAMJFZ010003206.1, forward strand.
TGAACAGCGCACACACCAAGAGCTCACTGAGGGAAGCATCGTTGTCCTCAGCCTGAAGTCCACCTTCCAAAGCCATTGTTCTTTCAGTCACAGCTCATCTGTAAAACAGGACAAGTGTTACAGGTGCTCCTGGGAACTTCCTTCCAGTTGACCTTAGCGGGGTGGGACTTCAGCAACTTGAGTCACTCCGCTGCAGCTCGTGTAGCCAAGTCAGGAGGTTCACAACTGCTGGCTACTCCAGCTTCAAAGGATCAGATGCCTCTGGTGTCTGTGGGCATCTGCACACACATGAACAAGCACACATGCGGGTGGCTCAGAGGTTAAGAGTACTGGATGCTCTTCCAGAGGACCCAGGTTTAATTCCCAGCACCCACATGGCAACTCACGACTGTCTGTAACTCCAGTTACAGACAGGAGAATGGCCAGCCTCACACAGACATACATGCAGGCAGAACACACAATTAAAAAGAATCAGAATAAATCTTAGCTGGGAGGTGGTGGCGTACGCCTTTAATCTCAGCGCTTGGGAGGCAGAGGCAGGCGGATCTCTGAGTTTGAGGCCAGCATAATCTACAAAGTGAGTTCTGAGGCAGAGCCCTGTCTTAGAAAAACAAACAAACAAACAAACAAACAAACAAAGAAGGGGGAGATAGGAGAGAGAACCAGAGGTGCTCCCTGGTGGCCAGAGTCAAACTCCAGTTCTCAAGGGGAACCAACCAGGAGCCAAGATGACCAAGTTTTACAATGATGGAAATAGATAGGGTGAGGAGCAGGTAGGGTCAATGTCCATGAGTCAGAAACAGAGTTGGAACCAGAAGCCACCATCCAGAGACACTGAAAGTAGAGGTTACAAGGATGGCTTTGGAGCTAGATAGAGCTGGACTCTGGTGGTGCCTCTTCTGCTGCCACACTGTGTGACCCTTGCCTTCTCAGAACTGGTTTCCTGGACAGTAAAGTGTGTACATGCCTGGGATGCAGTAGGTGCTCAGTAAGTACCATCTCCCCTCAGTCCAGGCTGGCTTCGGAGGATTTAGCAGCACCAGTGGGTGGGGTTCCAGAGTGTTTGACTCCTGAGTTCTCTGAATATTTCTGAGTGATGATGTTTCTATATTACTCATAACTCAGGGGAATTTACAGCTTAAGTCCAATGGATCTAGGAAGCAGCCTCCTCTATGGGGAATCTAGTCACCCCCTCTCCCTATTCTGTTTCGGACAAACTGAGGCACAGAGAAAATAGAAAGCCCTGCAAATGCTTGGAGAATCATAGAGTACGGGCTGGACTTTGGTTCTGATGCTCAAGTCCAAATCCCAGCCTTGCAATGTGTGAGATGTGTGGCCTTGGGCATATTACTTAGCATTAATGCCCCAGTTTCCCCATTCGTGAAAGGGATAATCTGATACTTGACTTAGAAGGTTGTTGTGAGGATTGGCATCTGGCACAGGGCCAGGGGTTAGCTGCTTCATCTGTTTGTTTTAGGGGTTGGTGCTAAAGATTGAACTTGGGGCTTCACACGTGTTCGGTGAGCGCTCTACCACCAAGCTATGTCTCCAGCCTTAATATACATTACGTGTGTGTGTGTGTGTGTGTGTGTGTGTGTGATCGCACAAGTGCCACAGCATGCATGTGGGGGGGTCAGAGGACAACTCTATGGAGTCAACTTTCCCCTTCCACCTTTACATGGATTTGTAAACGGGCTCTGAGGATTGAATTCAGGTCACCAGGATTGATCAGCAGGTGCCTTTACACACTGATCCATCTTGCCAGCTCCCACTCCCTTTTTTGAGACAGGGTCTCTTTAAGTTTCTCAGGCTGGCCTTTGTACTTTATGTTGCTGTGGCATCTCAGTAAGGAGGACAAGGAGGCATCACAAACCTTCTAGACCTCTGCAAAGGGAACCACGATCCTGGCAAGTGCCATACCGAACAGTGGAACCCTGAGTGTCTGAGCTCAGGTGTTTTTATTGGCTCAGAACTCCTCAGATGTTTTACTGACGGCACATGCAGATCATGACCCCATATAAATCCAACACCTGCAGACAATTCAAAACACCAAGACCTAGGCAGATCCTTACCCAACAGTGCACAAAACAATATTTTAGACACAACTAAAAATAACACTTCTATAGCAGGCCTTGACATCGCTCTGTAGCCCAGACAAGCCTTGAGCTTGTGATCTTCCTGCCTTGGCCTCCCAAACAGCAGGAATTACAGGTCTGTGTCATCAGGCCTAACTATGCTAACTGTTAATAAGACTGGACCTGCTAAATAAGATTATAGTTTTATAGAGTCAAACAGTTCTTTCTGACTTCCAATTTGATATTTATGAATTGTTTTATCCGAATTCTGGCCAAATGGTAGTATTTGGAGTCTCTGACCCACACCCCACCTCCCACATTGCTTCTGATTATTAAAAGAAGCTCTGGCCTTTCAGCCCGTGCTCTAGTTCAGTGGACCAGCTGAGACAGGGTGTGTGGCTGAGGAGGACAGCGGGAGATGCACGGTGTGATGGGAAAGTCACGGGCAGGACAGGCAGGAGGGGACGACTCATCAGAATCACATTCACTCATTGGGATCATTCTTTTGTGCATTCTCTTCCCTGCCCAGAGTTCACTAACATTAGATACACGAGCATGTAGGCAGAGATGGCACTGCAAGCAAAGCTACATGTGCAAGTCTCGGGGGACCAGAGTGAGCCACTGGATGGGGAGGTAAGGTGGCGGCTGTTAAGGCTGATACCCTGAGTTCAATCCCTAGGACCCAAATGGTGGGAGGAAAGAACTGACTCCAGTGAGCTCTCCTTTGGCCTCCATAAGTACACCATGACAATCCGTCTAAAACACACACACACACACACACACACACACACACACAGGCCTTTCCCAGGAGAACGATGATCCTGCAGCAGAAGGCTTTCATCAGTAGATCAGGGAGGAAGGACACCCTAGGTAGGGAAGGGTGGGCAGGCATGGGTAGAAAGGGCTGTGACCCTATCCTTCCTTAGGGAGACCTGTGGCTCTCTGACCACACTCCCAGTGAGAGCCTTTGTCCACAAGTGATGGGAATTGTAGTGGCTTCTTGTTTCTCTGGCACTCTGGTGAGACTGGTCCTTGCAAGACCCTCCATCACCCCTTGGGAGGAGCAAGAGCTGCAGAAGAGGGCCTTTGAGTAGACCCCAGGCCGTCACCCACTGTCTCTGAAGACCAAGACTGTTCCCGCTCTGCAGGGGATGCCTGGAGGGGGGGGCTGCCTTGACCCCAACTGTGGGTGGCAATGGATGTTGGCTATTGTATCTGTCATCCATGCTTGGACCCTAAGTCCTAGACTAGCTTGAATCTCTGGACTCCAGCTCTGCTACCTGCAGTAGGGACCTTTTAAGAGGTTCCTCTGCCCTCCGGGAAACACCTAAGCCTCTTCCTGGTGTCCAAGGCCCCTGTCCAGCCCTCTGGCTTTGTCCTCTCCACACCCTCATTCCTGCCCTTCCTCACTCACCACACTGTACCCAACACTGCACAGCCGATGACAACTGAGACCCGGCACCCTCTCTGGCCTGCCCATCTTTGCTGATCTTTTCACGGACATGCTGTCAGTCCATTTCTGTTGGTGAGGACCTAAGCATCCCCCAAGCTCATAGGCCCATCTTGTTCCCTTCTGAGTCCCCGGCTGAACAGACCCCACCCAGCCTGCTAAAGTCTCTGCTCCTTGTGTCCAGCCACCCCATACTGGCTCATTCCTCAAGACACAGACACTCACATGCAGCTTCCCATCACTGTCCTGGGTCGACGGTACCAAGTGTGCTGGGGCAGAGGACACACAGACATGGGACTGTCCTCAGTCCTGCCTCAGCCGCGCTGCCGCATCTCTGGCTGTAACTCTGGACAGCTTCCTCTGCTTCCTGGCCCTGCTGGCTCTGACTGAAATAGTCCTTGTGGGGGCTCCACCCTGCCACCCCCGGTACCTTGGCCTGGCGGAAACAGCCTGGAGGAGCATGGATATGAATAAATGGCTTCCCAGAACTCCCGCTCCAGTTTCGGGAGGAGGAGACAAGGGGACAGAAAGAAGGGAGGGGGATGAGCAGACCCGGCTCCACAGACCCAGCATGTGTCTTTCCAGCCAGCTCTCCCTTGGTCTTCTCATCTGTTAAATGGGCAGGTGGGTTATCACAGTTCCCAGCCCTTCCCTTAGCTCTAACACCTGAGCCACCAGGAATCCATTCACTTCTCTGATCCTGTACTCCTGTACCCATCATCCTCCACTCTCCATTCATTTGATAGGTCATCTACCTTGAGGTGACAATCCACTTAGGTACTTGCTTGCCTAGCTATTTCTCACTTGTTCCTTCCCATGTGTCCCTTTCTCTACAAGCTTTTATTAAGCACCTACTGTATGCCATCAGCTCCCCCTATTAGCAATCACTGTCCCTTCCACCCAAAGGCCCAGGCTCATGAGAGTGCACAGAAATGAGGCTTTGAAGCTGTTGGAACAACTACAGGTGAGAGGTGGCTTCTTGCTGTTCTTTGAGGCAACATTCGTAATGTGAAAAAGATGGGCTTTGGTGGGGAGCCACTGAGGCAAGTGGGTGGGGGCAGGGCAGTGCAGGGAACGAAGGCCAACCTTGTAAGTGGGGGCCGGGTTTGTGTCCTGCCTCTGGTCCCACTCCCACATGCCTCTCTTAGCTGCTGGTTAAAATGTCACAGTTTCCACATGCATGTAAAAATACCACAGATGAAGGGGACTCTTCTTACTCTGTCACTTGAGGAGGGAGCTTCTAGAATGTAGAGGTCACTGTGCACTGAGCTAGCCCCAAGCCCACTTTACAGGACTAGGGAACCAAGGGGAAGTCGAAACTTGAACCAAAGTGAGATCAGGATTGAACTACAGGTAAACACTTGGCCAGCTGTGTACCATTGGACACCTATGGCTTATTTGGGTACTTGCCAGGAGGTCCAAGCAGGCACGGCGACCTGGTCTTTTTCCCGGTAGCTAGCTTCTTGTGGTGTTCCCAGGACAGTCTCCTGTGGTCACCAGGGCCAGTCCCAGGATTGAGGCAACTTTGAAGGCCTAGAGGAAGATAGGGATGCTGGCTGTGGGGCAAGGCTTGGGTCAGACCACCAAATGGTGTGTGGCGCTCCGGAGACAGGAGTCTTTCCTGCAGTGAGAGCCTGCAGCCATAAGATGGCGCCAGTGGACAGCTGACCTGGATGAGGACAGCCTGCTGCCCTGCTGCAGGGGCCTCTCCTCTGGCTGGTGTTGAGCAGGCCCAGAACGGGTCTCTAGCCCCATCTCTCAGGTTTCCTGCTATGTATCCACTCAACAAGATCAGCCCTCTGTCTTTCCTCACCCTCTCAGCACGGCTCACAGAAACCATTTGAGTGTCACCCAGGAGTATCACCCAGAGAGCAGGCATCCTCCACCCATCTCTATTTCAAGTACCCAGGTGCCCCTCACCCCAGAGAGGGACCACCTCTACTTGCTTCCTTTTCTCAGTCTGGGTGACAACCATGAGGTCAGTTCTGCAGCATCATCAACTGAATGTAAACACCAGGAAGAATTGGCTCAATGCTCTTGGTACTACTTAGATCATGAGGTCTCAGGATACTCATTGTGTGATCCTTCATGTCTAGAGGGATGAGGAAGCCTGCGTGTAGGAGGAGCTGGAAGCAGGAGCTGGAAGCCTGAGTCACACCTACCAGCAGTTCCCTGCTGCTGGACCTGGGAAGAGACTTCCCAACCTTGGGCTGCCTGCCTGCTGGGAAACCAAGCTGGGAAACCCCCTTGCTAGACCCCTGGCCTGTGAACTTAGTAGCAAAGGTACAGGATGGCGGGGGTCAAAACTTGGCTTCCTTCTTCTGAGTCAGGTGGGTTAAGACCTACCACCAGCCTGCTGTGTAGCTTAGAGCCAGCTATCCATCCGCTCTGAGTCTGAGAAACTTACAGTAGCTATGTTCCCTTCCTTACAGAGACACTGTGCCCTCTGTTCTGGGCATCACCCAGCCCTGACCCTGTGTGGCATTCAGCTGGGTGCCCCAGAGCTCACCTCCACCCAGCCTGAGGCTGAGTTCCTGATGCCAGTCCTCAGCACGTGAAGGACACGCGAAGGACAGTGGGCAGGGAACAGGATCACCACTTGGAAAGTTCTGGTCCCACCAGGCTGGAGCTACAGGGAGGGCAGGGATCTGCTTTCTCTTCTCCCTTTTTACTTCCCCTTTCCCTTCTGCTCAGCAGGGACCAAGTGGAACCGAAAGCTCCATTTTGAGTATTAAGAAGAAGCTGCAGCCTGAGACAGGACCCCTTCCTCGGTTAGGATTCCATACCTTCCTTCTGGGACCACTGCCTCTACCCAGCGCTTCGGATAAAGCCAGGCCCTGGAGCTGGACCCCAGGCTCTCCCATCCCTTCCTCTCTCCCTGTGAACTCGGCTACTCAGGCCTCCCAGTGCCTGCTGCTCAGCTGTGAGGACTGAAGTTGGCTGCAGACCACTAGTGCCCCAGACCTGTGCATCCTCCAGGCTCCAGGGAGCAGCGGGAAGAGATGGCACAGGCCTAGCATGGGGCCTGCTGTGCAGGTGGATCTGGAGGAGTCCTCATTGAAAAGCCTTGAGGATGTGGGAGAGTGACATGCCCATGTGAGAAGAACAGCCTCTGCAGGCACTGTGACCACCTCAGGGGTGGCGAGTCACCCCCATGGGGCATCTGGAAGTCCAAACTGCAGTTTGCTTGGTGGTTGAGAAGGAGAGGGGTTTTTGTTGGGCTTGCAAAGCTGGGGGGAGTAAGGCTGGAGCTGCCACAGCTGTCTGGACTGTGTGCCAGGCATGGTCCTATGTCCTGGAGCGCAAGGAAAGAGACTGTAAAAATCCAAGGGTGGCAGAGTAGAGAGAGGGAGCACATAGGCCCCTGAGAACACCATGGGACTTCTGGATCCAGCTATGCCTGAAGCTTTAACTTCCTACTGGACTCTGGTACAAACTGATAAATTCTTGTTTTGCCTCAGTCCACTAGGCATGGGGTTCTGTCCCTTGATATCAGCCATCAAACAAAGCCAGGTGTGGCAGTGCAGACCTGTGATCCTTACACTTGGGAGGTAGAGTCAGGAGGCTTAGGTCAAGGTTATCCTTGACTACATAGCAAATTAGAAAGAGGAGCTGGGGCTGTAGCTCTGTTAGTAGAGTACTTGCTTATCATTCACAAAACCCTAGGACCAATGTCCACACTGTATTACCCAGGCATGGGGAGATGGAAGCAGGAAGACCTGAATTTAAGGTCATCCTTAGTGAACTGTGAGTTCAAAGGCAGCCTGTTATACATGAGACTTTATCTCAACAAAAGAAAAGAAGGGGCTGGAGAGATGCCTCAGTGGTTGAGAGCTTATATTGTTCTTGCAGATGACCAAAGTTTGGTTCCTAGCCTCCGTATCAGGAGGTTCACAATCGCTGTAACTCTAGCTCCAGGGAATCTGATGCCTCTGACCTCCTCAGGCACTTACGTTCATATACACATGTGTATTCACATACACATAGTTAAATATATATATTTACATATATATACATATAAAGAGGTGTGTGTGTGTGTGTGTGTGTGTGTGTGTGTGTTGGTTGGTTGGTTTCTTGAGACAGTGTTTTTCTGTGTAACAAAAACTAGAACTGGCTGTCCTAGAACTCACTCTGTAGACCATGCTGGCCTTGAACTCACAAAGGTCCACTTGTCTCTGTCTCTCAAGTGCTGGGATTAAAGGCATGCACCACCACTGCTTGGATTTAAATATATATTTTTCAAATCAGCCATCCTGACTGTAGTTTTGATATATAGTAGAGCCTCTGCCTCCTCTCTCACAGTTTTGGTCCAGAATCCCATCATCTCTGCCTGGGGAATTAGAACAGGAGGGCAGATGGGGACAGACGGATGTCTGGTAGAGCACAGTGGCGGCCAGAGAGGTTCTGAGTGACCACTGTCATCGCAGTAGCTCCTGGCAGGACAGTGGAACCCATTTGGGCTCCACCTGCTGTGCATCCTAGAGAGGTCACTGTACACCCTTGAGCCTCCATCTTCCCTGATACTCACTGCTAACTTCTTGGAGGCTTAGAGGAAAGCCAGCACTGGGTTAAGAGCTCTGGTACCAGAATCTTACATGGGATGGGCTGTTCTGGTCCCACTTTGCAGATAAGGAGTCAGGAGGCTACTGTTTGGATGTGGCATATCTGCAAAAAACTCATATGTTCAGAGCTTTGTCCCCAGCTGGGAACACTGTGGGTAAGTGACTGGATCATGAGGCCGTTGGCCTTCTCAATGAATTAGCACGAGTTCCCAGTGGATGAGATATCAGGGGGTGGGGCGTGGTTGGAGGAAGTGATTTTGAAGGATGAGACTTTGAAGGGTATACCTTGTTCTCCCCCTCCCCTTCCACCTCCCCCCTCTCCCTTTCTCAATGTACTGGCTGCTACAAGGTGAGCAGCTTTGTTCCACTATGATGTTCTGCGTTGCTGCAGGCCCATAGCTCTGAGGCCAAGAGATGGAAACCTTTGAAATCACGAACCCAAGCAAATCCTTAAGTGGTTGGCTCACAGATTTTGTCCTGGTGATGACTAGTCTTGGACAAGGTGGTGACTTGTCTGAGGTGACAGTGAGTCGGTGGCCATTTGGGAGCTGAATGCAGATTTGAGTGATGATAAAGTCTGTGCTGGGAAGAAAGGTGACATTTCCCTACCAGAAACCTGAAGCCAGAGAGGTTAGGAGTGTGCCAGTGCACACAGCAGAGCCGTCATGGCACCGCTTCCCAGGAATACGCTAAAACAATGGAAGTTAGAAGTCAGGGCCCAAGGGTCCAGATCAGACACATTAACTCCCTCCCTCTTCTAACTCTGTGAGACTCTGGAGACAAGATCTGCTTTGCTTTTAGGTCTCTAGTTGCCTGGAAACCCTGGGAAAGGTTAGATGAATGAATCCATGAAGATAAGCCACAGGGCTCTATCCTTGGTGCTACTGGGTTCTATCAATTACTGTGTGTGTGTGTGTGTGTGTGTGTGTGTGTGTGTGTGTTTCTAGTTGCTGATTCTACCCTGGTGTAGTCTGCCTCTGAGGCCATAGACACCCTGTTGAGATCATCCCCAAAACATTCATCAGCCGGTCTTCATTCCCTCCACCAGATTCCTGAGCTCACATTCAGACCCAGGGAAACCTGGGCCTCACACCATGTGACAGTAAAAACAAGAAAAACCCTTGGTACACCCTCCAAATGTCCCACACTTGGAGTCCCAGGACCAGAGAGGTCAAGAGATTTCTTTCCATCAAACTCTCAGCCTCCGATGTGAACCTTGTGTGACTGCCCACCCGTGTTGGCGGGAGAGGGCTTTCCAGGTGTCTGAGGTTGGCCTGGGAGGCACATTAGAAGGGAATCAAAGTGAGTATGACTCCTGGCTCAGTGTGAAGTGGGGGAGGCTGGAGGGTGACAGGTGACATGTGTGAAGAACACAAACCTGCTTCAAGTGTCACTCAGTTGGCACCTTCCCGGGAGGCCTTCCTCTGCTGCCCCAGTTAAAACTACAACCTCCCACATACACGCAGGATTTGCCCATCTGTTGTGTTTTCCTCCTCGGCACCTTTATATCTTTTTATTACTACATTTCTTTATTTACATGTGTGCTTTTTTTGTATTTGTTTACATGAGTGCACACGTGTGTGAGATTCACGGTGCAAGTGTTGGAGATCGAGAACAGCTCCGAGGGGACGGTTCTCTCCTCCTCTTAGCGTGTGTGTGTCCAGGAGACTGAACTCAGGTCAGGCTTGAAGCAAGCTCCTGCTGAGCCTCTTGTAGCCCAGGCTAACCTCAAACTCCCTATGCTGCTGAAGATGATCCTGAGCCTCTCACGTGCCTGCCCCCACCTCCCAGGTGCTGGGATTTTAGACGTGTGCCACCACGCCTAGCTAATGCAGCCTGAGGAGGAACCCAGGGATTCGTGCATGTTAGGTGAATACACTGAGCTATACACCAGGCCCATTTTGTTTGTGTTTTTAAGGCAGAGTCTTACTCTGTAGCCCAGGCTGACCTGGAACTCCTGCTGATCCTCCTGCCTCCTCTTTTCAAACGCTTGGATTCCAGGTGTGCATTACTGTGATCAGCTGCCCTCTCCATCTTTGAGCAACCGTTGGTTCTCTCCTCCACCTAGATGCGATCACCAGGTCTTCCCTTTCCTTTGCTGAATCCCCAGTTCTAGGACTGTATGCCTGGCATACAGTAGGTGCTCAGGAAGTGTTTGTGAAGTGTTTGTGAAATGAATGAATTTTCAGGAATGGCTCAAGCATGTGTACACTGGCATTAAGGACAGAAGCCTGATGGGGGACACGGGGAGCCTGGCCTGAACTTCGTGCAGCGAGCTACCATTTGACTTACAGTACGTAGTTTTGGGGGGATCAGGAACAGCAGAGATGAAGTGTACAGGTCACTCCTGGAGCTGTTTGCGCCTGGCTCTGTGAGCAATTCGGGATGTGAACAGTCTTAACTAAAATAAGGAAAAGCTGCCTGCCTGCCTCAGTTCCCTGCCCTGTCCTCTGACTTTTTTAGCACCCCCCCAATCTGAATCTCTTCTAGGTACCCAAAAGAGCTTCTGTCTGCTTTGCCAGTTCCCCCAGCTTCCAGCTTTGTATAACAGCTTCTTTCTATGTGGGGCCGCTGACCCAGCCTCTGGCACAACAGCACCCTGGCCTCTCTATGCCTCCTGCACCCCACCCCAGGACCCAGATTTGTGTGTACACAGCTAGTGAGTTGGTATCCCTCAAGCATGGCAGGCTGGCTCATGCTCACACCTTGCTAAGCACGGCTGGAGGACATGACTCAGGTCCCACTGTCTCCGTCTGTGCTGGCTGTCCGACCTTTGGCCTTGACCTGGCATTTCCTTACTCCCTGTCCCTCTCTTTTGTTTTGTTTTGTTTGTTTTTGGAGACAGGGTTTCTCTGTTGTAACTCTGGCTGTCCTCGAACTCACTCCGTAGACCAGGCTGGACTCGAACTCACAGAGAGCCAGGATTAAAGGTGTGCGCCACCACTGCCTGGCTCTCTCCCTTCTCTTCTAAGCCTATTTTATCTATTTTCTCACTTTTACATCTTCAGTCCCAGCAGCCCTCAGAAGGACCAGCTTCAACTTCCTGCCACCTACTGAACCATCTGCTCCTTTTTCTGCTCCTCACCACCCCCTGCAGTCCTGCAGGCCCACTGCCTGCCCACCACCCCTCCTTAGCTCCCTTGTACTGGTTCTTTACCCTCATCCAGCACTTCCCTCTCAGCAAAAACTTTCCCTTGACCTCACATGTCTCTCCAGCTGTGTCTCTTCCTTCCTCACAGTCAGACTTGTGGGTGAGCCCTCTACTTCCTGCCTGTACCCACTTCTCCTGTGGTCAGGCACAGGGCACAGTGGGGAACAGCAGGCACCCGGTCTCCTAGAAGAGGCTGGTGAGATGAGACAGAGGAACTCATAAAGAAACCTCCAAAATGATCTGACAAACCTGGAGTGTTGTAGGTCTCAGAGCCTGTAGGTGACTGCGGCTTGACATCCACCCCAGCACCCCTTGAAGCTGATGCAGGGCCGGGGGTGGGGGTGGGGAACTGATCCCATCACTTCCAGGAAAGGGCCTAGCCTCTGTCTGGATGGGTAGGAAGGAAAGGGGGACTTAGGGAGAGGCATCAGGACCTCTGGGACTAGGTGACTGACATATCCTCTGGAAGAGCCTTCTCACTTCCGTGTCCCATCCCCACTCCCGTGGCTCCTGGAAAAGCAAGGTACTCATTCAGGTTTCTGAGAACTTGGAAGATTCCAGGACTTGGTTTCCTTTCAGGCCCGCGTAGATAGATCATCCTGCCTATGACAGCAGAGGGAAGCCCTTAGAATTTGTGGAGTTCTCACTGCATCCACTTTTGCAGGAGAGGACACAGTCCAAGAGAGGAGAGGCTTTGGTTCTGGGACAGCACAGTCATCTGGGTGTCGGGGCAGCTGGCTCATGAATCCCAGAGACATTCAGCTGGGGCAGGGCGGAGTTCAAATGGTACCAGCCGCTGGCCCTTGCTTGGCTCTGGTGTTCAGTGTGGCTCCCAATGGAGCACCAAATGGTGACCTGCAACCCTAACGCTTAAGAGGTGGACACAGGAGGATCTAGAGTTCTAGATTATCCTTAACTACACAGTGAGGGTGAGGCTAGCCTGGGCTACATGAGACCCTGTCCAAAAAAAAAAAAAATTCCTTCAATCCTACCGAGAGGAGGCCTGTTCGTTGTCTTTTTCTTGTCGGGAGAGCTGAGACCCTGCTCCACACCAGTTCCCAAACTCTGCTAGTCCTCGATGTTTCCGTTTGTCAGCGCATCCTCTTTCCACGAACCTCAGCAGAAATCTGACATCCTCACTCCTCCTGAGTCCAGCTTCCCCGCTGACTTCTCTTCTTAGAAGCCACTCTGGCATGCGATCTCCCAACCCCAACTGCTCTCAGTTCCTGGGACCAGCTGTGCTCTCCTTTGCTTCCTGGCCATTGCTGTGTCCATCCCTAGCCTGCTCTCTTCTCATATTGGGAGCTGGCAGACTCCCACTGAAAGAAAACGCAGTGACAGGAAAGGATTCTGCAGGCAGAGGTGCCCCACCAAGGAGCAAGGAAATAGCCAAGTGAATCAGGAGGCCAAGGGCATTTCAGGCAGGGTAAACAGAGAGGGCAGAGCCCCAGTGAGGCCCTTAAAGGTGGTAAGCAGAGCTGGAGCTATCAGTGTAGGGGCAACTCCGGGTTGAAAAGAGGCAGAAACTAGTGATAATCACAAGACAGATGACTGGATCTTATGCGCACCAGTTGAAGCCTCAAAAAGACCCTTTGAGATAGGACTATCATTACTGCCTCAGGATGAGAAAGCAAGACGCTGGGAGGTTAGCCTAAGGTAGTATAGACAGAGGAATGGCTACTGGCTATGAACCCAAAAGTCTACATCACTGCAGCACCACAGGGCTGGGCTAGGGAGGATCTGGGGTGTCAGATAAAGCACCCGTCAATTGTCACACAATCTACCTGGGATCTAGCCTGCCCTGGGCTCACCCTCTGTCAGTCACAGGTCTCCATAGGAGTAGCGTCCTCCAGGGAGAATTCAGGACCAACTAAAGGAATCCCCCTATACCCATGGGAAGCCCAATATGTGGAATGTCCTCAGAAGCAGAGTTTCGAGACCGACCTGGGATGCATACCGGCTTCCTACATACCTTCTGAGGAGTGATATCTGCCTGTCCAGTGGCTCTTCCTATCCAGTGGGAGTCTTACTCCTTCAAAGTAGTCACCTGACCCAGAGATGACCAATCAGCATCCATCAAAACCCCTCACCAGGGATTGCTTTGGAGGTAACCAGTTAGACTGTGCCTCGGGAACTTTTATGTGCCCATCATGGAAGATTTTCTCTCTTTTCCCCTACCTATCAGCTGGGAGGACTGTGAAAGCCTGCTATTCTGGAGAGAAATGTAGGTGAGCATGTAGGAACCCAGCAGAGAACAGAGAAAGAGAAGATGAAATGATTGAATGCTGGGCCGGTCGTTCATGTGAACTGGTCCACTCTTTCTTGTCCAAGCTGATTACATTGGGTATTTGCAATTAAAACACCCCTCACCACTATGACACCAAATGTACATGCAATGACAATGGACTCCATCAGAACTAAAAATCTTTGTGTAAAAGGGGACATTACCATCAGAGTAGAATGCCTATAAAATGAGAAAAAGTATTTGAAAAAATCTTATCTAATTAGAAGTTAATATCCAGAATATGTCCGGGCAGAGGATCCCCTGGAACTGGAATCATGGATGGTGGTGAGCTACCATATGGATGCTGGGAACTGAATCCAGACCCTCTGCAAGAGCAGCCAGTGCTCTGACTGCTGAGCCACCTCTCCAGTCCCATTCAACTCTTCCTGAGCGTGTACAACTAAGTCACACTCAGCACACATACATTACTGTGCGGTAATCGTCCACACCCACCTCCAGAACCTGATCAATCAGTGCCCAAAGCTGAGCTGCACCACGAGCCCAAGGCCAGCCTCAGCCATGCAGTGAGACCCGGTCTCAAGCACAAAATACACTATTCCAGGAAAGCCATAGTTCCCTGCTTCCCTCCCAGTCCCTGCACTACTCTCTGTCTCTGGATTTGTCGACTCTGAGTCCTTCCTGTAAGTACGAGTGTCCTTTGTTCTACTTGGCACAATGTGTTCAAGGTTCATCCATGCAGCTCGTTATCAGAACGTCCTCCCTTTGGTTTGCATTCTAGAAGTGGAGTTGCTAGATGTCCACTGATGCTGAGGTGTTTAAGAAACGTTCATACGGTTTTTCACAGAAGGTGGTACCATTTTACATTCATAGCGGTGATGCAGAAAATTTGAATTTCTCCTTTTCCTCACTACTACCTGCTATTTCCTAGTTTGTGGCTTGTGTTTCAAAAACTGGTTTATCTGTTTAGTGTGTGTGTGTACAAACACCGGTGGGTAGGTACGGGTGGTCATGTGCCACAGAACGCAGCTTCTTGGGAGTCAGTTCTCTCCTTCCACCCTGTTTTGAGGCAGAGTCTCTCTTGTTTCTGTGGCTGTGCTGAATAGGTGACTTTCCAGCTCATTCTCCCACCTCTACCCTCCGTTCAGACAGTGGAGTCCCCCGGGAGTACAGATGTACCACATGTGGCTTTTTATATGGATTTTTAGAAACAAGCACGGGCTGCTCTCGCAGAGGAACTGGATTCAGTTCCCAGCACCCACACTGGACAGCTCACAACCATCCATGGTTCCAGTTCCAGGGGATCCGATGCCCTCTTCTGATCTCTGCAGGCACCAGGCACACATGTGGTCCATATGCATAGAACAAAATAAATACAATCTAAAAAGGTTTTTTTTTTTTTAAATTAAAAAAGAGGTTGAGCTGGATGTGGTGTCCTGTGCCTGTAATCTCAGCAGAGCCAGGCAGTCACAGGAGGATTACTGCCAGTTCAAGGCTAACCTGATCTGTATAGCAAGTCCTAGTCTGCTGAGCCTACACTGTGAGACCCTGTCTCAAAACAAACAAGCAAACAAACAAACAGTTACTATGACATACATTTTGTTATGTAGATTTTTAAACAAATTCACAGCAAAACAAACAAAGGGAGGAAAGGGTACTAGTGCTGGCCAGCACATCTGTGCTCTGGGGACAGCCCGTCATTGGCTCAGCAGAGCTCAGCAGAGCTCGTGAGCAAACAGCCTTGGAAGATAATGACAGCGTCCGGTTTGTTGACTGTCTGGTACGGGAAGGATCTCTTCCTCGGAGACAAAGTCCAGGCAAGCTGGCTGCCCATCACAAAGGCATGCCTAAACTCCAGGTTCCTTTCTTATCCCCCAGTCCACTGCATGCACAGGTATGATTTGGCTCCTTTGGCCTGTGGGAACTCAAAAGCTGGTCCAAGGATTGACACTGCCTATCCCCGTCGCTGTGAGGAGCAAAGTTTTCTTTTTTTAATTTAATTTTTTTTAAAATCTCTAACTACCAGCCTTATGCCTTTGGCTAGCATCCATGAAACTGGAACATGCTAGCTTGGTGACTTACACTGTGTGGTAAAAGACAGGCCCCTCACAGCTCCTGATTCGCTTTGCATGAGAACCTCAAATGCGTGTGTGTGAGGTAGGGGGCATAGGAAAACTGTTTTTGTGATACAATGGCTCAACTCAAGTTTTGGGACTCTCACCCCTGGAAGGTTCATTTCTCTAAGGACCCATCATGTTCCTCCTCTTGGGCTGCTTCTCCCTTTTTACAACGGTTGCCAGGGAACCCAGTGAAGCCTCTCTGCTTGCCTGTGTGGTCAGCGCAGTCTCAGCTCTCCGTGTTACAGCTTGGATCTCAAATGCTCACACATGGAAGGCTTGGGCCCGAGATGGTGACACTAGAGGGAGATGGTGAGAACTCCCTGAGATGGGGTCTAGTTGGAGAAAGCAGCTCACAGGGAGGGGAGGACCTTTGGAAAGGATACTGGGGACCTCTCCCTGCTCCACCATACATTCCTGATGCTCTGGCCTACCGCAGGCCTAAAAGCAACGGGACCAAGTAGCCACAGATAGCTCATTACCCCCAGAAGAAACCCTGTGTCCATTAGCAGTTACTCCCCATTCTGTAAGCTCCTTTCGTGTTTATGAATGTATTGTTTCTGGATATTTCATGTCATTTAAATCATACACCTGTCTTTTGTGTGTGTGTGTCTAGCTTATTCATGTGACATACTGTCTTCAAGGTTCACTTATGTGGTAACATAATCAGACTTTCAATTTCATCATTGAACAACACTCCATCACATGGACATGCTGTATTTTGTTTATTCATTTATAAACTGGTGAACATTTAGATTACTTTTGGCTTTTATGAATAGTACTCTTATGATGGTTTGTGTATAAGAGCTTAAAAACTGGTTTGGTTTCGGGCATACACCTTTAGTCCCAGAACTCAGGAGGCAGAGGCAGGTGGATCTCTGAGTTCAAGTCCAGCTTGGTCTACAGAGCAAGTTTCAGGATAGACAGGGCTACACAGAGAAACTCTCTCAAAAAGCCAGAAAGAATTTTATTTTATTATTTTATGTGTATGAGTGTTTTTTTTTTTTTTTTTGCTTGCATGTATGTCTGTGCACTACTTGTATGCAGTACCTGCAGAAGACAGAAGAGGGATCAGATCCCCAGAACTGGAGTCATAGATTGTTATGAGCCACCATATGGGTGCTGGGAATTGAACCCAGGTCCTCTGGAAGAACAGCCAGAGCTCTTAATCCCTGAACCATTTCTCTAGCCTAAGGATTGCTTAAAAAAACAAAACAAAACAAAACAAAAAACCTATCTATCTATCTACCTGTCTGTCTTTGTATCTGTGTGAAAGTGCCCGAGGAGAACAGAAGATAGCACTGGATCCCTTGGAGCTAAGGTTGCAGGCAAATTGTGAACCAGGGGCCTCTGCAAGAACAACAAGCACTCTTAACGGCTGAGCCATCCCTCCAGTCCTTGGTTTTTATTTTGAGACAGAGTCCCACAATGGTATCTCTGGCTGGCCTTGAATTTGCATCAGTCCTCGGGTTTCTGCATCGCACGTGCTGGTACTACAGAGCGTTGCCAGCACGCCAGCTGTGGAGGCCTTTTTCTTGGGTTTAGGCCTATGAGTGGAACTACTGATTCATATGGTAACTTTAGCTTTAATTTTTGAGGAACTGTTTAATTGTATTCCTAAGAATTGTGCACTTTTATGTTCTTACCAGCCATATACGAGAATTCTAATTTCACTTCTTTGCTAAGAACTTTTGCTGTTGGTTTTTTGTTTTTTTTTTTTTTTTTTTTTTGAGACAGGTTTCCCTCTCTAGTCCTGGCTGCCGTGGAACTCTCTTGCTCTGTAGACCAGGCTGCCTCAAATTTAGAGAGAACCACCTGCCTCTGCCTCCCAAGTGCTGGGATTAAAGGCGTGCACTACTACTGCCTGGCTAAAAACGCTCTGAAACTTTTACTTTCTTTCTGAGACATGGTTTGTGTAGCCCAGGCTGGCCTTGAAGTCATTATGTAGCCAAAGATGACCTAGAACTTCTGAGGATGCTAGTGCCTGGATTCCAATCCTCTCTGTTTCTAAGTCTGACTTCTTTCCCTTGGCCCTGTTGCCCCTTTCCTCCTCTCCCACCCTCTACTAGAAGGCCCAAGGCGCTCAGACCCCAGGACTCATTGGTGTGACAGACACAGTGTTTCCCTCATTCTGGACTGAGAGCTGTCTTCAGCTGTCACAGAAGAGTCCCAGGCTACCCCAAACCATGGAAACCGGTGCTGTCATGGGATGCCTGGCTCAGCTTCAGTTATCGCAGACCTTTTGCTGTTGTTGCTAATTACATTTACTTACTTGTTGCTAATTACATTTATTTATTTATTCATTTATTTATTATCCGCGTGTGTGTGTGTGTGTGTGTGTGTGTGTGTGTGTGTGTGTGTGTACTTGCTACAGCATGTATGTGGCAGTCAGAAGACAACTTTCAGGATCTGGTTCTCTTTCTACCATTGCTCCTCCTGGGTCCCAGGGATTGCACTTGGATTGTTAGGATCTGCGAGCATCATTACCCACTCACCAGTCTCTACTTACTGTTCTTTGGTTTGTCCCCAGCCTGTGAGCTCTTAAGAGGACAGTGAGTCTCTTAGCTCCTAGGGCTCTGGTATCCAGTACATGGCTGGGCCATATCCACAGACCAACAGCCTGGCACAGGGCCTGCCTCCCCCACAGCTACTACTGTCAATCCAGCACTGGACTGGAGCAAACACGTCATTCCCACATGCCCAGGCCAGGGTTCTGGCCCTAACTAGACACCAACAGTCAGAGCAGAAGAGTCAGATTCTAGGCTGCCAGGTCTACCCAGACTGAAATAGAAACCTATTTCAGAGATAAATGGGGAAATGGCCCAGAGTTGGGGGGGATATTAGGGAGGGTGCCATGGAGCTGGGCCCTGCAGACTCAGCTCCATGAGAGTTGTGACTGGCCCCAGACCCTCTGCCCAAATGGGAGCCTATCACAGGGTCTTCTATGTCATCCCTCCCCCATGGATAAAGGAAAACTGAGCTCAGAGCCCTAGGTCTGAAACAAGGTCTCATGTAGCCAAAACTGGGCTTGAACTCTCTCTGCAACTAGAGCTGGCCTTGAACTCCTGATCTTCCTATCTCACCTCCCAAGTGCTGGGATTACAGGTGTGCCTCTATTCCCAGATTTATTAATTTATTCATCTAAGTAAATTTTAGCTTTGTTTTTGAGACAGGGACTCACTCCATAGTCTAGGCTGGTCTTGAACTCACAATGGAGCCTAGGCTGGCTTTACACCCATGGCCATCCTGTCTAAGCCAAGAAGGGTGCTCTAGTTTCTCTAAGATTCAGCTCATCCTGGCTGTGTGCACTTCCTGAGAGACTTGCTGACTCTTGGGTGTCAGATGCTATGCTAACAGATGCTATGCTATTGTTTAACGTTTACTTTCTAATTTTCTTATGTGTATGTGTGTATGATGTATGTGCATGCATGCTTGAATATATAGGTTCACATGGTGTATTTCGAACACGTGTGTAGAAGCCTGAGGTTTGGCATCTGGAATCTTTCCCACCTTATTCAGGGAGACAGGCTCACTTGAGTCCTACCCTTGTTAGTACAGCTAGTCTGGCTAGCTAGCTTGTCCCTGTTTTTACCCCTTGGGCTCTGGATTTACAGATTGGCTACTTCGTTCACTTGGGTTCTAGGGATCCGAACTCCTATCCTCACACTTGAATGGCAGATGCTTTAACCGGTGAACCTTCTCCCCAGTCCCACACTTCAGCTTTGTATCAGCGGAGCCATTTGCTCTTTCATTCAAACAGCCAGTGCACTAGCTAGGCTGCAGCAATGAACTAAGTATTGGAGTTAGGAGTTGAAATCCAGTATTGCTGCTAGCGGGCTGAATGAATTCTGAGACAGGCATTTCCCCTCCCAGACCTTCATCTCCTGTCTGTAAAATGGGACACTAATAGCATCTCCAGAAGACATTGTGATGTCACAGAAATTCAGTGGGACAGTTGAGGCTCCCCAGCCAGCCCTGAGTCTCAGGGGGAAGGCTGTGACTGGTAGCCAGAGGATCCAGGCAGATTCCCAGTCACAGGAAGAGGCAGGGGACAGGCTAGAGACAATAGTTAGTGTTAGTTTCTAGACTGTGACCTCCTCCCTCCCTGGTAAACTAACAAGAAGTAAGGAAATACAGTATATATATAGTCTTATTTTTCCAGGCTGGCCTGCCCTTGAACTCTTTACATAGCTGAGGATGACCTTGAACTTCTGATCCCCTTGCTTCTACATCCTGAGTCCTGGGATCAAATGTTCACCACTATGCCCAGTATCATGTAGTGCTGAGGATCTAACCCAGGGCTTCATGCATGCTTTTCTGTCAGTTGAAAAGAGTCTCAGTGTAGAGAAACTCCCACTGGCAGGCCATTTGTACAGGCACACATGTTCCACACATGCTGACAAGCTATACATTCACAACTTCATCTTGCACACACATGTGCAGAGGCACACACTTGATATATGCCTGTAATTCCAACTTTGGGAAGTCTGAGTCAGGCTTAGAGCTAGTCTGAGCAACAGAACACATATCTCTCTATCTCAAAAAGAAGAAAGTACAGCACTTTAGAGTTTGCAAAGACCCTTTCATTTCCACGTTTGATACTGAGGGAAGGAGAACAGTCTCTGAGTTGTGAGATTCCATGTACCAAACACAGGGCCTCTGCCTGCCTTCCCTGGATCAGGGTCAACAGAGTCCAATGTCAACAGAAACTCCGAGAAAAGGTTTAGCCCATTCCCCAGGTACATCACTCACTCCGCTTCTCTTCTCCTAACAAGCCATGCCTGGACTCAGGGAATCAGTTTTCACAGCGGGTTCAACTTCAGGTTGCATTGTATTTTGGTATCCTTCCTGCTTGTTCCTGCCAAGGTGCCTGAGTAGCTCCGGGAGCCCCACCTAGCCCTCCCCAAGGACCCTCTTTACTCTCTAGCATTTGACACAATCTTTTTTTTTTTTTTTTTGAACAGGGTCTTACTGTCCTGGGACTCACAAGAGATTCACTATGCAACTATGTGGAAGAGGTTGGTCTTGAACTCACAAAGATCACCTACCTCTGCTGGGATTAAAAGCGTGTGTTACATTGTCCATCATGGAACAGTTTTTAAACACTCAGCTACTTGAAATCACAGAGTACAAAACTGGACTAAGAAATTCAGGTCCCAAAAAGAAAGTCTTGTGACACTCAGAACTCAAACCTCAGACATCTGCAACTCCAAATCCCAGTGTCTCACTGCCCCGCCCAAGACACAGTCAGGTCCCCATGTCTCTCCTCCACTCCAGTCCTGTGGGCCTCATCCCTCTGTGCTGGGCAGAACGAGATGGAGGAAATGAAGAGGAAGGGAGAGGTCCCCAAACCCACCCACACCTGCTCAGCCTGCTGCACCCAGCACAGGGCTGCAGTGGTGAGCAAGCCCCTGAGGAGGGAAGCACCTGACCTGAAGAACTCACCGAGCCAGGAACCTCCTGCTATCCATGAGAAGCAGAGTAAACAAGACTCCTGGAGCAGCCCCTGCCACCACACAGTTCCAGTGCCACAGAGTACAGGAGGCTGGGAGGTGGCAGATGAGGAAACTGAGACTGCCAGGAGGGGAAGTGACCCTGTCTCACAGAGCTCTGAATGGCAGGACCAGGATCCAATCTGGAGATCTTCTTGCTCAAGTGTCTGGCACAAGGCTGACTCAGCCACTGCCCAGCTAGGAGCAAGGCCCCACTAGCTGTTTGTGCTCTCCCAAGTTATGGGTACCATTGGACCATCAGTTTAGCTCGAGGGTTGCTGGGAGGATGGAAGGAGGGAGCACTCAAGGCCCAGGGCTGGGCAAAGAAAGGCTCTTAGCTATACACCAGTCCCCCTCCTGGCCTTTCTCAAGTTTGGACAGAGCCTGGCTCCTGCTCATCACTGCCACAGGGAACAATTACCCTGGTTTCTCAGCAGTGCCTGGAAGGCTCATTAAGAGAGTCCCAGACCCCAAGATTAACCAGTCTATTGTCTGTGACTCCAACCATGCAGGTCCAGACACCGCTCCCCAGGGACTAAGGATGGATCCCCAGAAGGAGGTGGCTTGGAGGAAGGACAGCACCAGGGTAACTCCCCCCCTTCACAGCCTCAATGCATACTGGAGCTTGGGCAGGACCAGGAGAAGGCAATGCGTCGTCTGTCTGGGTCCTTGACTGGCCTGGGCAGCCCTTCCTTGTCAATAGGACTATTCCTTCTCCCCTTCCTCCTCCTCTTGTTCACAAGTCCCAGGCTTTGCTCTCTTTTGGTGGCATTCAAGATGAGGTAGGATGCATCAGAGAGCCAGGGGCCTCACAGGTGGGCACAACAGGACTTATTAGGTCTCCCTCTCCTGTATCATCTCCTATCTCTCTTTGGAGATGCCCACCCAGTCTGGAGGAGACCCTGCCCGAGGCTTGCCCTACAGGATGAAAGCAGACCAGGAGCCAACATCAGGCTGCCTGGGTACAGTTCAGAATGCCAAGGCTTTGTTTTGTATGTCCTGAGCCTGCCTACTTTGGACTCTAGGCTCCCGGACGCCCCTGCAGGCCAGGAGAGGAAGGGCATCCTCTGACCAACTCCAGCAGAAGAGGCACTAGACCTGGAGAGCAGAGCCCTCGCCTGGGTCACAAAGCAAGGCAGAGGCGTCTTTGTTGTCCCTCCGTTCCTCTTCCCTGGCATATTTGCACAGCAGAGACCTATGAGGGAGCTTAAGCAGCTCCTGGCACAGGAAGAAGAGTCCCCACACAAAGCCTGCTTGGTGGTCCCAGTCCTGAGGCTCCGAACCAAACCCAGTTCTCCATACTCTAAGCCTCAGAAGCTGAAGGCACTTTTCCCTAGCCCAAGCATAGGATGGCTTTGGTCAACTTTGCCCTTGCTGTGTGACCTCAACCAGCGTCCATCCCTCTCTGGATCTCAGTTCACCCATCTGCAAGATGTAAATAAATAAGTAAATAAATAACACTCTCTGGGTGGGAAGTAAGTGTGACTTCAGAGAAGACAAAGATGCCTCCCCTGCCAGCCAACAGCAGGCCATGAACAGAAAAATCCTTTTTTCCTTGTTTAGGGAAGATAAGGAAAAGGCCTTGAAGGGAACACTGGGTGGGGGTTAGGAGAGGAAAGAATAGCCCTAAGGTAGCTGAGGGCAGGTCCTGGCTGAGAGAGGACGTGGAAGTCACTGTGGAGGGACGCTGGGTGTACACATCTGTGTGGGGCTGGTCAGTGTGTGGATTCATATTCACATTGTGTGGGGTTTTGTGCATCTGTACCTCTGCTTATGCTGCCTATACACCTCACTCCAGGGTACCCCACAATCCCCAGTCTACAGCAGTGTTTTCCCAGGCTCACAGTCCTAGCCACAATCCCAGGGCAGCCCAGATGCCATGGGAGATTTGAAAGGTACCAGTCACCACAGGCTCCTCGACTTTCCCCATAACAAAAGCAGTTATATAAGAGGAGGAGGAAGGTTTAAAGGATTAAGCAGGTTCTGCCAACTCAGTCCTGGGTGTGGGCTCTCTGGAAGGGTCCAAGCCCCACTGTCCGCAGAACTTCAGTGACCAATGGGCACTCAGCCTTCCCTAATGACTTCTCTGCCCTGAGCCACCTGCAATAAGTCAGAGCTTCCACACAGGCAGGCTCACCTGAGAGCCCTAGCCCTGGTGACCACTGCTGGCTCAAGTTCATGGTCTCCCTCCTGGCCTTCCTTGGGTACATCTGCCCCTTCCGGAACTGCACTCTGTGCAGTGATAGATGAGAGCTCTTCTGACTCACACAGTGCAGGACTGAGAAGGAGCCACTGGCAAGGACGGTCTCCCAAAGCCACTATCCAGTGGCTTCTTGTTACCTTCAAGATATGAGAGGGGCAACACCATTCTCTCGGTGCTCTGTCTGGAAGAGGAGAGGCCTGTCGAGCTCTGCAGGAGGAGCTGTGGCCCCCTGGACATTGGTGCCACTTCAGGCTCTTGGCTAGTAAGCAGGGTGGTGTATTCAGACCCGACAGAGACAGGGGTCCTCTGGCTGAGCTGAGCCGTGGTGCTCCTCTAACCCATCCCACTGGGATCCAGGGGTTGCTGTTGGCCATTTTAGAAAAGTACAGATGCTCAACAGAGGAGCAGGGAGCATGTGCTCATGGTGTCTCCCCCACTGAAGCATGTCTGTCACCCTCAGACTCAGCACATAGGTCCACAACACACACATGCACCTACATACATGTGCATTTGTGTCCAGCCCAGCCCACACAGGGTTTAAGCTTAGCTCAGCAGCAAGATGATGCAAGGCTCTTGCAGAACCAGGAAAGAGAAGGAAGGGAAGGATCTGAGTTCTCAGAGGGTTGCTAGACCTCTGCTCCCTCACGGAGAGGTCGTGAGGTTTTCCATGGACACAGGCCACTTATGGCATGGTGGGCTCACCCTCTCTGATCATCCCATAAAGGCCCTGGCCAGACCATACAGTGAAAACAAGCAAACGTCCCTCAGCAGGTAGCTCTTGACAGACCCATCAGTCGCTGGCTCAAGGTAATGTGTTAGGCCTGGGGAGACAGTTCAGAGGGTAGAAGCACAGTCTGCACAAGCCTGACCTGAGTTCAGAACCCATATAAAAAGCCACATACGGTGGAAAGCATCTGTAAGCCCATTGCTACAGCTAGATTGCCAGAGACAGGAGAATCGCGTGAGAACTCACTGGACAGCTAAGTCTGCAGTACGTGGCGCAGCAGTAGAAACGAGAAAGGCCCTGTGTCAACAAGGAGGAAGGAGATGACGGACTCCAGGAAGTAGTCTTTTCACCTCTACAAGTGCACTGTGGCACCAACATAAAAATGAATGAAATATTTTTAAAATCAGGAAAGTTGCTCTGCATTTTGGAATTAAGAGGGCAGAATGTGGGCTAGGGGGAGTTTTGGAGGGGACAGGGACATTCCCAGGCAGAGGGGGCCTGCCTACTCTGAAGGTGCACATTCCACTTTCCTTCCTGCCCTTGCTTGGTAGGCTCTGTGGGGTGACTGCACACGAGGGTCACAGTTGTTGCTGACTGTGGTGGGGCATGCCTGTAATCTCAACACTAGGGAGGCGGAGGCCCATTCTGGGCTAAATCTAGAGACCCAGTCTGTGTACAAATAGTCCGATGGTTCTTGTCTACAGCTCAGCTCAGAATCCAGCCTCTGAGGAGGAACCAGGCTCCTCTGTTCCCTTCTGGATCTATTGGAGGATCCTGGCCACAGATCACCTCAACTGTGGTTGGCTACAAGTATGAACTCCGCTGCTTGGGGCATCCTGGAAAGTGTCAGAGCTTTAGGCTGAAGCCCAATCCTAATTCACCAGGAGGCATCTCTAACATTAGAGAAGCTCAGCTACAGAATACGCCAGGCAGAATCAGTGCCTCCCCGTGGCCCTCTCAGGACAGTGCTTATGATGGGCTAGGAACTGTTCTGAGCTCTGAGACTGGCCCAGTTAGCCCTCCCACACTAGCCCAGGGAGGTGTTGTCCTTCACTGTTCTGAGCCATTTGTCTGACACTCGCAAAGCTTCATAGTAGCAGATCAAGGATTTGAACACAGTGCTTTGAGCATGTCCTCCTCTGGGGAGCAGTGTCTCCATGACTCAAGTGGCTGAAGAGACAATAGAGAAAAGGAATAAGTCCAAGAAGCCAGTGGACTCTTCCAGAAGAGTTACTCATTGAGTCCCTCAGAATTTCTCCACTCCTCTGTGCAGAAAGAGCTGGATGGCTCAAACAATAGCCAAGTGTATCACATGACCCTATCAGGGGCAGAAACCCAGGCTAAGATGGTGACCAAGCATCCTAGAAGTCAAAGTGAAAGAGCAAAACAGAAAGGATTTATGGCTCCCTCCCCGGCTTGAGATAAAAAGGAGGCAAATATTTGCTTGAGGAGGTGGAGCCAATAACTGGGATAATCCTGCTTTAAGTTCTGTGAGTAGCACAGTCGGTTAAGTATTGGTAAGCTCCAGCTGCCTTCAGGCTCTAAGCTTCACTGGGGTGGGGGTAATGAACGGAAGCATATACAGCAGGGAAAAGTAACAGGTCTGGCCTAACCGGGGCTATCTCTCTCCAGAGAAAGAGGTAGATGGAGATACATGATAGATAGATAGATAGATAGATAGATAGATAGATAGATAGATAGATAGATAGACAGACAGTGAGAAGCAAGGAGACCACCACAGGGCACAGGAAAAGGACAAGGTTGTGACATTTCTGAGTCACCCACAAGCAATGCACTATCAGGGATGTGTCTGGTGAAATTGCACAAGGGCTACTGAGGTGGGGTAGATTTTTGATCTTGAGCCAAAGAACATTCTGAAGAATGGCAAGAGAAAGTTGTCTTTTCCAAGCTCTATAGGTCTTTGTGTTCTGTGAGGGGAAGCCTGTGTGCCCAGAGTGCTGTGTGTTGGGGAGACGCTCTGGCCACCTTTCAGCTTCGTCTCAGGCGAGTGAGGACTCCCAGCTCAGGAGCTTCACGGGAACAAGGCTGTTGAGTGGACAATGGAGTCACTTCTCTCCTTCTGAGGTCCTGGGCTTGGGGATGAGGTTGTGGTCACTGGGGCAGGAATGGCAGGGTGATGTGCCTTCAGGAGAGGGCCACTCACAAAATGGCATTTAATTGGGGTTAAGGAAGAGCTAGAGGATGCATGTGAGGGCGTGTTTCGGGCTCCTCTGGAGTCCAGGGGCTGAGATGCCAGTGGGCCAGGTCACGGCTGTTCCTTCTTCTGTGTGATTCTCATTGATCTCTGCTTGGTGAGGTCAAGGTCAGCTATGGGATGAAGAGTGTGCCATGGCCAGAGGTGGTCAAGACTTCCTCAGAGAAGGCCCCTCCAGGGTGTGCATGGGAGCAGTTCAGCACACGGATGGGCTTCTTTGCCCACAGGGCCTTGTCCTGTGGAGTCTCTGACATAACCCCGGAGGGGTCTGAGCTGGACCCACAGCCAGGCCTCTCTTGCCTCAGGGCGCAGCAGGAAGTGGGGAAGAGCAGGTGTCAGAAGCAACTGAAAGAGACATTGTAAGTGGCTAGAAGGGTGGGGAGGGCCACCCAGGGTGACTGTGCGGTGACTGGAATAGTTCAGGATCACTTGAGATTGAGGAGCCAGTGACACCTGTGAAGAAGGGGGAGTCAGCGGGTCTGTGCTGAGAAGCCTCCTTGTCAGACTGGGCAGAGAAAAAGACCTTGAGGGCAGCCTCCCGAGCAGACCTTTTCTCAGGGTAGAGATAAGAGACTGTTGGCGAGATGTCAGTAGAGCCTGATGACTGGAAGAAGTTGAAGAAGCAGGGAAATGAAGGCAGAGGCTCAGGTGCATCCAATAGGCTCCTTCCTGCCAGAGAGTCTGGAGCAGCAGACTCTGGGGAGCCTGTGCTTGCACCCCACTCGCCCTTCTCATCCACTAGGACCTAGGCCATCCCCACCCGCATCCTGCCTTCCAGGTGTGGAACCCCCCACTCATTTATCGCCTTTGAAGTCATCCTGCCTGCTTGCCTGTACTGCCTGTGAAGCCACGGGCCCCTGCTTCAGCCCCCAGATTCAGGCAGGACTGTGTGGAAATGCCTGGAGGGAAGGGGTGACACTCAGCTCCCAGCTGAACGCTCAGGGGTTCCTGTGTTCTGGAGGACAGGCTTCATGCTGTCATCTTAGTTCTGAGATCAAGTTGGGGGGTGGGGGGCAGTAGTTGTTTTTTGCTTCTACTCATCAGATAACTCATTCGCTCACTTAGTAGCCATTATTCACCTGGCGTCTGAGGTCTGCCCACCTCTGTGCCATTCTGACACACACGGATTTCTGGAAAGAGACGCCTGAGCAGTCTGAGCCCTGCTTGCCAGGTTTTCCGTCTAGGAGAAGGGACCACGCTACATGAAAGCCACACAGTTACAGCCCAGCCATGCATGCCCGCTCCTACAGTGCCACTGCAGCCTCTTTGTCCACCTGAGCCTGGTGGGGAAGGCGGGGAAGTCTCAGAGAGAGCAAGCTGACCTTTGGAGTCACTTCTGCTGCAGTTCTCATCCCCCCCCCCCCCCCAGTCTTCCTTCCAATGGCCCTGGGAGGCATCCAGTGTCCCCACGGCTCTTTCCTTTTGAGCAGCACCCAAATGTTCCCCTCCACTGAGTTCAGTCACCCCTGAGAGCCACGCCTACTCTGATTGTCTCTACTGCCTGGTGGGGGAGGGCTCACAGTCATCATTTCCGGGGACATGGCCACTTTACCACCCTCCGTCAAGTCTAGCTGGAAGGGAGGAGACCTTTCCTGGGCTTCTCCAATGATTCTGCTAAAGCTCCGAGACTTCTTCCCTGGTAGCTTGTCAATGTCAGATTGCCAAAGTGGGGAGGCAAGTGTTGGAGTGCTGAATCCTGGGCCATTAGAGTGGGAACCAGAGCATAGTACTATCAGAGTGTAGAAAGTTGGAGTTTGGGTTATAGGTGTTTAGAATGTTTGGATAATCATAGACTCTTAGAGGAATTAAGCGAAGCCTGATGGGACAGGAAATACTCTAGAGACACTTATACACAGCTGGGAGTGGTGCATGCCTTTAATTCCAGCACAAAGGCAGAGGTAGGTGTATCTTTATGAGTTTGAAGCCAGCCTGATCTACATGGTGAGTTCCAGGCCAGCTACGGCTACATAGTGGGACCCTGTCTCAAAGAAACCGAACCAACAAACAAAAGAGACCCTTGTGCCTCTTCCTGTGTTTCAGGTCATCACCTTTTTTCTCTTGCAAAAACATGAGTGTGCTTTGCAGGCATACGGGAGTCAGGTTTTGATGCTGACCTCTGAAGAAGACTTGGAAAAGGTTTCTACTCACTGTTGAAGAACAGAACTAACAACTAAGAACTCTTCTGGCCCAGAATAGGTGGGAATCTTACACCTCACAATACCCCCGGGAATGTTTTCTGTTGGGCTGGGGATGAAGCTCAGTTGGTAGTGTTTACCTCGCACACATGAAGCCCTGCGTTAAATCACTAGCGCTGCATAAGCTGGGTATGGTGGTTCATGCCTGTGATCCCTGCTCACAGGAGGCGGAGGCAGTTCAAGATCCTCCTCCAGGACAGTGAATTCATAGCCGGCCTGGGACACACAAGCAAGAGGCAGATCTCCAGACCAAAGTGGCCCCTGTCTGTAATCTCAGCACTCTGTACTTTCAGCACCTGGGGGCGGAGGCAGGAGGATCATGAGTTCAAAGCTATTCTCTGCTACATAGTGGGTGCCAGGCCAGCCTGAGCTACACAAGATCCTGTCTCAACCCTCCAAAGCCTCTGAAAAACAAAAGCAAACAAAAAATGGAGGATCTTTAAGACTCCATTTTCTTCTATTTGGGAGAGTGGAGGCGACCTCGTGCCAGGCCATTTGCCACACTCGGGAAAAGACCCACCGACCTGTCTCACAACTGAATTTACACGTGACTTTTGTTTTGTGGCTTTTTTTCCTCCCTAAAACAAGGACTCTGTCTTGGCTATCCTGAAGCTTACTATGTAGACCAGGCTGGCCTTAAATTAGCTGGGGTCTTCCTGCCTCTGGGCCATCTCCCCCCACTCCAGGTGTGGGGAATAAAACAGCATGTGCCATGTCCTCTTGTGCCTTTCTATAAATTGTAAGATAGCCCTAGGCATGGGGAATGAAAATTAGACCCCCATCCCCCACGATTTGGTCAAACTTAATAAATCCATTTTCCTTTACCAATTTCTGCTTCACAGTTTCTTTTGAAATACAGGGAAACAGAGTTGGGTTTGTGGATCAAAGTACCCAGTAACACTGGGATTAGAACCATAGCAAATACAGCCAGAATTATGGATAAAGAAAAGCAGGTTGGAAGTGTCACCAGCATCACTGGGTCCTACCTCCTACAGCTGAGAAGAAAGAACTGGCCTCACTGGACCCTTAGCAAGGCAGGCCAGAGCCACACCTTCTTCTCACAGGGCTCTTTCCTCCAGACCCAGTGGAACAGCACGTCTGGAAAAGAAGTAATCCCTGCCTGGGACAGTGGACAACAGGGACAATGGCTGGTCCTGCTTCTGCCCGAGCCTTGCAGCAGACAGCCCATCACAGCACCCTGCCACAGGAGATATATTTATATGCCTTCCCCCAAAATATTTCCACAGCTCCCAACACTGCCTTTTATGTCCCCTTGTCCTCCCAGGCCTCTGGCCACCATCTCCAAACTGGCCCCATGAAGTCAGTAATAGAGGCTCTCATGCTGCCAGCACAAACGTCTTAGCCCCAGAAATAAAGTCTAGCCTGGAGGGTTTTCCTGGTCCATGTGGGCCAGCAGCTCAACTCTGAATTCATTGCCTGCCCCTGGGTCTCAGGAACCGCCATGGATCACACATCTGCACCCTATTCATCTCAGCTTTCCTCATTCTAGGAGAGGGATGCCAGCCTCTGCCCCGCGTGGTTCCCAAGCTTACACCCCAAGTTCACAGGCCATCTCTCTGTCCCTCGCAGTGGTTATCAGAATGGAAAGGCACCCATCAAGGCCTAGGCTGCCCTCATTTCCCTTCGGCCTCTCTCTCACGCTCCATCCCTGGCCAGGACACTTCCCCTCTTAGCCTGTGACTCCTGGGGAGACAGGGAGTCGCTGAGAAAGCAATCAATAGGATACAGTTTGGGAACAGGAATGACTCCACAGATGCCCAAATGGGAGGGCTCTGAGATTCCACCTGTCCAGCCCCTGCAGAACCATCGACTCTGTGAGCCGTGAGGCATGGAGGCGTGGAGGCATGCAGGAGCCCACTGGTGTCGGGCCTCTGTCACTGTCATCACTGTTTGACACGAGCTATTAAGTGTTTCCATGTGTCAGGTACTGTGCAAACACTTTATATCCAGGAAGTTGGCCAGTCCTCACAGGGCAAGTACGATTAATATCTCTATTTTACAAAGAAAAGAACTGAAGCATTGAGGGACACCGGCACAGAGTCCTGCAAGCAAAGAACCAGAGCTGGGATAACGAGGAGGCCATGGCCATCCCAGGCTGCTATGGAAGGAAACGTCCCTATGACTCCTCAGGGTCCTGTGGTGTAGTAGAAGTGAGACCTTCATTGGTGTAAGGGCTCCGCCCCAGAAGCCCAGGTCTTCTG
The DNA here is from genome assembly GCA_026225945.1 of Cricetomys ansorgei. Classification (NCBI taxonomy): domain Eukaryota; kingdom Metazoa; phylum Chordata; class Mammalia; order Rodentia; family Nesomyidae; genus Cricetomys; species Cricetomys ansorgei. The sequence goes on from JAMJFZ010003206.1 coordinate 6,352,126, forward strand.
TCCCTTGCACTGGAAGTGACCAAGACAACCTCCTATAGCTCACACCACACACCTAACTAGGAAGCCACATGACCTTCCATGTCAGTTGGGGGTGGGGGAAGCTGTCAGGCTGCAGGGTGCTGGAGGGCCCCCATCACTGGATAAACACAGCGGGCTGCCAAGCTTAAGTCAGCCCTCAAGAGGAAGATTTGTCAGAGTGACGCTGTCACATTAAAACGAATACAGAAACACTAGAGAGGGAGCCACATTTCAGAGGAGTCTCTAGCATGTGGAAAGGCCATGTGGGAGATGAAAAGGGGCAGGAAGCCTGGCTTCTGACACGCTTCCTCCTCTATATCTAAAGTGAGCTTGACCCTCCCAAGCCCTGGGTACAAAAGTAAAAGTCGCGTGGGATTCCCAAAAAACATTCAGCGGCTTGTCCCTGGGAGGTGGATGCAGGCAGGGGCATCAGGAGTTCAGGGCCAGTCTGGGCTACTGCAGACCCTGTCTGGGGGACAGAAAGGGGAAGGGTGGGGAAGAGGAAGGAAGGGGAGGGAGGCAGTCGGTGGTACCAACGCACAGATGCTGATCGCCTTCCATTGCCTGGCTCAGCATTTGGCAAGGGTGACGCTTCTACCCGACAAAGCAGACACTTCACAACTCCACCTGGCACAGCTAGTGCACCATGGCGCTCCAGTAGCCACGCTGAGGAGCCAGTGTGTCATCCTGGCAGAGTCACCCCTAGCCATAAGCACCACACACTTCTTGGAGCCAATCGGGCTCCACAGTGCGTGCACCGCACGTGGCACACCACACACACTCACACTAACTGTACACAGTAATAACGTCTCTCCAAAGGATCGTCTCCCTAGGTTTCCTTCCTTGACTGGTGCGGGGGTGGGAGGGCACACGAGCCTACAACCGACAAGTCTGTCTTGCACCCCTGTGCCCGCGCCCGCAGCTCCTGTCCCTTTGGACCCCACCACCACCACCACCACCTTGTCCCGCCCCGCGTGCGCCCTCACCTGTGCTGCGCAGCAGCAGCCGCGCAGGTCTGGAGTCATCAGGGCTGCCGGCGCCGGGAGGCGAACCCGCCACCTGAATGAGGGGTCCTGGGTGGTGCTGCTATTCCGGCCCCAAGAGTCCCTAGTGCCTTGCGGTCCCAGAGCAAAACCGCCGGGAAGCGGCTGTGGCCCTGTGGCCTTGGCACCCAGCGCTAGAGTCCCGCCCAGCCACGACAGGGCTGGGCTGCCCGCCCTTGGTGGGACAAGGAGGCGGTGATAGATTGTTAAACACGCCGCTGCAGGCTGCAGGGGACGGCTCCCAGTGTGGGACCACGCGGCTGCTAGATTGACTTCTGGATTCCGTAGCTACTCCAGCCCTTTCCTCGCCTCAGTCCCACGGCCCGCCCCGCCCCTCCCCTCCCCTCGCTTCGACAGAGAATTAATGGTTGATTCCCCCCAGTTTCCCAGCTCTGAATTTCATAATTCTGGTTCTGAGACGATGAGGGTGAGTAGGATGGGAGAGAAGAAGGTTTAGTATATAGATAACTTTTGCAACTATCTACTATGTATCAAGGGCTGTGCTTTCATTTTATTATCTATCACCTATCTATCTATCTATCTATCTATCTATCTATCTATCTACCTACCTACCTATCTATCTACCTAACTATTCATGCATTCCAAGCGGACCTCGAATTTGATATGTAGCCAAGAGGACTCTGAATTTCTGATCCTCATCCCTCCCTTTTCTCCATTCTGGGATTACAAGAGTGAGAGACTACATCAGGTTTACATGGTGCTGAGGATCCAACCCAGGGCTTTGTGCATGCTGGTCAAACTTTCTACCAGCTGAGCTACGTCCTTAACCCTAGGACAGTTACTTTAATGCTTTTAATTCTCAAAGAAATTCCAGAGGTATCCTGACGCCTATTTTAAAAGTGGGACACAGAGAGTTGAAATAACTTACCCAATGTCACCTGGCTGGTATGTGGCAGACCTGAAATTTGAAGCCAGGGAATTTGGCTCCAGGTTTGTAACATTTCCTACACCATAAGCAGCTGCCTGGTGTTCAGGTTGCCCAGGAGTTTGGTATTACGCATCCATTTCATAGACTAAGAAACGCCTCTGAGGCTTTAGCTTGTTTGGGGCCACTCATCAGGTGGGCCTCAGACTAAAGACAGGAATGTCAATGGGAGGGACAGTGAAGATGATGCCAGCCAGGGCAGTGACTCCTCAATGACAGTGCTCCTCCCGAATGTCACTGTCCTTCCCTGGCTGGTGGAAAGGGACCCCCAGTCCCCTGCCTCTGAAATGTCCCCTGACCTGTAGCAGAGTCGTCAGGGGTTGCTTCAGAGTCTTCTTTAATGACAGAGTATAGTAACTAGTGTATTTTCTGGACACCAATGTAGCCCCTAAGCTAGGAAGCCAATAATTTATATTTAAATTTAAATAGGCTGTGAATTGGCACGTAGTTCAGTGGTAGAGTATTTGCTTAGCAGGTGCTGAGGCCCTGCGCTCATCCCTAGAGCCGAAAAAGAGAGAGAGAGAGAGAGAGAGGGAGAGAGAGAGGGAGAATGAGAGAAAGAAAGAAAGAAACTGAAGAAGCAAGCTTGCCTCGTGTGACTGATAGACCCATACAGGACCGTGTAATTTTATAGTGTGCAGAAATCTCTGATGATTGCTAATATTTTAAAAGAATTGTGATGATATTTGGAAAAATTACTTGAGAGTTTGGACAGACTGAAACAAACTGTGTCATTTTAAGCCACTGAGATGGCTCAGCGGGTAGAGGCCCTTGCTCCCAAGTCCTGGCGACTTTAGTCGGAGCCCAGAGACTCACGTGGTAAAGGGAGATAACGTTCTCATGTTGTCCTCTGACCCCCGCATGTGTGTGACGGTGTGCCCCTCCCCACGAAGAAATAAAGGTAGAAGCAATAATTTAAAAATGCATAATAATAAAGATAATAAAGGAATAGACTATATTTTAACAGCAAGGGGCGACCATAGACACACGTATACACATATGACGGAATATCATGCTATACACCAGGTAAAATGAATGAACTAGAGCACTGAACCCATCAGAAAGACTAAAATCACACAAATAGTCTGATGAGATATATGTACCTATGGAAAGGAATATACGAAGTCATATTGTACTGAGAGAGAAAGCAGGCAATGACGTGACCAATGGGGTAGGCGTCGTCTCTGAATGAGAGGAGGGTGGACTGTAGAGCTCCATGGTACCGTTCCTTTCTCTCCTGATTCTCTGTAAAGGTGAAGTGTATGGGTGGGACTAGCATAAAGAGGGTCACGCCTCCTAATCAGGCTTGCTTCCGTCCCCGCCACCCAGACCTGTGATGGTTCCCTAAGGACTTGAAGTATCCTGTTGTTGGCCTCTGCCATACCCCTACCACTCTGGCCCCGTGCTGCCTCTCTCTGGGCCGTCACTGCGTCTGTGATTTATGAGCCATTCTCCCCACACTTGGCCCAGTACTCTGCAGACGTCTGAGTGAAGGAATAAACACAGGATTCTTTGGAGAGTCGGAGCTGTCGTCATCGTTCATCTATTCCTAATGCCCGTGATAGGCCCTGCCTATGCAAGGGACTGGAGAGACAAAGGTGGGAATGTTCCGGCCCGATAGCCCCTAGATGTGACCAGTGCAGGGGTGAATAGACTAGGGTGTGGTGGCTATTGGGACAGAGACCCACCAGCTGGGCAGGGACAACAGGACTTCAGGGCCCAAGAATAACTTCAGCTGAGTGTTCGAATGACGAGGGCTCTCTAGACAGAGGCAGGAGACACGTTTCTGGGAGAGGGGACAACAGATAGCAGACCTAGGGTGGGGGTTGAGCAAAATGGATTCTTGGAACCCTGAGGCAGAGGTTCAAGTACAAGTGGTTTATTTGGGAGGTGATCCAAGGGAAGGAAGGAAGCTGGCTCAGGGTGGTGACTGAGCAGAGTCCTGCTGGAACTCCGTTCTGTTGGGAATCTCTGGGGTGGGGAGCTACACAGAGCATGTCTCTGATATGTCCCTTCACCCACACTGAGGACAAAGAAGCTGAAACCTGTCTACCGATGCTGGCTGGCATGGGTGGCACTGATCCTAGAACTTGTGTATTACAAAAGCTGGTGAGATCCACTGGGAGAGGCTGAGCCAATCTCTCCAGCAAGGACCTAGAGGGTAGGGTGAGTGTAGAGGGGTACAGCTGACTCCACAGCAGCCGCTTTGGGGTGAGGGAGTGCTGGCTCTCCAGGTTGGCCCTTGAAAAGTCTGCAGGAGCCAGAGTGGAAAGTGGATCTGGACCTGGGGTGTTCCAACTGCTTCCCAGCATCCTCCTGCTGTCAGCCTCCTCTTCCTTCCTCCCTCCCTTCCTTCCTTCCTTCCTTCCTTCCTTCCTCCTTCCTCTTTCCCTTCCTTCCTTCTTTCCTTCCTTCCTTCCCTACTTCCTTCCTTCCATCTTCCCTCTCTCCCTTCCTTCCTTCTTTCCTTCGTTCCTTCCTTCTGAAAGAAGGTCTCATTGTGTAGTTTTGGCTGACTGGCCTGAAACTTGCTATGTCCACTTGGGGGAGGGGGTTGAGGGGAGTACGGGCGGGGAGTGCTTGCCTTCCACTGCCTCGCAAGCACTGGAATTAACGACATGTGCCAATCCTTTCTTGCCCAGTTGATCCATTGTCTCCGGATCCTCCTGTGTGTGCAGAACATCATTCTAATCTCCATGGAGCCAGAGCTCCAACTGCCACACAGGATCACTCTGACTAACTCAGTGAGTGGTTTGATCCCCACACTTACCTCCAGACAGAGCCAGCTGGAGACACAGATCGGGAACTCACCTGTGTCACCCGCAGCCTGGGTGAGGTGGCTTCTGATGTCTTTGGAATGGTAAGAGTTGAAGGTAGGGAGAAGAGATGTCCAGGGTTGAGACTGAGGGAACGCAGCCAGCAAAGTGACTAAGGCACTGTCACCGAGGCCCAGTGAGTGGCCTTTGTGTGTGTGTGGGGTGGGAGGCTCGGCAGGAGCTGCCCCAGGAGCCAGACTCCAGCCCAGAGGCCCCAGGAGAGGCCAAGAACCTTCCCTCAAACTATGTCTGGCAGTGATCTTACTTCCTCCTACTCCCAGCCCAACAGCCCTCTGCCTCATAGCCTGGAGAGGCTGGCCAGAGCAGCTGGCAGGCACCCAGCAAGACGTGTAGCTGGACAGGCTATGTCTGGCATTTCCAGAAATTCCGAGTCTCTCCCTAGCCCTGTCCTTCCCAGCCTTGGGGTACTGTGCTTTCAAAACCATGCATGATCCCAGCAACCCCACCTCTCTTCCCAAGCCCAGGAGCCCCATGATGGCTCCTATTTGCACTGTAGTCCAGCAACAGTGACCAGCCCTTGGCCTGATGGGAGAATCACCCCCTGCGATTGCAGTTGCCCACACAAGTGCAGGAATTCCTGCCCAGGCAGCTCTTTCCCAGCTCTGGATTCCTCCCCTGCCTCCATGCAGGAGGATGCGAGACACTCACATCCTGCACACCCGAGCCCCTCTCTCTTCAGTTGCCATGTCCCCTGACAACATTAAAGGAGAGCAGAGTCCCTGGTAAATGAGGTGACAGTCCACAGTCATCTGCTGACCAAACTGCTGTAGTCTTGTGACCTCTGCAGCATTCCAGTGGTCTGGAACTAGAGAGCCACCGAGGGCACAAACACAAAATCAACACGGGAACAAGAAGCTGGACTCAAGCCAGACGTGGGGGAGCACTCCTGAAACCCCAGCACTTGAGAGGTAGAGACAGGAGGATCAGGAGTTCATACTCATCCTCAGCAACATAGTCGGGGGCAGCTGGGGATTCACTGGACTTTGTCTAACTCACTGACTTAGCCAGAGTGGTTCGCAGTGAGGCTTAGCATGGGAAAATGAATGGAACATCTGAGATTCAGTTGGATATTTTCGTTTGATAAAAATTTAAGTACATAGTCAAGAAAAAAGTCGACATTTTCAGTCACTTCGGCTCTTTAAGTAAGAATCCATATCAGCAGGTTGTATACTTAACTTCTACCTGTAGGGAATCAGTAACACAAATCATGGCTGTAGAGCAAGGAAGGCTTTTAGGAGCCAGTCTATAAAGATTCCAGAAAATTCCTGATGGAGGTGATGATGACATTTAAGGTTTTTTTTCACTTTTATTTTCACTTCATGTGTATGGTATTTTGTCTGTGTGCATGTCTGTGCACCCTTGTGTGCAGCGCCCACAGAGGCCAGAAGAGGCTGTCGGATCCTACGGAACTGGAGTTACAGACGGTTATGAGCCACCATATGGGTGCTGGGAACGGAACATGGGTCCTCTGGAAGAGCAGCCAGTGCTCTTATCCACTAAGCTGTCTCCCCAGCTCCAGTGATGAAATCTGTAACCCCAGCCCCTGGGAGGTAGAGGCAGGAGAATCAGGAGTTGGAGATTGCCTGACGTCCTCTTCTGGCCCCTGCATCCGAATGCATGGGTATATTAGTTTCTTTTCTGTTGCTGCGATAAAACACCACAACCAAATGCAATGTATAGAAAAAAGGGTTTATTTTTGTTTTCCTTTCCAGAAGGACAAGAGTCCATCATGGAGCTGGGTGGTGGTGAGGCACGCCTTTAATCCCAGCGCTCTGGAGGCAGAGGCAGGCGGATCTCTGTGAGTTTGAGGCCGGCCTGGTCTACAGAGTGAGTTCCAGGACAGCTGGAGTTACAACAGAGAAACCCTGTCTCAAAAAAAAAAAAAAAAAGAAAAAGAAAAAAAAAGTCTATCATAGTGGCAGGAACAGGAACCTGAGAGATCACATCCTCAACTGCAAGGAAGAAGCAGAGAGCAAGCTGGAAGTCGAGGGAGGCTTTAAACTCTCAAAGCCTGGCTCCAGTGAAGTATTTTCCTCAAGCAAGGCTACATCTCCCCATAGACCCCAAATAGCACCACAACTGGGGACCAAGTGCTCAAATGCCCTAGCCTGTGGAGGACATTCTCGCTCAGACCACCACAATGGTGTTCTCACAAACATGCATCCATATACCACATGTGCAGGCTAATTTCATGAGAACTTGACACAAGCTAGAGACATAGCAGAGAAGAAACAATCTTACTTGAGAAACTGCCTCCATAAGATTGACCTGTAGGGAAGTCTGTGGTTCATTCTCCGGATCCGTGACGGAGGTGGAAGGGCACAGCCCGTTCTGAGGGGTGCTACCCTGGGCTGGTAGTCCTGAGTGCTCTCAAAAAGCAGGGTGAGCAAGCACGAGGAGCAGTGAGCAGTGCTCTGCTTCAGTTTCTGTCCCCAGGTCCTCCCCTGCCTGAGTTCCTGCCCTGATCTCCCTTCGTGATGGACCTGGGCTGTAGGGTGAGAAGAGCCCTTTCTTCCATAGGTGGCTGTTGGTCTTAGTCTTTATCACAGCCACAGAAAGCAAACGAAGACACTGCATACACACAGCACACAGACACACATGCACATGTACTCCACACCTATATAAAAACAAAAACACAAAATAAGCCGTTGTGGGATGTGGTAACTTCTGCTTGTAATCCCTGTACTGAGGGGGCCGAGGTAAGAAACTCAGTCACTCAAGGCCAGGCTTGGCTACATAAGACATTTTAAATAATAATAATATTACTAATAACATTAATAATAAATAATTTTAAAGTATCTTTTGGAGTTTTGGGGTGATGGCACATACCTGTAATCTTAGCATTCAAGAGGCCAAGGCAGGAGGATTGCCTTGTGTTTGAGGCCAGCCAGGCTATGTCGCGAATTCCAGTCTAGTTTGGGTTATACAGTGAGGTCCTGTCTCAGGGAAAAACCAAGGGACTGCTCTTTTGAGAAGCCCACGCCCATGCTCTCCGGTATGTCTTACTTCCTGAAAGTTTATTTTTCTCTTAAGCCTTGTGCTTGAAATCTCTTCTCAGAGCCAGCAAGATGGCTTGGCTGGTAAAGGTCCCTCCCTGCAAGCCTGAGTTCCCACAAGTGACGGGGAAGGAGAGAATTGACTCCACAAATTGTCCTCTGACAGCTTCAGTGCCCCTCCCCAACAACAAATAAAATCCACGTTAAAATGTCTTTGAATAAATTCCAACTCCGCTTCATTAAACAAACAGATAAAGCCCAAGGGTCAGGGGCTGGAGCTCAGTTGGTAGAGCCGCTGCCTACTGTGCACGAAGTTCTGGGTTCGATCCCCAGGACCACACAAAAGCAGGCGTAGTGGTGCACCCCTGCCAATCCAGAATTCAGGAGCTGGAGGAAGAAGGATCAGAAGATCAAAGTCATCCTCTGCTACGTAAGCCAGCCTGGGGTACAAGAGACCCCACCTCAAAAGAGAAAAAATAAACAAGCCGAAAACTGAACTTTCCCTTGTCACTCTTTGCTCTAATATAAACTGATCGGATAAATGTTAGGCCCCTTCCTTCTAATCCACTCTACAGAAAAATGGACTTGTATGCTAGCAACCCAAAAAGTCGAACTATGAGGTTTTTTTATTTGTTTGCTTTTATTTTAATATTTTGCTTGTTTGTTTGAGACAGGGTCTAGTTATATATTCCAAGCTGGCCTCAAACTCTGTTTGTAGCTCAGGCTAACCTTGAACTCCTAATCCTCCTGCCTCAGCCTCCCATTGCAGGAGTTACAGAGATGTGGTACTTTGTTTGTGGTACTTTCTCTTTGTTTGCTTTTGGGTGGAATCATGAGGTTCACTGCACACAGTCATATCTTACTGTACATTTTCAAAGACTAGAAGAGAGGCTGCAGAGATGGCTCAGCGGTCGAGAATGCTTGCTGCTCTTGCAGGGGAGCCAAGTTTGGTTCCCAGCACCTGTGTCTGGTGGTTCACAGCTGCCTGGAGTTCCAGATTGGGACGATGCACTTCCCTCTGTGAAAGCTTTTACTATGTGAGAATGACAAATTAGAAAGATTTGCTTCACTTGGACTAAAGTATTACATCACATATACAGTGCAGCAAAATATCACGTGCTATTTCACTAATCAGCATAATTCTTATATTTATAGGGAAAAGAATTATGAGTATCCGATCTGTGTCTGTCTCAGTCCACTGTAGATCTCACCCTTAAAAAAAAAAAAAAAAGATTTTTGTTTTTAAACTTAAGTTTTTTCAGAGCTGAGGACAGAAACCACAGCCTTTGTGCTTGCGAGACAGACACTCTATCAACTGAGCTAAGCCCCCAGCCCCTAAAGGTTTGTTTTTATTTTCATGGCTGTGTCTGTGTGTCTGTAAGGGGGCATATACACTCAGGAGGCCACAGGAAGCCACCACTGCCCTCCCCTATCACTTGGCCTTATTCCCTTAATATTATGTCCCTCGCTATATCGTGTCTGGGACGAGGCTGGCAGCCAGCGCATCAGAGTGATCTTCCTGTCTCCACCTCTCTCAGAGCTAGGAGTACAGAGTCATGTGACAACACATGACTTTTGGCCTGGGTCCTGGAGATTCGAACTCAGATCCTTAAACTCGGGTCCTCAGGCTTGCAAAGCAAGCACTCTTACCACTGAGCTGTCTAGTTGCAAGTATTATTTGTGATTTATTTATCCTTCTCTGTGTCTTTAGACTATGTCCCTCCACCCCCTTAGGAAATGATTAACTCTAGGAAAAATAAAGAGTTCTACAAGAGAGAACGTAGTCATCAGAAGCTGTCAGATGCTGTGGGAACAGTACTTTCGACATCATAAAACTGTGAACACTGCACAGTTAACTGCAGCCCACGCAGGGAGGGTGGGGGTAGAGGGAAGGGCCGGGCAGGTGCCGGAAGGGCACGGTGCTGAGCGCAGAGGCTGTGCGCTCCTCAGGGACACTGCTCAGCTGCTCTCATTTCTCTGGCCAAGAAGGAGGCCAAGACCATTTCCTAGTCTACTTAATAACGGGCACATAATCTGGCATCTGCTCAGCTCAGCCCATGGTCTTCGAACAAATGGACCCAATTAAAAGGCCATCATAGGGGAATTCAGGAAAAGAGAAAAAAACCATTGATCAAATCAACTCCCAGCTGCCCTGGGACTGGTTTGTGAGTGGAAATGACAAGAGTCCTTCCCTTCACTGTGCCTGGACCAAACCTGGAGGCCTCCTTACCACCAGGGGGTCCCCCTCGACTTCACCCCTTCCTGTTGATAAGCTGTAGGGCGACTCAAGACTTCATCAAGTTCTCGGGTTCAAGCTGGGTGTAGCGGTGAGGGTCTATGTCCCCCACACTGGAGTGGTAGGGGTGGGAGAATCGGAAATTCAATGTCATCCTTAGGTACACGGCTATAGGGAAGCCAGTGAGTGTTACATGAGATCCCGCCTCAGACAAACTGAGAGGCCTTAGGCTGAGGACGTGGCTCAGCCGTAGAACGCCTGCCCAGCATGCATGAAGCCAGTAGATGAATCCCCAGCATTGCATAAAACCAGGCCCCGGTGGCACATGCCGGTACTAGGGAGGTAGAGGCAGGAGAAGCGGAATGGTAATGCTATCCTTGGCTACATGGCAAGTTGGAGGTCACTTGAGACCTTTCTGAAAAGAAAAACCTGCCACATCAATACCACACTGGCCTGCTTCCAATCCTTCCCGCTCTGGATTTCCCCCTACAATTTAATAATCATATAATTTATATTTTAATATTATTATTACTCCCCTGCCCATTACAGGCAGAGGCAGTATCTATGACTTCTTTATTCACTAGTGATTTATTTCCAAGCATATTGAAAGCACCTGACACATAATAGGTTTCTTTTTTTTCCTTTTTTTTTTTTCTAAATTGAGACAGATCTTTTTATGTAACCCTGACTGATCTGGAACTTACAATGAAGATCAGACTAGCCTCAAACTCGTAGAAATCCTCCTGTCTCTGCCTCCTGAGTATTGTTACTGTTATTGTTGTGTTTTTATTTTAGCAGAGCCTGTCAGCGAACTGATCTACCCTGTAGACCAGGCTGGCCTCAAACTCAGAGATCTGCCTGTCTGCCTCCTGAGTGCTGGGATTAAAGGCGTGCACCACCAACCTCAGCTTCATTTACATATTCTTTAGATGTTCAGGCTGCCTTCTCTGCCTATATTTTCTTTGTTCCTTCTCAGGTCTCTAATAAAGCAGAACAACAGAGAATCGTATCCATCCCATCGATAGGAATAGATGATCCTTCTCAGCTCACAGTGCCACTGCAATGTCTGACCACCAGGGGGCAGCAGTAAAACGTCAAAAACAAAACAAAACAAAAAACCCTCCATGATCCCGCTATCGTCGAAACACAGCCATGAAATCACTCTGCTTTTCAGGACTGCTCCATCCGCATCCCTTTAGGGCCCGGAATTCTGGAGACAGGAAGTACAAACAGGAAAATGTGTAGAGGTACGAAGGAAAAGGAGAGACGGCAGCTAGATCCTGTCTACAGATCTCTCCTGCCCACTCACTCTCGCCCCTCCCCCAAGCCTATGCGCTGCCCGCTCCTGGCTTTTTTATCATATTCCATTTATTTATTTATGAGTGATGTGCACATGTGGTAGCCAGAGGACACAGTTCTGAGAGTCTGTGATCTTCCACTACTTGGGTCCTGGGCTTGGGGGGGCGGTGCGCTTACTTGCTGAACCTGTTTTTGGTGGGGAGGGGGAGACATGGTCTCAATATTCCAGGCTGGGCAAGATGACTTTGAACTTCTGACCCTCCTGGCTCTACCTCTGTGCTGGGACCATATCCCAGTGCCATTATCCCAGTGGTGCTGGTGGTTGAACCCAGGGCCTCATGCATGCTAGACAAACACTCCGCCAAAGGAACCACATTCCCCGTTCATCCCCTGGTTTTAGTTTGACCTCCTGGCAGCCCCTGGGATGTCCCACTCGCTGGCTGTTCACCCATGCCTTCACCTCCAGGTATCTGCTCAGTTGCTGTAAGATCTGCTCCCCTCCCAACATTGTTCTCTCTCCAACACCTGACCACGCAACACACAATCACACATACATTCACCCAGATAGAGCATATGGTGTACCAACCCACGCAGGCCTGTAATTCCCATTTTTGGCTTATACACAGTTGCGCATACCTTGTCATGCCATAGTTGATTTGAACTTGTACTCCAGGGCATACCTTTAAGGACAATGCTGCACCTTCTAAAGAAGCCCAAAGGGCTGGAGTGTACCTCAGTCAGTGGGGTGCCTGCCTAACCACGCAAGAAGCCCTGGGTTCCATCCCTAGCGCTTCATAAACCTGATATGGAGGTGAGTGTTTCCCAGCACTTGGAAGATGGAGGAGCTGAAGCACAAAGGTCATCATCTTGGGTTACATAACGAGTTCAAGGCCAGCCTCAAGCTACTTGTAACCCTGTCTCAATAAATGAAGAAGCTTAGTTGGGCGAGGTGGCACTGGGCAGAGGCAGGAAGATCGCTGAGTTCAAGGCCACACAGGTCTGCATATTGATCCCAGAACAGCTAGGTCCACATAGAGAGATCCTGTCTCAAACAAACAAACAAACAAACAGGCCTGAAAACAATTGGGTTAAACACCTTGGAGTTTGTTACCCTACCTCTCTGCAACCGTGTACCCCAACTCCACTCCCATGTTGGTCTCAGGAGTCTATGTTACTTGAAGTTATGGGCTGAAGGTCGAAGCCTGGTGTGAGGGATGGTGTGGGGAGAGGGTGGGTTTCCCACCCGGGTTTCCCACCCCAATTCAAGGGACTGGGTGCTTCAAGATAATTTCTTAGGGAGACAGTTGGTTTCAGTCAGGCTCCAAGCAAGAAAGCCATGCCCCATGTAAATGGAGTGACTTGAGGTTCACATTGCACATAGTAAAGAAACTTGGTTTCTTGTGTGTGTGGTGTGCCTGTATCCGTGTAAACGTGTGCAGGCATGCACCTGTGCTACAGAGAGACCATTGTTCTCTGTGAGTTGACTCCCGCCTCTATCACTTTCTGCTTTGTTCCTCTGAGCCAAGTTCAAGCCTGGAGCTTGTGTTTTGATCAGGCTGGTGGGCAACCAGCCCCAGTAATCCTGTCTCTGCCCCTCCCTGGGGGCAACAAGCTGTTACATGGCTGCTGGGATCTGAACTCTGGTTCTCATGATTGGGCAGTGAGCACGCTTAGCTGTGGTTTTAGCTTTTAGCCTTTTAGCCTTCAGAAATTTATTTCTCCTTCTCCTTCTTCTCCTCCTCCTCCTCCCCCTCCCTCTTCTTCTTCTTCTCCTCCCCCTCCCCTTTCTTCTTCTCCTCCTCCTCCCCCTCCCCCTTCTTCTCCTCTCTCCCCCTCTCCTTACCCCTCCCCCTTCTTCTTCTTCTTCTTCTCCTTCTTCTTCTCCTTCTTCTCCTCCTCCTCCTCCTTCTTCTTCTTCCTCTTCTTCTTCTTCTCTCTCTGACTCTGTAGACCAGGCTGGCCTTGAACTCACTGAGATGCACCTGCTTCTACCTCCCAACTGCGGGGATGAAAGGTGTGCACCAGCACCACCCAGCTTATTATTATTTTTAACAGGAAGGCACATTGGCATGAGGTGCCCTTCACATAGAAGAGCGTGGCCAGATGTGGTCAGAGAAGCAGGAGATAGCAGTACCAGGAAAGGCATGCTGGTCCTGAGGCATGATAAAAAGGTGGAAAATTAAGGGGACACAGAAGGAGAAAAACAGGCTGGAGCAGCTGTTCTCAACCTGTGGGTCACCACTGCTTTGGGGGTCAAATGACCCTTTCAAGGGGTGGCCTAAGATCATCTGCATATCAGATAGTTACATTAGGATTCATAGCAGTAGCAAAATCACAGTTATGAAGTATCAACAAAATAATTTTATGGTTGGGGTCACCACAACAAGAGGAACTGTATTAAAGGGTCGCAGCAGTAGGAAGGTTGAGAACCACTGCCTCAGAGTCTGGATGAACCCTCTGGTCAGGTGAGAATTCAGATTGAGCCTAGTGGTGCCCACTTTACTCCCAGCACTGGCAGAGGCCAGCCTGGTCTACACAGCAAGTTTCAAGCCAGCTAGGGACTATACAGGGAGACTCTGTTAAAAAAAAAAAAAATCCAGCATCATTAGCATTTTCTGTGAAGGTTGCTGACATGAAGATGGATGAAAATGATATTCTTTAAAATTTTTTATTTTTATCATTTTTTAATTACACGTGTGAGTGTCCGTGTGCCGGTAAGCGTGCCCGAGTGCAGGTGCTGAGAAGCCCAGAGGCATTGGATTCTCCTGGAGTTACAGGCCTGGCGTGGGTGCTGGGAACTGAACTCAGGTCCTCTGCAAGAGCTGTAGGCACTCACCCGCCGAGCTATCTCCCCGGCCCCTGAGATAATAGTCTTTTGATATTTACAATATTGACTCGAATATAATGATTCTATTTCCTTTGATACTTAAAAATAGATATTTTCGAATAAGAATGCAAAAATAACAATGAGCCATGACTAAGGACTGAGTGCATGTGACCTCATTTCCCAGATATTTTCTGGGAATCTCACAGACAAGACTATAAACCTTTGTTTATAGTAAAAAAAGAAAAAAAAAAACCCTAAGTTACAATGCAACCTTGAACTTAACCTTATCGTCCGTAGCAGTGTACATCAGCAATTACCCTGTGATCTGATTTACATTTCTTGGCAACCCTTGAGATGTAACTTCAGAAGCTCCCAAATTTGGATATATGGTTATTTAATTTTTTTAAATGAAAAACCCTTCTTAAGATAGAGGCTCTGTGTCTGAAGCTGGCTTCAAACTCATGATGATGCCAAGGCTGGCCTCAGACTCACTGAGTGCCCTGCCTCTGCCGCCTGAGTGTTAGGATTACAGGTATGTACAGTTTTATGTGGTGTTGGAGATCAAACTCCAGGCTTTGTACATGACAGACAAGCTACAACTGAGAACATCCCTAGCCTCTGTGTGTGTGTGTGTGTGTGTGTGTGTGTGTGTTATATTATTTTAAAGACAATTAATCTTGACTTTCTCTTTAGACCACATTCACATTTAGCTGTGTCATGGCCTGAATGCTTATTTATCTATTATCTGTCTATCTATCTATCTATCTATCTATCTATCTATCTATCTATCTATCTATCTATTCATTATGCATATAGGTCAGAGGACAAACCTGTGGGAGGCAATTCTCTCCTTCCACCATGCTGGTCCCTGGGATCCAAACCAGGCTGAAGCGGCCACTGGAGCCTTTACCTGCAGAGCCTTCTCTCCATTAGCCCCCAGGCTTAAAGGCAGACTGAACTCTTCTGAATAAAATCCACCTCTAGTTCACACTGGTTCATTCTGAAATTCTTTTAAATTGTTTTAAATTTTTGAAAATTTATTTATTTTTTTCTGTGTGTAAGCATGTGTGTGAGTTCCAGGATCAAACTCAAACTGTCAAGCTTGGTGGTAGGTTTCTTTCTTTCTTCCTTCCCTTCTTTCCTTTTTCTTTCTCTTTCTTTCTTTCTTTTCTTTTTCTTTCTTTCTTTCTTTTCTTTTTTTTAGACAGGATCTCACTGTGTAGCCTTGGCTGGCCTTGAACTCACAGAGATCCTCCTGCTTCTTCCTCTCCAGGGCTGGGACTTTAAAGGAATGGGCAGCCAAGCATAATCATCTTGCTAGCCAAGAAATTCTTCTCTGCAGTGAAGCGTCCTGGCTTCATCTGAGAGGAAGCCACTGAAAGGAACCTTTCAGGAGCCACTGCCACAGACTGCCCCTGCTCGCTCACTGCCCACAGCCTCAGGGGAGAAGTGCCCCGAGAAATGCCCCAAGGAAGAAGGGGGAGGAGACAATCGCCAGGAAGGGAACTGATTCACGCAGGGACTGAAATCTCAAATTCCAATGAACTTTATCAGTCACCCAAAGTGACTCAGAGTGCCAGAGCTGGCCGAGAGTGCAGTGTATAGACAGGAAAGGGAAATCACACAGCAGCTTGGATGGGAAGGACACAACCGTTCACACTCGAGCCTGGTGCATCTTTGCTGTTCAGTAACCCGGGAGAGAAGAACTAGCCCCGCCTGGCAGAGGAAGAGCCTGAGTTCACAACTCATGCTCACCCCCAACCCCCACACAAGGTGGTGATGGTAGCTTGTACCCACACCTACCCTGTCCCCGGGTCCCTGTGTTTCCGGCCAACTCCTTTCTGTAGAGCTTCTCCTTGACCGCTGAACTCACCACAGCCAAAGCTACTGTCTGTTTTTAAGATTTACTTTATGATGTTTTGCCTGCATGTATGTATGTGCACTATATGTGTGCTTGGTGTCCACATAGGTCAGAAGAGAGGATCAGATCCTCTGAAACTGGAGTTAGGGATGGCTGTGAGCCACCACATGGGTGCTGGGAATGAAACATGTGTCTTAACCACTGAGCCAGCTCTCCAGCGTTAGCCATTTTGGAAGCCATAGGCTGAATGGCTAATCCACAGTGGACAGTGATTTCTCACAGGCCTGGGTCTGGAGGTTTTAGGTCACATGTCTAGGATCTTCCCAGTTACGGCACCAACTTCCCACTGTACCCTCACATGGCACATAGAGAACTTTCTGGGGTCCCCTTTTAACATTTCTTAGACTCACATTTGTATTCGTGTGTTGTGGGGAGCATGGGTAGCACGGTTCATGTGTGGAGGTTCGAGGACAAAATACTGACTTTGGTTCTCTCTTTCCACCATGTGGGTCCCAGTGACCAATCTTAGGCTTCCCAAGTACCCTGAAGCCACAAGATAAACTCGTCATGGACTGGAAACTCTTTCACTGTGAGTCAGAATAAACCTTTCCTACTGGGACTTGATGTATGCCTGCCGTCCAACAGGCAGGAAGCTGAGACAGAACATCACACAGCCTGGGCTGTCTGAGACGCTGCCTCAAAAACCAGCGCGCTTGCTGGGTGGCGGTGACGCACGCCTTTAATCCCAGCACTTGGGAGGCAGAGGCAGGTGGAGCTCTGTGAGTTCGAGGCCAGCCTGGTCTACAGAGTGAGTTCCAGGACAGCCAGAGTTACAACAGAGAAACCCTGTCTCGAACACACACACACACACATACACACACACACACACACACACACACACAACACACACACACACACACACACACACACACACACACACACACACACACACACACACACACACACACACACACACACACATACACACACACACACACATACACACACACACACACACACACACACACACACACACACACACACACACACACACACACACACACACCCCTCCCAAACTTTTTCTCTTGATAAGGTTATTACTTTCAGTGTTTTGTTACCGTAACAGAAAGCTGGCCGATACAGGCACTAATTCCGTCCGTGACGTCTCTATCCTCATGACCTGCTTATCTCACCAAGGCTCACCGCCCCAAATCATCACTTTGATAATTAAAAGAGACTGAGTTCTATGTAGCTGGTCTTCCATGAACTCTCAAGTTGCCAAGGATGACCTTGAACTCCCGAGCCTCCCACCTCATCTCTCCAGCTCTGGAATTACACCGGCATGTGCCATCACATCCTGCGGGCAATTAGAATTTCAGCATGTGAATCTTGAGAGGACACACACCTCCAATCCCTAACAACCACATCTGGTAAACAATGAGACCGGAAGTTCAGGCCTTTGCTCTGAGCTCCTGCGTAAAGATGAGAACCAGAGATTCAGCTCCTCTCTCCCCCCCACACCTAGACTTCTAGAACCCCACCCCTGCCTGAACCTCTGAAGGCAAGCTAGAGCTAATGAGAGTGGCTGAGGCAGAGCGGCAGCCAGAGAGCTATGGGCGCATGTCTAGATGTCACCCTGACTGCTGTGTGGCTTTGGACACATGTACACTCTGCTCTGACTGCTGTGTGATCTTGGACAGGGAACAGCCCTCTCTGGGCCTTCAATCCTCTGAAACAGCCAAACAAGGAAAAGTGTTTGTGCTGTTTCTTAGCCCTCAAGAGTCAACAGCCCCAGGAAATTATGTCAGTGTGGATGTGAGGAGCAGGGCAGGGAGGCCCCAAGGATGGGCACAGGGGATATTTTGAGGCAGGCGGATCCCCCATGTCGCTGCTGGACAATGGTCTAGGGGGGATCATTGTGTTGTGAGTGGAAAGTCCTTTTCTGATTCTATTGCTGACAACAGTCCAACACAGTGGGCGGAGACCCTGGGGACAGGGTTTGGTCCATCAAGTGACTGGCTCATTGTTCTTGGCTGGGACAGAGCTGAAACAGGACACCCGGCTGGGCTGGTGCCGAAACCAAGGCAAACCCAGAAAGCCCCTTCTGGGCAAAGACAGGCTAGACAGAGCCAGTTGTCAAGTATGGGAAACTGAGGCCCAGAGAACAAAAGCAGCTTGCCCAGGTCCTGCCAACATGGGCAGAGGGAGAGGGGTTTTGACCTTTGGGTTCCATTCTCTTTCCTCTGCCCCTGGGACAGCTCAGCCTGCAGCCCAGTCAGCCTGGCTAAACTGCCCTCTTCATCTATAAGAAAAGTCGACTGTGTGGCACTGGGTGGCACTGTGTGGCAGTGGAGTTCCTTCACCTTTTGGTGGGCTTGGCAATCCTTAGAAAACAGCTTTTGTGCCTTGACAGAAGAGCCAGAACTCAGAAGCAATACCTCCAGACTCACCTACAGAGGGCAAGCGGGGAGCCTCAGGTCACACAGCAAAAGCTGCCTATTTGTTACCTTCTGTGACCTGCCTCCAGTCCAGTTCTTCCATTCTAGATCTCAGGGCACTTGACTGAATGGAGGTGTGGCTACAGACCACCATGGTGGGCACGAGCAGTCAGGGGATACAGCCAAGCCTGCTCTGTGGGTGGGAAGGAGCTCTCTCCTCCTCTCCCTGTCTCACTCTCTGCTATTCCCTATCTCTGTTGCTAATTTCAGGCAAGGTTCTGGAAGCAAGCCTGTGTACCTAGACGCCACCCAAAACCAGACAGGGTGGAATTGAGGCCATGTTTTCCCTAGGGTGGACATGCTTTCTTCCTTCCACAGCCTGTGGGGTAAAATTTTGGTCTCAGGGTTTCTGAGCACGTGGGCCCCAGTCACTTTTTGACCAGGCTCTGGGAGGGCTGGGGTCAAGGGCTCATTTCCATGTTCCCTGGTGGTGGTGGTGGTGGTGGTGGTGGTTGTGCGTGTGTCTGTAGCCAGGTAAGCCTCCCTAGAGACTGTATGGGAGGTTGTATCTCACCGAGATGAGAAAAATGAGGTGCTGTGAGAGGAGCGACGTGCCCAAGGGACTATGTTGAAAGAATGGATGTGACCTTCAAACCAAACTTGTGTCTTGACCCCTCTCCCCACTGCACTGACTGTCCGGTCCTGAATCATGGGAAAGAGCGTTGATAGACCCTCCTGACCTGTGGCAGTGTGGGGTCCTGGAGAATGACTGGGACCTTTGGGATCTGAACTTTTCCTTGACTCAGCCACCCTTGGTCATGCTACCAGCAGCCTACCTGGACCAAGCCCTTGTCCAGCTGCTGACTCCTGATTTCTCTGCTGTTAAGTGGCACTGATAACATCTATCTCAGGCTGGGTGTGAAGGATGAATAAGCCATGCACTTGAGTCTTGTTTGGTGCCTGAGACATAGGTCAGTACATGAGTTCTAGCTCCTATGACCCGTTCAAAACAGACCAGCCCAAATCTGTCATGATGAGTGTAGCATAGGGCTGGCCTGGTGGCCTGCCATGTACCAAGACTGGAGCAACTAGGCATGATGGACTAGGATCTTTTCTGATCTTGGAGGACAAGGGCATCGGTATCCTCTAGGGACCTTCCCGTCCATCCCGGACCACCCAGGGAAGAGGCTCTTGGGTTCAAGGGGCCGTGCCTGGTCACTTGGCGTTCACTGAGAACAACAGCTATAGAGACCAGTAAGCATTTCCCCTATGCCCCGGCTTGCTCTCTTCTGTTTGCCCTGTGTTAAGTCCCAGGTCACAATTCTTCAACTCTGAAGGGCTGGACAGTGCAGGGGACACAGGGAACTCGTGAAGTCACCGACTTACACTGGAAGGGGCACAGCAACAGGAGTAGCCCAAGCTGGCTCATGCCCAGGAACAATGTTGACCTGCCCACTGACCTTGGACATGGCCCGTCCTCTCTCTGCACTTGAGTCTGAAGCCAGGCCGGACAATCCTTGGGCTCTTGGCTAGTGGCTGGGTGGCTCCTGTGTCCTTTCCACAGTGGCCTTCAGGAGCCAGCAGCCTTGGATGTGATGTCAGGGTGGGGAGTGGACAGGGAGGCCCAGAGGGTAAGAGGAGATATTTTGAGGATAGGCAGGTCACCTCACGTCATTGCTGGACAAAGGTCTGGGGTTGGTGGAAAATCTTGGTCTTACTTGGGCTGAAAATAGCACAAGGCTGAAGGGCCAGGAATCTTACCCACCAGGCAAGAGGCCTGGGCGCTGGGCAGTAAAGCTGGATGTCCACACCAAGGGGACAGGCAGTCTGATCGGTTCCTGGAGGTGGCACATAGGCCTATCCCTGATTCCCTTAGGAAGCACCTGTGTCTGCCACAGAACTAGGTGGTGAGAGGACCCTGTCCCCTGGGCCATGTCCTCCAAAACTGCATGCAGCAGTTCAAAGAGAGCCATCTGGGAGCAAGCTGCAGCATGGCCTCCATCCACAGGGTGCTGAGTTCTCTGGTCTCCAGAGCAGCTGCAGGCGGAGAATGGAAAGGAGGGGCCTCTGGTCCATGGTGGAAACAGCCCTCTCCCCAACCACAGGTGGACAGCGAAGGCCCTGCAAGTCATGATGTGCATCTCTGTCTCCAGGTCTCAGCCCAGCTCGGGGCGCATCTGTAGGAAGGGTCTGCCTGTGAACTGGGGCAGGGCTCTGCCTGAGCAGCTGTTAGGAAAGAGACAGGCTCCAGCCTGCAAGAAAGACCCAGGACATGAATGGAAGTTACCAGCAAAGCTCGGAGGGACTCATGTACATTAACTACAGTATGAACGTAGAATGTGGGACATGAACATCTCAGGCTATCCTGGACAGATGACTCTGAATTACACAGTGCAGAATCATTACTTGGGCCCTGGCCTGTGACCGCTCCTTATTGCTTAAGGGAGCTCTGGAGGTAGGCTGTATAAAGAGAACATGCTTCTAAGCTAGCTTCTTAGGGGAATGAGGGGAATCCTTTGAGCCCAGGAATTCCAGGTCAATCTGAAGAACACCTCAAGACCCCATCTCAAAACAATGAAACACACAGAGAGTGACTGAGGAGGCCTCGCCTTTAATGGCAGAGAGGGGAGAGAAATGGAGGAGGTAAGCAAGGCGGGATAGGGAGAGGGTCCTCACAGGGACCTCTTGTCCGTGAGGTCAAGTGAGGCCTGTCACTCTTGCCTATTCCTGTCTATACCCCAGAGCTGACCTGTTCAGTTTCTTGCATTCTAGGGATGAGAGCCCTCCCTGACCAAGGGTCACACAGTCTGAGCTACTCAGCATGGTCTGTGCCCAAGTACCTTGAACCTGTTTTTAAGAACCGGTTGATGGACAGGTGTTGTGGCACCTGCCTGAAATCCCAGCACTTTAGAGATGGAGGCAAGAGGGTAAACAGTACAAGGTTAGTTTCAACTACATGGCAAATTTGAGGCCATGTGGGGTTACCTGAGACCCTGTCTCACCAGCAACGATGCCCCCCCCCCAAAAAAAGAAAAAGAATCAGTTGTTGATTTTCAGGAATTTTGCAGAGGTTTAACATTGTGTTGGTAGTTTGAAGTTGAAATCTGATTGGCCACGGTGGGGTTACTTACACCACGATTAGCAGTGCTATAAATAAGGGGACCCCTCCCAGTTCAGTTAAATGGTTTGACATTTACCAGCATACATGAGGTCATATGAACTGGGGAAGCCCAAAAACTAGAACCCTCTCTGACTCTTCTCCGTGCTTGGCGTAGTACAGTACAAAAGACAAATGGCTTAAAAGCCAGGTGGACCTGGGGTTCTGAAGTGCAGCCTCTGATAGACTCTGGGGAGGCAGGAGGAAGGCAGGCAGCAAGGGAGAACAGGCATGTGTGTGAACAGTGAACGCTTCCCAGGCCACACCCCATCCTCTGACCACGCAGCAGAGCACAGCCAGCATGGCCTTTGATGTAAGTTAGTTCCCACCTGCCTTCAGCCTCTAGGTGGATCCTGCATCAGATCTCAGATGTTCATTTCATGGCCTGAGGTCCTCCTCTGAGCTGAGTCTACTGCAGTGCCCAGTTCCACCCATGCCAACATGGGAACTCAGCCCTAATTACCCATGAGAGTCCTCTTCTTCCTTTGTGATTCCACTCCTGATCCAGGTAGTTAGCCCAGACGCTGCTGTGACCTCTCTGGGCCTGCGTCTGCCTTGGGCCTAGGAGGCTGAACCTCAGCCTATGTACCTTGGCAGGAATGGCCTGCTGTCTGCATGGGAGTCAGGTGGCATTGCCTTTCTTAAAATACGATTTCCTAACTCACGCATACAAATGACTGGGGACTTGGGGTCCTGTTACTCTTGGTACCACAGGATGAGTGCCTGAGCCCTTGCCAAATGAGAGTTGCTGGTGATCCGTATCAGGAGACATCAGCCCATTTGAACAAGCCTTGGTCCCCTACAGCTCCCTTACATGAACTAGCACCTGCCTGAGGGGCTCTGACCTATAGTCGAATGTCCTTAGTCTCATTCCCAGATGGGGTGGTCTCTGTCCGTCTCGAGTTATCACTGCTGATCGACACATCTTTCCTCGTGGTGTCAGTTCTGTTAGGCCTGTGAAGGCCCAGCCTGCGACCAGTCTGGGGGTTGGAGGTGGGCTCTGTGGGTGGCTTGGCATCCCGGGCGAAGCGGACAAGTCTCTGCCCTGCCAGGAAGTAAAGCACGGGGTCAAGGCAACTGTTGGCGCTGGCCAGCGGTCGGGTGATCTTGTATGCCATGTTGATGGCATCGAGGGTCTGGCAACTGAGGTCAAGGGATCTGAAGGAGTAGTAGAGGGTGCGGGTGACGTGGAAAGGCAGGAAGCAGAGGGCAAAGACAGCCAGCACGAGGGCGATGGTGCGCACAGACTTGCGCTTGGCCCGCGGTAGGCCTCCTGTGGTCCCATAAGCCGGTTTGAGCAGCCGCCGGGCCATAAGCACGTAACAGACCAGGATGACGGAAAAGGGCACAGCGAAGAGCAGACCCAGCATGACGGAGCTGTAGGCCACAAAATGGCTGAAGAGCTCTCGGGCCGAGGTGTCGTGGCAGGTGATGCGGGTCCCCCGCACACTGGTGGTGACAAAGTAGAGCACGGGTGCCTGGCAGGCCAGTACCAGCACCCACACAACCGCAGCCACACGGCGGGCATAGCGAGCCCGGCCCCAGCGCAGCGAGTGCAGAGGGCGCAGTACGCCCAGGCATCGGTGCACGCTGATGCAGGTGAGGAAGAGGATGCTGCAGTAGAGGTTGGTGTAGAAGAGGAAGCGCACCAGCTTGCAGAGCACCGTGCTGAATGGCCAGTGGTCACCCTGGGCATAGTAGTAAACCAGTAGTGGCAGGGATGCTGCATACAGAGAGTCAGACACCGCCAGGTGGAACATGTACGTAGTGGAGGCGTTCCAGGTCTTGAGGCGGCACAGGAAGATGTAGAGAGCCACGACGTTCAGGCACAAGCCGAGCACGCACACCACACCATAGGACACGGGCAGCAGCACGTACTTGAAGTCCTCATTGAAGCGGCACTTGTAGCCCAGTTCATCCCCCTCCCAGGTGCCATTGATGGTGCTATTCCAGGGGTCCAGGCCTGCTGCCATCGCCCTGTGGGAGATGTGGAGAGGAAGACATCACGATTGGGGTGCAAAGGGGCCCCCTTGTTAAGATTTGCCTAAGGCTCATGAATGCTTGCTTAGCACACAGGAGGCTTTGGAGTCATACCCCAGGAACACACATACTAAAGATTTGTCTAAGACAGATATGGGGGCCCACTGCTGGAATCCTAACACTTGGGAGGCAGAGACAGGAGAATTGTGAGTTCAAGGCCTGACCTTGTTTCAAAACAAACAAAGCAACAGGAAGACCATTATCATCATCACCAACAACAACAACAAAAACAACATGTGATCTGAGCCTCACCTGGACCCAGCACCTCCTACAGGCTCAGACACTGGTGAGCGCCATGAAAACCAACATCACACTGGCCTACCTTCACAGCGGGGCGAACAAATGATGGTGTAAGGGCGACTCCAGCCCGCCGTCCTCTGTGAGCGAAGCCGCTCAAGCCGCTCTGGAGCACGGCCACACCCACCTGTTGCATCCAAGCAGTTGTGGATCAAGGCTACGTGGTCTTCAAATTCTAAAATACTGACCCTTACTCTAAATAGCTGGGCCAGACAGTTCAAGATGGAGCGCTTAGGCTTAGAGCGGAGATCGGGGGGTCTCAGAGGGGAATAATTTCAGACTATAGGAAGTGGCCTCAAGATTGCCCCTCTGCAGCACCCCAGTGCACACTGCATACTGAGGTTTCTCTGGTCCAGGCACCCAGCAAGCCTGGAGTCCTTAGACTCCTAGCTTTTAAACTCATCCTCCACTCTCTGGGCCTGAGAATTTGCAAGAGTAACCTTCTTCCATCATCCTGTTTCTTGAGCAATTTTCTTTTTAGATTTTTAAATTAAATTTTATTTAATTTGGTCTTTTCCAGACAGGGTCTCTCTTGTAGCTCTGGCTGCCCTGGACTCAGCTGTTCTCCACCTGTGAAGGGACAATCGGACGGGGCAGTGACACTCCTTGGGAGTCCAGGGAAGTCTGGGGTTGCTCTGGGAACAGGGAAGGAGGGAGGCTTCCTTGGTGGAGCACATTAGCTCTTCTGGGCCTTCCCCAGTGCCTTTTGCTCAGCATGCCTTTTCACCATCTTGTGTCTCCTAATTTGTCTCTACTGAGCATGTGTCATTTACAGTGTCTGACCAGACAGTGGACAATGAATGCCTGAAGGCAAGTGGCCACAGTTCCTCCTCTCTCTATCCCATACTGTGACTGCTAAGTGCACTTTCAGGTTAGGGGGTGGAGCCCACTCCCGTGGTCCCAGCACTCAGGAGGCTGAGGCAGGAGTAACCGGAGTTTGAAGCCAGCGTGGGCTACATAGAAAGACTCTGTCTCAAAATAAACAGTGGGGGGCTGGGGAGATGACTCAACGGGTCAAGGCACTTGCTGCCAAGCCTAATAACCTGAGGTCAATCCAAGGGCCCCACACGGTAGAAGAAGAAACTCTCCCAAATTGTTCTCTGACCTTCACATGTGCACCGTGGCACACGTGTACCACAGACATACACATACACGTAAAATAAACAGACAATTGACATCACAAATATGAAGTTTGTGGATGAAAAAAATAACTTCTTGGGCTAGGGGAACAAAACTTTACCCAAAGGGACCTAAGGCAAGACTTGACATATACAATGGGGTAAGTAGTGGACGATTTGTTCCTTTGCCTTCCTTTTCCTGAAATAATAAATGCTGTATGGCTACAGAGAAAAAGATTGTGTGGCTGAATCTTTTTTTATTGAACAGATTCAAAGAAATATTAATTTAATATTTCTTAATATTTAGTTAAGATAAACCTTTTGATTTATTTATGTTATGTATGTGCATGTATATGAATGCTTTGCCTGCATGTAGGTACGTGTAACACGTGTGTGCCAAAAGCCTTCAGAGATCACAAGAAGGGATCAGATCCCCTGGAACTGGAGTTAGGGATGGTTGTGAGCCACCATGTGGATACAGGGTCCTCTGCAAGAGTAGCAATCGTTCTTAACCACTGAGCCATTCTCCAGCCTGGAAATAATAATTTTAAATTTTATGTGTATGAGTTTTTGCCTGAATATAGGTGAACTATGTCACGCAGCCCCGAGAAGGCATCGGCTCCCTGGAACTGGAGTTACAAGTGGTTGTGAACCACCAAGTGGGACTCAAACCCGGGTCCTCTGCAAGAAAACTGTCAAGAGATCTCTCCAGCCCTGAGAAGTAGTAATTTTAACAACAAG
Source organism: Cricetomys ansorgei (assembly GCA_026225945.1). NCBI lineage: Eukaryota > Metazoa > Chordata > Mammalia > Rodentia > Nesomyidae > Cricetomys > Cricetomys ansorgei. Next base: position 6,377,980 of record JAMJFZ010003206.1, read on the forward strand.
ACATTTTTGTTGTTGTTTTACGAGACAGGGTTTCTCTGTTGTAACTCTGGCTGTCCAGGAGCTCACTCTGTAGACCAGGCCGGCCTTGAACTCACAGACATCCGCCTGTCTCTGTCCCCCAAGTGCTGGGGCACACCCGACCACCGCCCAGCCAAAAGTGTTTTTTATTTTTATTTATTTGTTTTGAGACCATAGTATTTTTCCCTTGGAGGCACTTTAGGGAATTCTTTTCTTGTTTTTCTATAATAAATCTACATTTTCTCTGTTTAAAGCAAAACAAAACAAAAAAGACAATAAAAACACAGCTCAGCTGCAGGTGGGGGTAGGAGTGGAGGTGGGGGTGGGGGTAGGAGTGGGGGTGGGGATGGGACTGAAAATGGGAGTCCCAGGTAAGAAGCCCTCCTCCTGCTCAGGTGTCACATTCCCCGCCTTGGAGAATGGTAGTTCCCAACTTCTGTCCCACTGGACACAGGGTGGGGATTGGGGGGGGGGTGAGGGGTGGCTTCTTCTAACCTAAGCACTGCTGTCGCCCCTGCACGGCTGCTCTCTTCCTGCCCGCCATTGACCTCCATCCAGAGGCAGCAGCAGGGCTTTGCCTTTTCTCTAGTCAACATCACTGATTTCCTGCTGTTCCATGCCTATGGAATCTCTGACACTAAAAGGCAGGGTGGAAACTTCCTTGTCTCCAGAACCAAGCTTTCCTTTCCACCTGTTTAAGACATCCTGGCCTCTGCCCTCCAGGGTATCTGGGAACTCTATCATGATGGCCCTGGTCCAGACCTTTCCTTTCCCTCCCTGGGACAACTCACTAACCTGTGAAGCCCATCTTGCTCACTCCCAGCCCTCTCCCTTAGTACCAGTTCCCAATCTCTACTGCCCTTGGGACCTCACCTCAGCTCCATGGAGACGGCCCTGTCTTGTTAGGTCACTGGCCCCTCTCACATTGGCTGGCTCTGCTATGCCCACTTCTGGCTAGCCCTGTCCCAAGAACTCCCAGTTTAATGGAGAAGTGAACCCTAGAGAGCGCTTCTGGGCCTCCTTACCTTTGTTCATGCTCTACTGCCTGTTCCCAAAGCCTTTCCAGATGATCCTCTACAGATTCATCCCACCCATTTCTCCAGGCTCTTTCTCAATGTCCCTTCTCACTGAAGCTTTCTCAGCTCACCAGTCCCTCAGATCTCTCCAGCCTTATGGTGACTGTCCTTTGACTCCACCCAACACATTTCTTTGAGGGCTGGTTCCACATGATGATTTTCTCTGTACCTAGCACCTGGCAAGAGGCCCAATCTGCAAGCAGTTATTGCAAGAAAGAAAGGATGCGTGCATGCATGCATGCATGAATGAATGCATGATGCACTAAAGGCTGTGGGAACCCAGAGGAGACGAGCCAAAGAGTATTGAGCCCAGTCCACCCAAGTCATTCTCCTGCCCCAAAAGGATCCTTAGACTACCTCTTGTTCAACCCTGACAGGACCTAGAAGACCCTGCCCTGCCTTTTTCTGCTGGATCCAGGGAAAACAGTCTGGGGAAGGCCTTCTAGGGATCAGTCAGCAGGCTAGGCTACAGCAACCCCAATACTTTACCTGGCCCATCTCTGGTTTAGTCTAATCAGTTCCACACCCTGCAGCCCCTCTGCTACCCTTCCTGTTCAGTAGGGATCAAATTAGGTTTAAGTAGCTTCCACAAGGCATGTTCAGTCCCTGGTAAATACCTACACAGAGGTTAAGCTATTTGTTTTGGTTATATTGGAAGGAATTGGAAAAACTAGGCTTGACACTGAGGGACAATCTGACTCCAGAGCCTGAATTCAGCAGAAGCTGGGATAAAGGATCAGAGCAGGGTCCTTGCCTTGGATCCCACCGATGGAAGCAGAATTTAATACGCACACATACCAAGTGTCCAGCCTCCCAGCCAGTGGCCCTGCCTCACACACCTGGACCTGATCAGCTCCTGCTCTTGGTGTGGTCAGGATGCTCAACGCCTGCTTCGGCTCTTCACTCACAAATGCAAAGGCCTGGACCAGCTGCTGGGAGTGAGGCAGGAAACAGGAAGAACAGGTTCCAGGGCCTGGGGCCGCACCCAGCCTCCAGCATTTTTCAGGGCAAGCAGTTGCCTGGAGGGCTCCTGCAGACACCCAGGGATGAAGAAGCAAACGTGGGCTCAGTCTGTCAGCCAGGCTGTGTTTTCTCTCTCACCCACAGATTGCCTCCTCTGCTTTAATCAAGGCTCCAAAGAAGCCAAGAGGAGACCGGTGTGCTTGTTCTGGTCACGGTGCCCTCTGCATGCCCACATACCCTGCTCTCCCCTGCTAGCTCATACGTTCCAGGAATGGGATGCTCATAGCCTTCCTTGCAGGCATCCCCTTTCACAGGAAGCAGGTTTTGTGGAAGATCTCCTCTGTATCTTGCAGAGCTGAGCCAAGTCTCCAGTGTGCCCTCCCACGGTCATTGTTCTGCACTTGAATCCCACAGCAGGAAATGATCAATACCCTCTTGGCCCAGCATATACTGCACAGCTCTGCCAACATACCTTTGCCCAGGAAAAAATGCCTAACTAGAGGCTTCTCCTCTTCATTCCCATGTCTACATTCCACTACAGGTGTTCTAAATACACACATACACCACACCTGAACACACATAGTACAAATGCACATAGATACCCAGAGCACAAACTTTCACACTCAGATACATGTGCAGGGACACTGACACAGTCTAGATAGGGCCTGGAACAGCCTTTGGAAGTTAACCTGTGCTGAATCCCCATTTGACAGAGGAGGAAACTCAAGGACAGAGCTGACCTGGGAGCCCCTCACATACACCAGGCACAGGGCATTCACTAGAGAGAGGCTACCTGCCTGGTAGAAGGACCCCTGTGTGGATAGGTCCCAGCACCCACTAGGAGCCCCCTGAATGATTTACTTTCTTTTGAGTCAGAGGTTTTTTTGTGATTTGGCTGATCGCAAATTACTATACAGCTGAAGAGAAACTTGACTTTCTGATTCTTCTGCCCTTCCCTCCCAAGTGCTGGGATTACAGATGTGCACCACCATACTCTCTTTATGTGGTCTGGGGCTAGACAACCTAGCTTCAAGTATGCTAGGCAAGTACTCTACTAACCGAGCCTCCCATACTCCACACACTGTGTTTTGTTTTGTTTGGTGATGGAGTTTGGATCCAGGACCTGAAGCATTCTAGGCTAGCATTCTACCACTGAGCTATGTTTCCAGCCCCCTGAATATCTTTTCCCACCTGCTTTCTTTCTCAACAGTGAGGGAGTGGAATCCCCTGTGTAAAGATGGGGAAGTAGGAGATAGGTGGCTGCAGAAAAAGGACCAAGAAAGGGCCTGGGGAATGCCTCTTGCCCTGCTGATTTGATGCATCCAACCCTGGCATTTCAGGCTGACATGGACCAGGGTGTGGGTTGTTGCCATCTAGCTGTCTACTTAAAGAGTCTGGTTACAAGATGAGAGCGCTCCCCCTTTCACCCTGCCCACGAGTTGTCTGTCCTTAGGGGGTGCCTGACCAACCAGCTAAGGCAGAGCACACCACTTTCTCCAAGAGCCTCTTCTGGATTCCTATCTCTCAATTCTCCATCCCATCTGATGCCCACCACTCACCAAGTTCTACCGGTTCAACCAGTGGAGTTTCTTAGACATGCCTTGTATGTGCCTTGCCCCGAAGTAGAGACATAGGATTAACCTTTCCCTCTGAACCGCACACTGTCCTCTCGGCTGCAGTCCTCACCTCCCTCTTCCTGCCTGTCCAACCTTAACTCTCAGTCACGTGATCTTCTTGATGTCCATCGTTGACTGCATGCCCTTGAGCTGAAACTCTTCCGTAACTCCCTAGTGCTGTCGGTTTAACATCCAGAGACTTCAGCCTTGCCCTCAAGGTCCTAGCTGATCTGGTCCCTGCCATTCCACTAGGAAACCTGCCACCTTCACCTTCTCCCTCATCCTCCTGTCTCAGGACAACTAAAGTAGTCACATGGCTCCATCTCGTTTAGTGACAGCATCCCTCATCTTCTACAGAATGTCTTGTGCTGAGAGCTGAGTGTTCTCTGCACCCATTTCTATGTTATGCGGCTTCATCTGCCTCTTCCTATTTAATCCGGAGGTTCTGACAGGGCCACAAAACTAGCAAAAAAGCAGAGTTCTGCTGTGCCCCTGACCACTTCCTCCTACCCTCAAGGCCCAGGTCCCATTCCAGGGAGCTCCCTGCCTAGTCATCCTTGATCTCTCCCCCAAAACTCTTCCTCTTTGTTCCCTCTCCAGCAGAGGAGGTCCCCCCCCAGTAGGTCCCAGGATGGACTCTTTAGGACTTTCCAACTGCAAAGCAGCCGAGATGATTGTTGTACCCATTTCACGGGTTAAAAGACTAAGATCACAAAGTGGGTAGCTTAAGGTCTCACTCGAGACCCCAAGACAGTCAAAAGTAGAGCTAAGCCTGGCAAGTAGAGCACCTGTCTCTGCTTTGGCTCTGCCTTGACTCTAATCTGGTTCTTTCTTACTAGTCCCAGGCTAGTGAGTCTAAAGCTAAGAGAAGGAAATGGGGCTGTTCCCAGGCTGGCAGCGGAATTCCCTGGGTGGTTGAACAACATTCCAGTTCCTCTACGAGGGTAGCTCTGGAATGTGCCACCTGCTAGGCTGGTGGGCTCTGTCCAGCCTGGCAGGGGAAAGTGTCCTGCACACCCCAGAGACCCCTGCTTTGTCAGGAAGAGGTTTGGGGGAGGTGGAACTGAGGATTGGGACTTAGAACAGCATCCAGAGGCAGGAGAGAGCATAGGGTGGGTGGGGAACCTGTTCTGCCGTTCTCACCGCCTGCTGTTGGGTGGATGGGGTTCTCAGTTCCACAGTTCACATGCTAGTCTCCTCTTAACAGAACAGAACTTGCTTGTGAACTGTTGAGATAGTTCAACCAAAAACCTCACACTCACAGAGTAATAAGAGAGGAGGTTGCCGTGTAGGGTAGACACAATAGGGATAGGGTACCCTCAAAGGACAAGAGGGGCAAGTAGTCCTTCAGGAATTATGGGCAGGGTTACGGCCAGACTGACCTAGGGTCAGCACCTCACACCCTCAGTCTCATCCTCAGGAGAAGGAGGTCCAGAGCCTCTGCACTCCCCTCTGTCCCCAGGCTTGTCCCTGTGCAGGTTACCTGGTGACTCTGAGAGTACATTCTTCCCTAATCTCAAGAAGTTCACTGTCAAGGTCAGGGAGGCACACCCAGAAACAGACAATGACAACTCAGGGTGACCAGGCCTGAAGGAAGCCAAAGAGGCCCCTACTGGGAAAGGAGGTGCCGGTGGTCAGGGAAGGTTTCCTGGAGAAGAGAGTACCTGACTCATGGCTGGAAAGATGAGTAGGCATCAGGTGGGTGGAGAGAAGAGTGAGCACAAAAACAAGATGACCTGAACCACTAAGCATCCCTGTGGTCTGAGTGGAGTACGGGTAAGCTAGGCAATATAGGATTAGGAGCCTAGAAGCCACTGCCTGTCCCCTTCTAAACGTCCTCCACGGGGCTGGAAGCTAGCAGTTCCCTCCACGGGGCCTGCTATGCTACATTAGGGGCACTGAGCACCAGGCCTAATCTGGGCACACAGCTCAGGGGTGACCTCTGATGGTATCAGATGGTGCCTGTGGTGTGTGGCCTCCCTTCTAGGAGGTCTCTGTGTTCTGCAGCACTTTCCCTAAAGCTGCCAGGATCTCAGTTATGGGAGCCTCTCATTGAGGCCAAGAGAGACACCGAGTGCACCACAGAGCACAAAGCTGAGACTCCTAAGGAGTCTAACCAGGCCAGGATCACTGATCCTACCTGGCCCGGCTCAGCCGAGTGCAGCGCAGGGCTTCCTGGACCCCACCCCAGCCAATCACACTCGAGTGCCTCCAGTGAGACCCAAGAGAGCTCAGGCTCCAACTTGGAGCCTGTTGTGCTGTGCAGCCTGGGTCTAGTCAGACCCAGTCTCTGAGGTGAGTTCTTTACTGGTCAAACTGAAAGAGTCAGAGATCCATGGGCAGCTCATGAAGAATGGATAAGACCAGGTAGTATAGGAGGCGGGCCCACGTGCAAGACGTGCACAGTCCTGGCCTGCAGGCAGTGTCTTCACATAGTGGCAAGGAAACACTGAATTCTAGGACCCTACAACACGTCTCATCAGGGGGCCTGCCCTGGGTACCCAGCAGAGGGACAGAGGTCATGGTCCAAGTTGTGATCGTGTTTGGGGAGGGGCAGGAAGCATCCAGCTTACGAGATGGGAGAATCTGGGTACTCATCACAGGATGCACAGGAAGCTGTGAGATGAACTGTCTCCTTAGAGCACTCTTGGAATATTGGTTCTCAGAGTCTAACCCCAAGAGTGCCTGAATCCGATGGTGTCTGTTCCTTCAGTTCACTCGCTACAGCGGGTACCGGGTCTGAAGTTCTGTTTCCTGGGGCTCCAAGAAGCCTTGGATTTTCAGAACCCCAGGAGTTTGTGCTCAGAGTAACACACTCATAACGCACAGTCCTGAGAGCCACAAAGCGACACCTGCCGGTGCGGCTTCAGAGGGAACTCTGTCAGGCCCTCTGCGGAGCACCCAGGCAAGCTTTGGTGAAAGACCCAGGGATGGATAGGTCATCTCTAGAGATCTAACCACATCAGAAGGGAAGCCAGGGACTGGGAACTTGGGGTTACAGAGTCAGGGACAACTTTTATCTTGGCAGGAGGTGGGGGGCGGCACTTCCCCAGGGAGCTGGACCTTAATAGATAAAAACCTGGGGTTTGTAAAGCAGAGACGGGAAGGGAGGAAGGCCCAGCCAAGACTCAGCGGGTGAGGGTACAGGCTGTTGAGGAAGTGCCAGGAGATCATGTGTGGCTGGCTCGGAGGGTTGGGTGGCATAGAATGTGTGGGGGCCAAGGAATTCATTTGAAAGGGCTCAAATGTCAAGCTCAGAGCTTGTTTCCCGGTTGAAAAAGAGAAGGCATTTTCTGAGCCGACCCTTACAAAGACACGTGGAAAGTGATTAGCACCAGGGAGTTTGGAGGGTGGGTGACCATGGAGGAGACTGCAGAAAGAGGTCCAGGCAGAAGAGCTGGAGTCTTGATCCAGCACTCCCGGTGAGGTGAACTTCCCTCCCCACCCAAGCCAGGCTTGGCCAAAGTCTTTCTCTTACAAATGGAGCTGGAGGCTGACACTCTCCAGGAGGCTATATCCACACAGACTGGTGAGGCCCAGGGCCTAGGTGTCTCTTCTGCAGTGACACTGACAGAACACCAAAATGGAGGATGGAGTTGACGGGCCAGGACACCATTCTCCCATCAGGGAATCCTGCTATTCATTCTACACCAAGGTTAATGTAGGTCTCGGGGTCTGGATGACAGGGTGATGGAAGAGCCCCCCTGAGACCCACTGGAGGGCAGGGACATGGTTCAGTGGGTAGAATGCTTGCCTAGAGTGCAAGAAGCCCTGGGTTATTGCCAGCAGTGAATAAAACAGGTACATGCCTACAAAGCCCAGTGCTCAAGAGGTGGAAACAGGAGGATTAGAAGTTTAAGGTCATTCTACAGACTGAGTTCAAGGCCAGCCTAGGCTACATAGACCCTGTCTTAAGGGGGTGTGTGGGGGGGACCCACTATGGTGGCTCTTCATGAAACAAGGCCTTCCTCTTCTGAATACCCTCTGCGGCTCAGTGCTCCTTTCCCAAATACTCCCTGGCCCCGGCTATGTGCCCCATCTGTGCAGGGTGATAGGGCAGAGTGAGGAAGCAGAGATGGCCTGGCTTCACAACACAGCTAATGGGCTTCTCTAGAGGTTAGGGGGGGTCCTGCAGCTAGGTTCTTCCCATTAGGTCCTACTGGTGGCTTAGGGACCCAAGGGCAGCTCAGGGGAAAATATGGGTTAAAGGGTGCACCAGACAGGCCTAGGAAGGCAGTTAGGGGAGTGAAGAGATGCCATCGGAGGGCACTTCTTACTCATGAGGTCAGCAAGAGCTTCTTGGTCCTATGAGAAGCCATGAGGACAATGGTGATTATCCCATAAACAGCTGGGTAATTAGGCCACAAGAAAGCCCCAAAGAAAGGCTCCTGGGGGCAGCCAGGCATGGTGGTACACACCTTTAATCCCAGAGCTCCAGAGTTAGGTTACAGGCAGATCTCTGTGAGTTTGAGGTCAGCCTGGTCCACATAGTGAGTTCCAGGCCAGCCAGGGCTACATAGTGAGGCCCTGTAGTATTCAAACTCCCTTCAGCTTAGAATCAGGTGGCATAGCCACTTCCTGAAGCTTGTGTGGGGTGAGTGAGGCTCAGCTGGGGCAGGTGGGCAGGAGTTCCAGGTTTTATCTGGCTTTGTGACCTTGGATAGTACATTCTCCAAGCCTCTGTTTTCTCATCTACAAAATAAAGGTAATAGTTCCTTTCTCATGGAGACTTTAGGAGCATAAAGTGAGGAATTTTTGTAAACTGTAACAAGCAACAATTCAACAACATTCCAATAAATAGCATAAACACTTATAATTAAAAATAAAATGGGGCTGGAGAGATGGCTGAGTGGTTAAGAGCACTTACTGCTCTTTCGAAAGTCCTGAGTTCAATTCCCAGTACCTACATGGCAGCACACTGATGCTGTCCTTCTGGTGTGCAGCCGTACATGCAGACTAGGCACCCATATACATAAAATACATAAATGAATAAATCTTTAAGAAGAAAGAAAGAAAGACCACAGCCATGAAATTAAACATCTTTTGGTGTCACCCATGAGGCCTTGGTGATGTCCTCACACTCTCAACTGCTTCGTGGTAGGTGGGGCAAGAGGGATACCGGAAAAACCACAACTTCACTCTGCACACTAAGCAGTCATTTCTAAGGATTACTCAGCATGCTAACCTCCCCATGTCCTCCTCAAAACCCAGGAGAATCCAAAGCATGAAAAGTGGCAGATCTCTATGGCAGGGCTTGCCCCAGCACAGTCAGTCCTGCAGGACAGAACTGGCCCTGGCCGCCTTTTGGAGGCTGGCTGTTTAATGAACCTCCTTCCCACTCCCACCCGCAGATAACTGACTCGTCCCTGAGGCCCCACACCTAATCTTCAAAAGTCATTACTCCAAACTTGCTCCAAAACAAGGCCGCCGACCCAGGGACTCTTTCCAAACTGGAAAGGCTAGTTCCCAGCAGTATCTACACTTGGGTCTAGCTCCTGGAGATCAGTTACACACACACACACACACACACACACACACACACACACACACACGCACACACAGTAGCCCTAGTGAGATGGGGCACTGCCACTTCCACCCGACTCTTTCTACAGCACCACCTGCCAGATTAAAAGTTTCCAAACAGATTAAAGTCTTAACTCTCCTTACATGAAACTGTCCCCACTCCCACCCCCTCCACACCATTGTCACTGCCTCCCCTACCACACCTACCAGCCGGCAACCCAGAGTGACTCTGGGAGAGAGGAAGAAATACAAGCACAAGAAGTCTCCAGGACTCCCGGGTCTCTCTACCCACAGATTTTCGCCTCAGGGGCACACACAGACTAATCAAGTTCAGCCACTCGCACCCGAGGGTGTGCGCGCTCGCCCTCTAACACTCGGGTTTCCCCAGTGCGCTGGTCAACAACACCAGGGCGCCACTCACCCGGATCCACGTTCCAGAGGAGACAAAGTTCAACGGCGTCCGTCAGCCGGCTGTCGCGGTCCAGTTCTGCGCAGCACCAAGGCTGGGAGCCGGAGCCCGCGGGATCGAGTCTCCTAATGGGCTCTCCCTGCCGGACGCCGAGTCGACCGGCGCGCCAGTCCCCAGGCCGCACCCGGCGACCTCTCCCGGCGTCCGTTCCCCTCTAGGCACCCCCCTCACCTCCCCGCTGGTCCCCTCCAGGCACCGCGGCCGCGGCTCGCGGTCCCAGAGTCCCATGCCCAGCCGCGCAGGGTCCCACGTGCCTGGAAGCGCCCCGGTTCCGCCCCACCCCGCCTGGCTCCGCACCCCTTGGCCAGGCAGCGAGCGGGAGGGCGGGGCGGACTCTGGGCAGATGCCGGAGCCGCCCCCACCCGCCCCCGCCCCGGCAGATGCCTCCAGTCTGCCACCTGCTTGGGGACGCGGCCCGGCTCCACCGCCCCGGGGTCAGCGCGTCCGCAACCGGTGTTGAGCAGGGAGGGGCGGGAGGCGACCGTCCTGGCTGGACAGAGGCCACCTGCCTCGCTCACCGGATCTGGGGAGGTTTTCAGAGACGCCCAAGTTTTACAAGGTTTGCTAGATGCTGGCGTGGCTCCTGGGGTGCCCAGCGATGGACCTTTATGCTAACTCGCAGCCTCTACTCCGCTGCTCTCCAGCCCATCTCACTTCCGGAGGGACCTGCTCGGACTGCTGGTACCAGGAAGGGTCTTACCCTTTCGTCAGCTGTAGCTGCTTTCCCACACACTTCACCAACAGGTCCCTGAAGTACCCGTTCAGCTTGGCTTCTCATCTTGAACTGCCTCAACTCTTCTCTCTGCCGTGGTCTGAAGACCTTCTGTAGTCACGAACCCTGTTTCTGTCCCCAGCGTGAGGGCAAAGGCCACATCAGCATCTCCCAACTGCTGTCCTGTGAATGGGTGGCGGTCTGAGGGTCTGCCCCCTCCCATCTATGTCCCAGGAACCTAGAGTGTAAGTTCTAGGTCAGCTTTAGCACTTGGTCCTGCTTCAGTTCCTCTCAAGGAACTCATTTTTCTGTGAAATGGAGCCGATCATTCTCACGACCTTACTTCCAGTGTCCATCAGGGAGTCTTCAGATGCCCAAATGGATGGACAACTTCAGAACAGGCCTTTTCCTACGGCTGGGGAGCTTGCTCTCTGCCCTAGGACTGCAGGCCTTGTTAGCTGCATATCAGCTGACCAGAGCCTGGCTCCCAGCCCCAGGAAGGGCCCAGAAAGGGTGCTGGCTGCAGCCTTGTGCAGAGCGAGAAGGGTGGACAGGCAGAGCTGTGTGGCTGAGTCTCTCTGCAGCCTCCTGGGGCTATCATTTAGAACACACAAAGGTGCTTTGTCTGACCTCCTCTGCTGGTTGTGGAAGCTGGTTCAGGCAGCTTCCAGAGTCCCAGATATCTCCACAGCCCACAGTTCAGGGTCCTAGTGTGAGAGAAGCCTTTTTGGTTATTGAAATCCCAGATGATTCCTTTCTCCTGATCTCCCTCGGAGCCACCAAACCTTCTGTCACCGCTGCTTTCCCTGGGACCCCAGCCTCTAAAAGAACCGCAGGATAGATAGTGGCCAGTCTTGGACTTTGCACTTGCTGTGGCCCAATTCCTTTACACCAAAGAAACTACATTCCTGAGATACATGACATCTGAGCTATCATGTCAGGTGATCCAGTAAGGCCTAAGAAAGAGATGAAAGGTTCAGAAGGGCCTCACAACCTTGGATTCAGACTCATGCCTTCCTTCACCTTTTCTGTGACTACTTTCTGAGCTTCAATCTCTCTCTTCCTCTCTCTGTTGTTTTATTCTTTCTTATCTATCTATCTATCTATCTATATATATATATATATATATATATATATATACCTATCTATTATCTAGCTAGATAGCTAGATAGCTAGAGCCAGGCTCTCCCTATGTAGGCCAGGCTGGCCTTGAACTTAGTATATAACTCAGGATGGCCTCAAACTCACAGCAGTCCTCCTGTCTCAGCCTCTTCAGTGCTGGTATTATAGGCACGTGCTACCGTGCCTGGCTCTCAGTCTTCTTTTGTGCACAATGCAGTTACATATTCTTTACTTGTGGCCCTGAGTAAATGTCTTTATATACGGTCTGGTCCATCACCCTGAGCTTCCCGGGTCTGGGCGGTGAGTATCCCCTCTCAGAAGAGCCTGGGAGGTGAGGCTCCCTGGCACTTCCCCGGATATGGTCCATAGTCAGATTTCCCATCATGATTCACATTACCATCTCACTTCCACTTGAGCACCTCTGCTTTCATATCTTTACTTACTCATATCACAATTTGAGAATTTATGACTGAAAGGATTTAGAATCCATATTGATCCAGCCAGGGAATTGAGACCAGTGAGTCATGGTGAGCACCATACGAAGGGCTGAACAGCACTGAGGGCATCTCCCTGAACCTTGAAGCCAAAGAGGGCTAATGGTAAGGCCCGGGCACTGTCATGGTCCCCATGAGGTGTAATGAAGCCACAGGGGCAACTGCATTAGCAGCAGCAGTTCGGGAGCTGAATGGCAAAGCCCCCCCCCACCCCGCCCTGGCTCCCCAGCCCACCTCACATTAGAAGGCTTCCTGTCTCTTTAGCCCTGAGTAAGCGTTTGCCTCCTGGCAGGCATCCTCATCTTCCCTCTCTGACTTCTCTCACCTCCCCTGAGAAAACCTTCTGCTCTGAGAATCCACGATGAGGGTGGGAGGAGTTCCTGCCTGGCCTAGCCTCCAACCCTCCAACCAGCACTGCTAGAATGTCTCCTCTTACCCATATGCTCTGCTTCACAGCTCCCCAGCCCCAATGCCAGGTCTTTCCCTCTCTGCTCCCCCTTCTACCTCCACTTAGCCAGGCTGGGTGAAGTGCTGAACCCTCATTCACTTCCTGCTGGTTCTAGCTACTCCCTCTGCCCCTTGTGTTTCTCTGGCCTCCCCCTCCTCTCCCAACTGTAGATCTGCTAAAACCTCCTCCAGATGCCACAGCTCTCAGCACACTGTCACCGTCTCCCCCTTGGGTGGGAATCTCTTTGGAGGTGGGACCCAGTCCATCCTACACACAGCTGAAGGTCCAGCTACTGGCACTGTCCCCGACAAATGATCAGCCTCCAGAAGGACTCTTTATAGCTCACCTTCTTTGTGCTAATTACCATGTTAAGGCATCTCCACAAGGACCCTGTGAGTCGGGCATTATCATTCCTGTGGCACATCTAGGGAAACCAAGGCTCATACAGTAAGTGCATTGTGGGTTCCCTACCCTCAGAACTGTACTTTGCTGGGGAAAGGCCCTGAAGAGAACTTTTTAGATCACGGTTGGGCCCTGGTGTTGGGGTCTACACTGGCAGCTCCCATTATGCAGAGCTGGGCTGACTATCCAGCCTTGTCTTCCAGGCTCCAGGGATTGCTGCCTGAGCCTAAATGGTTCTTTTTTCCTCCCCCCTCCTTCAGAACGGGAACTGTGCTCCTCAAGTTTCCCTGGCCGGGGCCAGGGCTTGAAAAGCAAATGAAGCTTGGAGGCTCCAGCTCTGGCTTGCTAGGAGGCAGGCACTCCAGAGAAGCAGCCCTGAGAAGCAGGAAGCCTAGGCAAAGGTCCCTTCTACCTCCCCTAAGCAAGATCTAATTTGCAAGACCCTGTACAGAATGAAAATGTGGGCCCTTTGTTAAAAAATTAATAAGAATTGTAAGATGGTGACAGAAGTATCGAATCAAGTACGGGGCTGGACGTGGTGGCATGTGCCTTTAATCCCAGCACCTGAGAGGCAGAGGCAGGGGGATCTCTGTGAGTTTGAGGTCAGCCTGGTCTACAGAGTGAGTTCCAGGACAGCCAGAGTTATATAATAGAGAGACCGTGTCTCCAAATAAACAAGCACTAATGGTGCAGCGTTTTCACCCAGGAAGCTAGTTCTGCCCTCAGGCCTTTTTTCCCCTCATCTGTCAAATGGGCTAAGGGGAGCCATCTGCCAGGCAAGGTAAGGAAGAGGGAGGAGACATGCGTAGGAGGTTCGGTGAACAGCATGAGAGTTGGATAGGGCTCTTCATGGACATGACTTTTTAATGTGTGTGTACAGGTGCACCTGGAAAGATGTGCACGTGTGTATACGCACACCTGGAGGCCCAAGAACCCTTCAGGTGTCGGCCTCAGGGGTTCCATCCACCTCTTTTGGGACAGGGTCTCCCGCTGTCCTGGAGCTCACCAATCAGGCTGCATGTCCAGCCAGTGAGCCCAGCGGGTCTTCCTGTCTCTGCCTCACCAGCCCTGAGATTACAAGCAGTGTCACCATGCCCAGCATAGCCACATGGGTTCAGGGGATCAAATTCAGGTCTTCAGGCTTGCAAGGCAAACACATATAAACTGAGCCATCTCTCCATCCTACACACACCCAACTCACGAACATTGGATTTTTTGGTGGATGAATTCTTGACAAGAACTTGATTCTTTTTTAAAAATTAAAAATTAATTTTATTTTATATGCATGGGTGTTTTGACTACATCTATGTCTGAATACCATGCTGATACCTAGTGCCTGTGGACATCTGAAGACAGCGTCAGAGCTCCTAAGACTTGATTAGATGATTGTAAGCTGCCATGTGGGTTCTAAGAACCAAACCTGGTCCTCTGAAAGAATATCAAGGACTTTTTTGTTTTGTTTTTCGAGACAGGGTTTCTCTGTTGTAACTCTGGCTGTCCTGGAAACTCACTCTGAATGCCAGGCTGGCCTCGAACTCACAGAGATCGCCTGCCTCTGCCTCCCACGTGCTGGGATTATCAAGAACTCTTAACACTGAGCCTCTTGATTCTTTTTATTTAAAAAAGAGTTTACTTTTAGGGTGTCTGTGTGTGTGTGTGGTGGCGGGGAGACGGGGACTTGAGTGCAGTGCCATCAGAAGCCAGAAGAAAGTATCAGGTGCCTAGCGATGGTGCTACAGGTGTAAGCCACCTGAGGCGGATGCTGGGAACTGAGCCCAGGTCCTCTGGAAGAGCAGCAAGGATTCATAACACTGAGCCATATCTCCAGCCCCAATAATTTTATTCCCCCTTTCAAGCATCCAACCTGTGTCAAGAGAAATAAGTCATTTTATCAGTGTTGTACAGAGACTCAGTGGGGGAAGCCAAGATCAGAGAAGCAGAGGGGAGGCTGAGGGGACTGATAGAGAGAGGAACAGAGATGGAAGAGACTGCTCAAGACAAAGTCAGCCATTGTGCAGAACACAAAGGCCTGACAATAGCCTCCCTGTGGGGGTGGGCTGGATGCAAGGATAGAGCATGGTGAACACATGGTAATCAGGGAGCTGCCAGGAGTTACCTCTCAGTCCTTCCCTGATTGGGATAGGAGTGAGGGGTGGTGTGTAGGAGCCAGAAAATGATCAGTAAAGAGAATCAGATCTGGGGCTGGGCTCCTAACACCCTGTTACATGTTCCTAGACCCAAAGTCTTCCACTAGGGCAGACGGCCCCAGCTCCTCTCTGGCAGCGTGCCCCATGCTACTCACTGCATGGTCTCTTATCTCATTAGGGGCAGTCAGTCTCCTAATCTGGCTTCTGTGCTCCCCATCACCTGGGGACACACAAAACATAGTCCCTTGTTGTGCCATGCGAAGCCTGTTATGATTTTCCTTGATGCCCTTCTGCAGTTACCTGCTACACTCAACAGCCTCACATGGGACATCCCACCACTGCCCACACCTCGGTCCTTCTTCACACACAGCCTTGTGCTTGTGTGTCCTTCGGAGAGACATTCTACCCCTGCTTTACTGTGGGCTGAAATCCTCCAGCAGTCAGTGCTCCACCTCCTCAGCGGGGTTTAACCTCATCCATTAACACGGCAATCCATTCCTCCAGAGAGCTGGGTTTACCCACTGTCTCAAGTGCTCACCCCTCGCTGACTTGTGTGATTGGTTGTTTGCATCCACAAAGTCCAGCAGGGAAGCGGCAACATTTGAGCTGAGTCTTGCAGGGCTGGGGACCGCAGCCGCCCTCTGTGGCTGTGGAAAGCAAGCAGCTCTCCCTCAGACACCTTCTGAATCAGTTTGGTTCCTGAGTTCCAATGACAAGAGATCCACAGCGGCAGAGGCCATTATCCAGCAAGATTAATAGATTCCCAGGTCTGTGGGTGTGGTGGCACACACCTGTAATCCCATCTCTTAGAAGGAGGAAGATGCAAATTTGAGGCCAGCCTGACTACAGAGAAAAACCTGTCTTGAGATGAACAGCCCTGGGGTTGGACAGGTGGCTCAGAGGCTGGCTTCTCTTGTAGAGGGCCAGCATTTGGTTCCCAGCACCCATGTACCCTCGTCAGGAGGCTCACAACCACCTGTAACTCCAGGTTCGGGGGTCCAACACTCTTCTGGTTTCCAAGAACAACATGCAAATACATGGTGCACAAACGCGCCCACGGGCAAAACACTCATATGCATAAAATAAGAAAAATAGTTTCTTTAAACAACAAACAAAACTTAGCTGAATTTGTTTACCAGGACTATCGATTTGCCAAGGAATGATGTGGACCTTCTTTACTTATTCCTCTTTACTTTGAAGTAATTTTTGTTAGCTCATTCTAGTCTCATTCCCTGGTTGTTTTTTATAAGTGCGCTGAAGTGAATGCTTATTGTTTATATTTATTTACTTGTGTATTTATTTGCGGAGGCAGGAGTTATTCTGAAGTCCTGATCAACATAGAGTTTGTTATGTACACCAGTCCGGCCTCAGAGGTGTAGCAATCTTGCCTCTGTCTCCTGAATGCTAGGATTACCTGCGTGAGCCGCCATGGCTGTCCTCCTACTTACTGTCATTCTTTCCAAATAATGCTGTTTAAAGCTATCAGACAGGCAGACAGACAGAGGGACAGAGACATAGAGAGAGAGAGACAGAGACAGAGTCATATTATTTTACAACCAGTGAGTGACTGAATTTTAGCTTTTAAAACATTTTGTTTATTTGCGTGTGTGTTCATGTTTGCATGTGTGAGAGCACATCCATAAGCACGCAGGTGGAGGCCTAAGGCTGGTGTGGGAAGTCATCTCCTATAGATCTCCTACCTTATTCTTGAATCAGTGTCTCTCAGTCAGACCCCAGAGTTTGTGGATTGGTTAATCTCAAGAGCCACCTTGTCCTTGTCCTCACCTTCCAAGACTGGCGTTATGGGTGGGTTGCTATGTCCACCTGGCATTTCCAGGGGCTCTGGTGTTCTGATCTTATACTCGCGCGGTAAGCCCTTCAAGAACACTCAGCAATTTCCTCTTGCATTTTTATTTACTCTTTAGCTCAAATAAATATAGTGGCATGTGCCTGTGATGCTAGCATTAGACAGTCTAAGGTAGGAGAATGGAATGGTTAAGGCCAATCTGGGCTACAAAATGACAATCTATCTCAAAATTTAAACAAACAAATTCAACTCTAAACCAGGAGCGATTGTGCATGTCTGTAATCTCAGCACTTGAGAAGTTAGAAGCATTTCCAGGTCGGCCTGGACTACAGAGTGAATTCCAGGTCAGACAGAGCTACATAGTGAGACCTTCTCTTGACACAAACAACAACAAAACCCCTTAGAGCTGCAAACACATCCTTTTAACATAGCCTCCTGAAAACCTTGCCCCGGTTGGCACAGCTTGTCACATCTGGGAGTAGATACTGGCCAGTCAGGATTGGACTTTGCGAGTTTGGACTCCTTATTGTCAAGAAGGGTCTTAGATGGACACCTTTGGTGAGAGCTCTTCCTTTGGTAGATTCTCTTGCACTTTGGTGAGCTGCAGCCCTGTATGGCTCTTGGTCAGAGCCAGATCTAGCTCTGATAGATGTTCTAAGAAAAGCTTGGCCCCTTTGAATCCAGATTCACTTCTGGACTCAAGAACAAGACTCCGGTAACAGATCCAAAGTAACTGTCCAATTTCTTAACATTTTTTCTTCTTGTTGTTTTTAGATGTATTTATGTATGTGTGTGCCCATGTGAGTATGTGCGCCTGTGAGTGCAGGTGCCCTAGGGTTCCAGAAAAAGGCATCAAATCTCCTGGAGCTAGAGTTAGAGATAGTTCTGAGCCACCTGATGCGGATGCTGGGAGCTGAACTCAGGTGCTCTGCAAGAGCAGTGCACAGATCTAGGAAGATGGCTCAGCAGTTAAGAGGGCTTGCTTTTCTTCCAGGAGACCTGGACCCAAGTCCAGCACCCAGCACCCACATTCAGTGACTTGTAACCTCCTGTAACTCCAGCTCCATGGGCTCTGACACCTACTAGTCTCCATGGATACCCTTACAAATCTAGCATATACACAAAGACACACACATACACACACACACCATGGCACATGGAGGTCAGATGACAACTAGCAGTAACTGGTTCTCTCCTTCTACCATGTGGGTTCCAGGGATTGAACTCTGGTCCTTGATGGCAAGCACCCTTATCTGAACCGCCTTGCCCACTAGACTTTCACGTAATCTAGGCTTCTTTTGTGAAGTCAATCTCCTGCAGTGATAGTTCCCAACACGGTCAACTCCTGTGATCATTGAACCTAGGGAATGGGAGTTCCCACTCACAAGTGACTTGCACAGCTGAACATTGCCCTCTGTCTTACTGACCATCTTGCCTTCCCTCTTCAGGTGCAGCCTGTCCACAGTGTTCCAGAGCTTGTAAATGTTCAAGAACATCTTGAGCCCAGTAAAGTCCTAATAGATAATCATGTTGGTGACTGGAGGATGCCCAGGTGGGGTGTGCTGGCAATATTGTTTAAATGCATTGTGATGTTCTAGTTTTTCTACAAGTATATAGGGAAAGAGGGCTATTTAAAGTTTGCAAAGAAGCTCTTTGTTTTGTTTTGTTCTGTTCTCTGTGCTCTCCACACAGCCCTGACTGTTCCCTGCAAAGGATTAAACCTGCAGTTTGCATTTATTTTAGTCTTTGTGTGATCTATGGATATTTTATTCATGTTTTACTTTATTTACTATTATTTCATGGTGTGTGTATGTGTGTGTGTGTGTGTGTGTGTGTGTGTGTGTGTGAGAGAGAGAGAGAGAGAGAGAGAGAGAGAGAGAGGTGTATGTCAGGGAGGAGCTGGGGGATCAGGACAACTCTTAGGACCTAGCTCTTCCTGCCCACTCTGACCTCTGGGGATCCAGCTCAGGCTTGCACAGCACACACTTTTATCTGCTGAATCATCTTGCCAGTACTGTTCTATGGTCATGTTAAGGGAGATGTGTGTGTCTTTTTATAGGATTTACTTCTTGTTATTTCATTAGTCTAGTTCTAAACACACACAAGGAACATGAACTTAACTTTAGGTCAGTGTATGTCCATATTTATTTTTAACCTTTGCACTCCTTCCTTATACTGAAAGTGATGTGTCTCTCGTTTCTTTTTCCTCTGAATCAAACTCTTCTTCTATTTTCTTTTTAGTATTTGATGCTCTATATTCGATATATAGAAGTTCTGTGTGTGTGTGTGTGTGTGTGTGTGTGTGCGCGCGCGCGTGTGCATACAGGAGCCCTTGGAGTCCAGAAAAGGGAGTTGGCTTCCCTGGAATGGAGTCACAGGTGGTTGTGAGTCACACCGTGTGGCTCTGGGAACCAAGTTCCAGTCCTCTGCAAGAGCATCGAGGGTGGAGCCATTCTCTATCTGTGTGTGTGTTACCAGTGGGTGCCAGCTAGCATCGCAACTATTGTTTCTTACGTCACTGTTGACATCTGCTACTTTATTTCATTTTTTTTTACTTAGCTTTGTCTGTGCTTTGTCACAAACTTTTTATGCCATTTAACAATTAATTTTTTTTATATTTTGAATGAGGAGTTGGAGAGAAGAATCAACAGTTAAGAACCCTTGTTGCTCTTGCAGAGGACCCTAGTTTGGTTCTCAATACTCACATGGTAGCCCCAAACCATTCTTAACTCCAGTTCCAAGAGATCGGATGCTCTCTCCTGACCTCCTCGGGGACCAAGCATGCACAGGGTGCACTACATACATGCAGGCAAAATATTCACACACATAAAATAAAATGAACAGATCTAATTTTAAGTGAAATAAAATTTGAATGAGGGGCTGGAGAGATGGTTCAGTGGTTAACAGCGATTACTTCTCTTTTAAAGGTCCCAAGTTTAGTGCTCAGCACCCACATCAGGTAACTCACAAACTCCTGTAAATTCAGCTCCAGTGGAACCTGACGCCTCTGTTCTCCACGGACACCTTCACAGAGATACACGTACCCACCCATACAGACAAATGCATGTGCATAGCATTTAGAATAATAAAGAAAATTTAAAATTCAAAGTTTGAATGTGTAATGTATTTCCATGGTCCAAAGTTTCATCTTTATATATTTTTTTTCTTGCTTGCTTGATGTGTGCAAGGCAAGCAGTCTACCAACTGAGTTTCATCCTATTTCCACACCCCTAGTCCCACCTATTTGTTGTGACACAGACTAGAGCATTCTGTCCTCTTGTCTCTGCCTCTCCGGTGCTGAGATTACCAGCATGTGCTGCCATGCCCTGCAACAGTGTGTCTTTTTGTTTGTTTGTTTGTTTTTGAGACAGGGTCTCTCTATACAGCCCTGGTTGTTCTGGAACTCTCTCTGTAGACCAGGCTGGCCTTGAACTCACAGAGATCTGCCTGCCTCTGCCTCCCGAGTGCTGGGATTAAAGCATGTACGACCACTGCCTGGCCAACAGTGTGTCTTAAGGTCTATCCAAATCAGTACACTGGGAGCTTATAGAGGCCCATCGTGTAACTACATCATCATGTATTTAACCGTGCATTGGTGGATTTTTTCTAATACAAACAATGCTGTGATGAGAAACTATATATATACTTTTTGCTCAATTGCCAACATGCACAGAAAAACTTTATTGCAACACTGTTTCTAGATCAAAAACTTTATGCACTTATAGAATTGTTGCCTTCTGTGGGACTGTCCTAGAGCTAGAGTGAGTCGAAGCTGGCTTGGAACCCGCTAGGAGTTCAGCTGCTCCTTGCCTTAGCCTGGTCAGTACCCAGCTTCTCAGAAGCAAAGAAATGTGGCTTGGTTGATGCTTTGTGTGCATTGTAACTGGAAGCGGAGAGTCCCCACATGCAGATGAGGCAGCGCCAGTGTCCTTGTCTTAACCAATGGGTCCCATTCTTGGGACCAATGACCCCTCCCCTGGCTACACCCTATAAACGTACCCTAAAAACCTGCATTAAATGAGATCGCCCTATGATGCATGTCTCCCGAGTTCCTGTACTCCGGCAACTCACCGAGCTCCAACCAAAGGCAGGATGGAAATGCAGTAAGAACCTCAACCTCCATGCCTCATTCTCATGTAGCTTCCCGCCTGGGGACCGCCAGCCATGGGTGGCTATGGCCACTCCACGGCCAGGAAGCTGCGGCTGGGGACGCTGGCGTGGGTGCGATTTCTTTTAACAACAGCCTTCTCCTGTTAAAGTATTATTTATTATGTAGGCGATATATTAGTAACGAGCCATGACAACTCTCAGGGATTCAGTACCCAGGCGGCTTAAGCAGAGGTCCATCTCACATCCTCTCTCATGGCCTCTTCACAGGGCTCTCATGTTGGTTCTGCTGTCTCCCTGTCGCAGACCCTGGGTGCTTTATTCAATCAAAACTCCCTCCTTCCTCCACACAGTCAGTCCTTCATCATACAAATGAATTGAACCTAACACTTGTCAAGGTCTGCCAGCAGACTTGTTGCCAGCCCAGGTGGGTGTCTAAGCTGGGGATGAGCCAGAGCCTTCTCTGATCACCCAGCTGCAGATCACTGATGGTGATAGGGAACCTCCATCTGAATCAACGTACACAGATGGCCTGTTCATGTGGAGATCTGGGGGGCTACTCCATTGCTTTTAGCACAGAGGTGTTAACAGGTGTAGGAAGCAAGTCCTTTACGTGCTGCAAGGCATTGGGAAGCACCCTTGCCCCATACAGCCCGTACACAGGAGCGTGATCCCATAATAACTATAAAATATCTAATTCAGACATCCCATAATATTCTCCTCCGTAGATACGAATGTGCCCATGTCCTCATTAACATTGGGTTCTTCCAATCTGATAGGTGAAAAATCAAGTCTCCAGATAGTTTTCATTTACGTTTATCTCATTTTGTACACGTCTTTTCCTAACAAAAGACTCTGTCTGTTAAGATGTCCTTTCCCATTATATCCTACAGATATCTTTCTATCAGGTTGTTGGATCTTATCCTGCATCTGTCAACTGAATTGAAAATAATTTCCCTTGGTTTGACATTTATCTTGAGGCCTTACTCAGGGTTTGCAGAACTTATTTCCCTGGTGTGTTCGTCACTGTTCTATTGCTGTGAAGAGATGCCTTGGCACGGCAGCTCTCATAAGAGAAAGCGTTTAGTTGGGGCTTGCTTACAGTTTCAGCGGTTTAGTCCACGGTCACCATGGCATCATGCGTGCATATAGGGCGGTAGCTGAGAGCTTCGTCCTGATCCACAGGCCTAGCGTGCGCTTTTGAAAATCTCAAAGTCCGCCCCCAGTGACGCATTTCCCCCCACAAGGCCACACCCCCTAATCCTTTCATACAGTTCCACTCCCTGATGACTAAACATTCAAATATAGGAGCCTATGGGGGCCATTCTCATTCAGACACCCGCACCTGGGTCTCATGTCTGAATTAGTTCCTTGATGGTTTCTGGACCTTGAGTCAGAATCAGAAACGTCTTTGTACTTCACGATGTTTGTTCCGTTATGCTACCATGGAGCCAGCTCCTCTGTCCCCATGCTTTCTTTTATTCTTCTTTCATAGCTTTTAATATGTACATGTAACACAGTTGGGAATTGTATTATATAAATATTTTTTCTAAGGAATATACTGTGTTGTTACTTTATTTATTTTGAAACAAGGTCTCATGTAGCTCAGGCTGGTCTTGAACACCTGACTTAGCTAAGGATGACCTTGATGACCTAAGGATGATCCTCCAGTCTTTGCAGGGTTGAAAAGGATGTGCTTGAATTTTGTTTATAAACATGGGAATGTGTAAGTATATGGTTATAGTGGCACATTTCTGTCATTCCAAGTGCTTGCAATACCAATGCAGGAAGATCTCAAGTTCAAGGCCAGCCTGGTCAACTTAGCGAAACCTTGTCTCAAAACAATCAGACAAGCCATAAAAATGTCATCTTTGCCTTTATTCATGTGTATCTGTTTCATATTTAATGTGGCCTCATTCACTTTGGGTATTTTTTTTTCTTGTTGCTTTGAGGTTTTCTTGCAATTGTTCTTTGATTATTGCTCTTTTCTTGTTGTTATTATGCATTCCTCATTCTTCATGCTTTTATCTTCTATAATGATTCAGAAAGTAGAAATAAAGTCTGCAATTACATAAATCTTCAGAGTAGGCAAGCTCATGTATTGAAATTCCTGTCACCAAATTCAATACATTTGTGTTGCTGCTTCTTCAAGTCTGTTATCACCCAGCTTTCAGAGGAAACTAACACTCAGGTATGTTAAGTCATTTGCAGGTTCCCCTCTGGATGGAGAGACATTTTGCAGGCTTAAATTAAGCCAGCCAGGGCCACTGGGAATGGAGGAAATCTCAGGGAGAGATTTCAAAGTAAAATCCCCATGGCCTCACCGCCCTTGATACCAAGCCCCGGGAGCTTTGCCAATCTGCTATGTGCAAAATCCTGTCTCCTTGGAGCTGTGATTTGCACTGCTCTTTGGAGTGAGACCCAGCATCTTTTCACACGTTTGGGGGCCATTCTCATCCCCATTTCTGTGAGCAGCCCATTCACATTGTTTTCCTCTTGGGAAGTCCCAGCAGAAAACCACATCAAAGCTCCCTGGACTGTTCGTTTGCAGAATGACAAACAAATCATTCCGAGGGGTTTATCCTGTCTCTTATAAAGTCATTTCTGGGATGATGAGCTTTTCATCGGAACCTTTAGAACAATTTTCTTCCTCCTTGTGCTGCGATATCTTTTCCAGGGTTCTGTGAATTTTACTTCACCCTCTCTTGATCAGGAGGAAATGAAGCTCGGCGGGCCCCACCCCCTGACCCTCTCAACTGTGAGCTGTATTGCTTAATAACGGTCGATGTCTCAACTCCACCATTAGACAGTGTAGATGCAGAAACGGAGAAACTGATGGGGTGGATTAGAGGAATTGCCATCATTACTGTCATCATAATGGCTGGCACTTAAGCAGAGCTATGTATGTGTGGATTTAATAATAATAAGTATGCATACACATATCATATACATGTATATACCCCAAACATATATGAACTACATTTACATACATTACATACATAAATTGAATTTTCAGGACACTCTTGCAAGGTGGGTATCACACCCCCCATGAGGCAGATGACAAAGCAAGGCACAGAAAGGTTATGTAATTTGTCCAAGCCCACGCAGCTGGTAACTGATTGAGCCGGAACGCTATGGTATCTGGCCTCAGACTCCACACTCTTTCCCTCTCTGACTGACTTGGAAGATCCTCCATATTAATGTCTAGTCAGAAGCCTGTCTGCTCAGGGCTTCTGTGGGATCCCTGGACACAAGTGTGCACTGACAATTAATCTGTTTTCTCTACCACAGGACCGTGGGTTGTCTCTTCATTAATTCGATTAATACTCTGATTATTTCTTTTAACAAAAATCTATCGTGTGGCTGGTTACATGGGGCATGTCCTGCACTAGCTGTCCGGTGTGTCGAGATAAATTAGGTGTGGCCCTGGTTTTTAAGGGCGCTGTGGCACAAGGGAGCAGGAGATAGCTCTTACAAGGTTACCCCGTTACCACGGGACACAGGGAGGAGCAGGCAGTGTGTTATTCTCGTCTGTATCTAGTCAGCCATCCCTCCACCCCGAACTTCGCTCTGGGCCCTTCTATCTTCAGATTATGTGACCACGGCCAGCTTCTGTGTTTTTGTGTGTCTACCTCCACCTCTCCACTGGGTATCCAGGTTGTAGGGATAAATGGAGTATTTGTCACCCCTTGGTGAGGGGCAGGAAGCCAGAGAAGGAAGGCTTCTGCAGAGGACAGGTGAACACTTTAGAGGGCACACTCTGGCTCAAGTGTGGATGGACTGAAAGTGGTGTGGGAGACTGCTCAGTCACCTGGGAAGAATGTGGGGTCTGAGGAAAGACTGCCCCGGAGGAGGGAAGACAGCTATGAATGTTAAGGACAGGAAATCGAAGAGGTTTACTAATTCACTCAGCAACGTTAATGAGCATGTAGGTGCCAAGCCCTGTGCCAAGTGTCGGGAATTCATCAGAAACAAGGTAGCGAGTCTCTGCCTTCACTCAGCCTGGAGGGAAGGACACTGGAGTCATAGAAGAGGTGACAGGAAATGCCCAGGGCACGGGAGGGGACTTGAGGAATGACGCCTGGCTGATGTCCACTGATGTCCAGACTCCTGCCTTTGCTGCAGGTGCAGGCGGTGGTGGGGTCACTGGCTAAGCTGCAGAAGCTGGGAGGGCAGAACCCTGTAGCTGTCTGTCTGGGCCCCCTAAGGCCAGGCCAGGGCAGAAGCAGGGGAGACTGTGAACGAGCATCTGCTAAACTAGTAACAGCCAGTTGACTGTGCCGCCTGTCCAGACCCCAGCTTGACCTAGAAAGAGGAAGATGGGGAGTGGTCCAGAAAGAAGTTTGAAGTTTCAGGAGGCCCCGTGGTTACACAATGCTAACAGGTGGCTATGACTTCCTACTTACCCAACAGGCCCTAGGAGGCAGCTGATACTCTCCTGACACCTTCCAACTGATGCCGACTGCCAGGATTCGGTGTGTTTGGACCTGGGCAATGGGACACTCAGGGACATTCTGGGACCATGAGCGTGGGGCCCCATGGTTTGCTAGAAGCCTTCTTAGAACTAGAAAGGAAAAAAAAACCAAAACCTGTCTTATAAAGGTCTCTGGGGTAGGCCCTTCTGCTGGCTCCTGCACCCTGCAGGGTGTCTCCCTACTTTAGCCCCCTGAGGCTGGATAAGTCTACTTCCATCCAAGGACAGGACTGCCCATTACCCTTTGTGTCCCCAGCAGCTGGCCCAGACAGCCAGAAAGTCTTTCAGTTTAATTCAGAGTCAGTTGCCTCCTGACTGCAAAAGGCTCATCTTCCCATCCCAGAGGTCCCCCAGGAGCCTCTCAAACACCAGATCATTCTTGGTGCGGGTGAGGATGCTCAGAGTCAAGCCCTGAGTGGATGTGCCAAGGCTCTGAAAGCATCTTCTCTAGGAGTGCAGCGGTACCAACTTGATACCCATGATTGTCCCTCCCCAGTCAATATCTGGTAGGCTCAGATCTTGAAATTTGAGGGCTAGAGAGCGTCTCTCTCTGCAGTCTCATCATTCAGACCCTGATCACAAATGCTCTCAGCATTAGGAAGTCCCCGATCCTGGGACCTGAGACCTGCCTTCTGTGACTCCCTGAGGGTTTCTTTCCTCTGCCCCAGGGCCAAAAATAGCTCACTGAAGCCAGGACAGAGGTGGGGACAGGGACTCTGCTGTACCTGAGAGGTGAGAAGTCAGCAGGAGGTCACTTCTCCAAAGCCACTGTGACAGTGACATTGTGGATTACTGTTACTTAACCACTGTGGGGCTACAGCAAGGCCACATACAAGAAGGAAGCTCACTGCTGTGGCTATTCTGAGGCAGGGAAGGGAGCCAAGGTGGTTGAGAGCACCTGCACATGCAAGCTGTGAGAGCTGCTACTAAATTTTCTGAGCCTGTTTTCTCCTTTTCTTTTTCTCCTTTCTCTTTCGTCTCTTTATGCCTTTCTTTTATCCCACCCCTTTCTCTCTTTTTAAGATACGGCCTTGTGTGTCCCAGGCCAGGATGCAGCTATGAGTGACCTTGAGCTTTTGGTCCTCTGCCTTTAGCTCCCTAGTGCTGGGATTTTGAGAAGGCATCAACGCATTTGGGCTTTTTTGTTTTGTTTTGGTTTTTTGAGACAGGGTTTCTGTGTTATAACAACTCTGGCTGCCCTTGAACTCCCTCTGTAAACCAGGCTGGCCTCGAACTCACAGAGATGTGCCTGCCTCTGCCTCCCAAGAGCTGGGATTAAAGGCATGCACCACTACTGCCCAGCTAATACATTTGGTTTCATATGGTGCTGGGAGGTCTAACCCAGGCCTTCATGCACACAGATATTCTGCTGTCTTAGTTACGGTTACTGTTGCTATGATGAAACACCATGACCATGAGCATCTCGGGGTGGAAAGGGTTTACTGGTCTTACACTTCCACATCACTGTTCATCATCAAAGGAAGTCAGGACAGGAACTCTAGCAGGGCAGGAACCTGGAAGTTCCTGATACAGAGACCATGAAGGGGTGCAGCTTACGGGCTTGCTCCTCAGGGTTTGCTCAACCTGCTTTCTTATAGCACCCAGGACTATCGCCTAGGGGTAGCACCACCCACAGTACACTGGGCCTCCCACACCAATCACTAATTAAGAAAATGCCTTAAAGGCTTGCCTACAGCCCAGTCTTCTAGAGAGTCTCTCAACTGATGTTCCCTTCTCTCAGGTTACTCTAACTTGTGTCTTCCTTCCTTCCTTCCTTCCTACTTTCCTTCCTTCCTTCTTTCCTTTTTCTCTTTTCTTTCTCACTGTGTAGCACAGGCTATCCTGAACTCACTATGTAGCTCTGGCTGTGGCTTCAGATTTTTGGCAATCTTTTCGCCTTGATCTCCTGAATTATGGGCGATTATGGGCAAACAGCAGTTTCTTCCTTCCTTCCTTCCCTCTTTCCTTCCCTCTTTCTTTCTTTCTTTCCTTCTTTCTTTCTTTCTTTCTTTCTTTCTTTCTTTCTTTCTTTCTTTCTTTCTTTCTTTCTTTCTTTCTCTCTCTCTCTCTCCCTTCCTTCCTTCCTTCCTTCCTTCTTCTTTGTCCCCCTTTCTTCCTCTTCTTCCTCCTCTTCTTCATCTTCTGATACAGGATTACATGTAACCAAGCTGGCATCAGACACCTTACTCAGCCAAGAATGGCATTGCCCTCCTGATCCTTCTCCCTCTATCTCCCAAGTGTTGGGATTAAGGCCTGTACCACCATGCCAGCCATGGGTGTGTGTGTGTGTGTGTGCTCACACAGTGTAGCCTAGGCTGGCCTCCAGTAAGTGGGTGGGGTGATTTTTTGCACATGATGATTTTTGTAGCACCGCAGAGGATTTCAGCAAATATGTGCTCTTGTGTGTCCTCTGGAGACAGTGTGACTACACATACAGCCCATCTCCCCAGAACTCTTCTGGCCAACTCCTGCAATCTGATGGCCAAGAACAGCTGCCTGATTGGCCTGCAGCAGCTGCCTCACAGTGAAGAGAGAACAAGCCTATGAAACCTTGGCAGTTTCCCAGCTCTGCAGGCTGCACCTGTCTCATGGCTTCTCCCGGGTCTCTCTACCTGAGAGAACCAGGACTCCCTTACTCCAGAACCATTTATTTGTACAGCTCTTCAAGCTGCCCTCCTGTGGTTATCAAAATTTCCCAATTGGAGTAGGGAATTCCCTACTGGAGTTCCCTGTTGGAGTAGGACTGCTGGGGTGATCCAGGAGAAAGAGGCGCTGAAGGCAGATGAGGGCTGAGGGGCCACACAGAAAGCCCGGTGCCCAGCCAGAAGCGGCCAGGCAGGCAGGCTTGTGGCATCCCGAGGTTCTACAGTTTAGGTAGTTCACATTTTGCTCTTGTCTGACTGTAGAAACAAGATCTCTGCACTGCAGAACTCTTGAAAAATATAGAAAAGTACCAACTGGAAACAAAAACTCCCACTGTCCTGACTTATTTGGGTAACCGATTAGGACTTCGGCGTGGCACTGAGGATGTGGCTCAGTTGGCGGAGTACTTGCCTCTAGCAGGCTGAAGCCATGGGCTCAGTCCTCAGCAGCACATCAACCAGGCATGGTGGCACGGGCTTGTAATCCCAGCACCAGGCAAGCAGAGGATCATGAGTTCAAGTTCATCCTCACCTACATGGTGAGTTTGAGGGCAACCTAGTCCTCTTGCATTAGACTTTGTTTCAAAAACATAAAAAATAAGAAAGCAAGGCCAGGTGTGGATGCGCACCATTAATCTCAGCACTCAGGAGGCAAAGACAGGCAGATCTCTCTGAGTCTGAGGCCAGCATGGTTGATATAGTGAATTCCAGGCAGCCGGGGCTACATATTCCTGCATTTTTATCAATAAACCAGTTGAATTCTAATTCCATGTGTTCAGCACATCATTCTCCCGCAGACCCTTAACTGTGTGGAGATGTAACTGCCTCTTCTTGGGAAAGAACGGCGCTAGTGCCAGTCTAGGGGAGGGGAGAGGAAGGGGCAGACAAAACAACCCCCAAAGAGCTGGAGAGGTGACTAAGTGGTTAAGAGCACTGGCTGCTCTTCCAGAGGACCTGGGTTCCCAGCACCCACAAGGTAGCTCACAGCCATCTGTAACCAGATCTTCCCGACCTGGTGCCCTCTTCTCAGCTCCCTGGGCACCAGGCATATACAGTGCACACACATACATGTAGGCAAAAACATAAATACATACACATAAACAGAAAAACAAAACAAACATGAACAAAAACAAAAAACATATACATAAGTAAAATAAGTAAATCTTTAAGAAATTTTTTTTTTTCCTTTTTGGCTTTTTCAAGACAGGGTTTCTCTGTTGTAACTCTGGCTGTCCTGGAACTCACTCCGTAGATCAGGCTGGCCTCGAACTCACAGAGATCCGCCTACCTCTACAAGAGCTGGGATTAAAGATGTGTGCCACCGCCACCCGGCTTAAAAATTTATTTAAAAAAAAAAAAAAACCTAACCTCAAGTACATTTATTCATTATATCTCCCTCCTCCTACCACATCTGTTTCTCAGCATTGAAAAGCCACAGACAGGCAAGTCACCTAACTCTCAGGGTCACCTAGGCCCCCTGAAGTCCTTCTGAGTCTTTCTCCTGCTTGCTCCACACACCCAGCTTCAAGGAAAAGTATTTTGTCTTCAGGGCCAGCCCAATGCACCCTGGACTGCAGAGACCCTGTTCCAGCTCCTCGGCCCACTGGTCATGTGATGTGGTTTCCAGGCCTCTGTAGCATGCTCACTTTCTCTTCACTCCAGTGACCATCATAGAGGTCCCAGAGATCCAGGGGCATGTGGTTCAGTGAGCAGCAGGGGCTTGGAGAAGACAATTCTCTCCATCTTATCTGCTATGCCTTGAGGCAGCCCCATCTTGGCTCCTGCAGAGCCCATGATCAGTTTGAGCCCTGAATTCCTTTCTGCATTATTTGTAGTTAAATAAGTTATGATGGTTAATAATAACTTGACTGGATTTGACTGACTGGATTTAACTGGATTTAAAATCACACACCTCTGGGTGTGACTATCTGTGAGGGAGCTTCCTGGAGGTTTAATGGAGAGGAAAGAGGAACCATGAATGTGGAAGCAGTGGCCCTGACCTTTGGTGTGAGATGAAAGCAGGAGAAAGTGACTTGTTCTTCCTGACTATGTGTGCAATGTGACCAGCTGCCCTGTAGGCCTGCTGCTGTGACTTTCCCTCGGGGGTGGGCTGTACCCTCAAACTAACAGAACATACCCTTACGCCCTTATGCTCTTAAGTTGCTCCCGCCAGGCATCTTATCTCAGCCGTGAGACAGTAACAGCTCTCCCCTCTCCTGTGCTTGGAGAGCCTTTTGAAGAACCTATACATAAGACTCAATTTGATGCTTTGCCCACTTTATAGATATTTGCATCTGGCCCTCTTTATATATTTGCACTGTGATTCTTAGCTTCCTTTCCTGCTTTCTTGTCATGGGTGACCTGTGCACCATGTCTTTATCAGGCCCATTGATGGATGTTAGCACTGACTTGGTCCCACATAGAACTCCCTTCCGGCAGGACTAGGTTCATACTCAGAGATGTAAGTGTAATAGGATTCTGATGCAATATCCCCATCTTTTTAAATCTGATCATGCATTACTAGCCATCTAAAGAGCTGAAATCAGATCCTCAAGCAAATACACTTACAGGAAGGTTCACGGCAGCACTGTTGACCTAGCC
Organism: Cricetomys ansorgei; assembly: GCA_026225945.1. NCBI lineage: Eukaryota > Metazoa > Chordata > Mammalia > Rodentia > Nesomyidae > Cricetomys > Cricetomys ansorgei. The sequence continues at coordinate 6,408,601 of JAMJFZ010003206.1, forward strand.
CAAAGGTTGAGAGAACCCAAATGCTCCTTAACAACTAAGTGGATAAACAAAATGTGGTGCATATACAATGGACTATTAGCCATCAGCGGGAATGAACCGGTACATGCCACAGCACAGATGGCCCTCAAAAGCATTATACTACCTGAAAGGAGCCAGACAAAAAAATTCTCATATTACAAAATTCCATTTATATGAAATATCCAGAATAAATAAATCTATAGAGATAAAGCAAATTGGTGGCTGCCAGGAGCTGAGGGGAGAAAGACAGGAGGGACTGTTGGTGGGTTTGGAGTCCTCTTTGTGATGTCGAAATGAGGGCTGGAGTTAAGAACACAGGCTGCTCTTCCAGTGCCCACATGGTGACTCACAACCACGGGGGATCCAATTCTCTTCTGACTTCCACAGGCACCATGCAGGCAGGTTGTGCACAGACATACATGCAGGCAAAACACTCACGTATATAAAATAGAAATAAGTAAGTTTTAAAAAAAGAAAGAGTTTTGTAATTAAACAGAGATGGTGTTGCACAGTGTTGTGTCTGTGTGTATAGAGAAAATGCCTCTGAACTATATACTTAAGATTTTCTGTAATGTGGGTGCCACCTCTGTAAAGACTATATTTGCAACTGGCAGTGCACACCTGTAATCTCAGCACTTGGGAAGCAGAGGCAGGACAATCTTTGTGAGTTCAAGGACAATCTAGTTTACAGAGTGTGAGTTCTAAGTCAGCCAGAGTTACACAGTGAATTCTGCCCTTTCATGCCTCCCCCAAAGAAATGAAAAAGGAAGAGAAGAGAAGAGAAAGAAGAGAGTAGAGAAGAGAAGAGAAGAGAAGAGAAGAGAAGAGAAGAGAAGAGAAGAGAAGAGAAGAGAAGAGAAGAGAAGAGAAGTCAAACCATACGGAAAACAGCCTTGTGCTTTGTACTGGGGATAGCTCTGCAAAATCGGACCCCTGCCAAAATAAGACCAAAGCTTTAAAAGCTGAGTTGGGACAGCTAAACCTGGAACTCAAGGCTGCCCTTTGAGATTCACTTTCCTGTAGGTTCTCCCAGAGGAGAACACCTGTGAGGACCAGTACTAATTCTGGCTCAGCATTTGGAGACTACATTCCTTTAGTAATCCCGCCCCATCCCTGAGATGGCTTCCTGCAGGCGAGGCAGGTTTTGAACTTACAATGTAACCAATGATGATCTTGAGTTTCTGCTCCTCCTGTCCCCTCCTCCCTGGTGCTGGTCTAAGAGGTGTGTACTGTCATACCTGTTTTAATACGGAGTTGTAGATCAAAGCTGGGACTTCACGGATGCTAAGCAAGATTGGAACAACTGAACTGTATCTCCAACCCCGCTCCTCAGCACCTTTTAGTTCCTTTTCCCTAGACAAACCTGACAGTCTACCTCAGCCCCACTGACGCACATGGCGGGGCTCTGATGCAATGACATATTATCTCTATAATCTTTCCCCTGAGAACCCAGAACCCCAGTCTTCTCATAAGAAATACCCAAGTTGAGCAACTGTCTACAAGAGCAATACTCCTCAAAACTTTCAAAGTTGAGCTTGGCATGGTGATCCACACACATTATCCCAGCACTGAAAAGGCTGAGTCAGGAAGATGGCCTGTGAATTTGAGGCCAAGATGAGATACACAGCAATGCTGTGCCTTTTCTTTCTTTTCAGCCACTGTGTGTGTGTGTGTGTGTGTGTGTGTGTGTGTGTGTGTGTGTGTGTGTGTGTGTAGAAGAGATTGTCAGATCCACTGGAGCTGGAGCAGGCAGCTGAGAGCTAACCAATGCAGGTGCTGGGAACCCAACTTGGATCCTTCCTAAGTGCAGCAAGTACACCTCTCTAGTTTCCTTAATAATCTTTTTACATTTATTTATGTGAAACTCAAAGGACAACCTCTGGGAGTCAGTTCTCTCCTCTGCGTGCCCAGATATCAAACTTGGGCTCAACAACAGTAGCACCATTACTTACTGAGCCCTACCTACATTGTTTTTTGGGGTCAGAGTCTCTCTCTGGGATTTGCCAGTTCAATTTAACTAGGCTAGCTAGCCAGCAAACCACAGGTGTCTGATTATCTTCAGCTCCCCTGTGCTAGGATTGCAAGTGCATGCCCCACCCCTGGATTTTTAATGTGAGTTCTGGGAGTTGAGTTCAGGTCCTCATGCTTGCAAGGCAAAAAGCTTTACTGAGTGAGCCATCTCCCCAGCCCTCTTGGCCATCTTGGTGGCTGCTCTTGGTTGAAGGTAGAGGGTGTCATCATGCACCTAGGGCAGGAGGATAGTGGATGCAAGGAAGATGAAAAAGTCTCTGAAGTCGATCAAGCTGAGGTGCCAACTTGTTATGCAGAGTGGAAAGTAGATGCTGGGCTCCAAGCTGACTCTGATAACCGGACAGGGCTAAGCACAACTGGTCACCCTCAACAACTGTCTCTGCTCTGAGATGCCATGATGGCCAACACCAGTGTTCATCACTACAGTAGTAGTAAAACTGAGTTGGGTACAGGATGTGAAAAGTGCTAGAGTGTGCACCCTGTCTGCTGCTGGTCCAGGGGATTCTGTTATCATCAGAAGCAAATCAGAATAGACTGTTGCAAAGATTTTCTTTATATCAAAATAGATAGAGCTTGTTTTCAAAACACAGAATGAAACTGGCAATGTCGTAAGAAACAAGTCAAGTCCATGCAACTGTCCAGACCATTGAAAAGGTAAGCAGAGATAAAGACAAAATGCAGTGTGGTACACTGGCTAGGATCTGGGACACAATTAAGACATTAGGTAAAAACGGAGGCTACTCCTGGCTACGTGTGGTAGCATACACATGTAATTCTAGCACACAAGAGACGGGCAGGAGAATCACCAAGTTTGAAGCCAGCCTAGGTTACACAGTAATACCCTAACTCTAATAATAATAATAATAACAGTAATAATAATAATATATAACTAAGACCACAAAAAGGAGATATAGACTTTAGTTAGTTATAACGGTGTAACAATATCGACCCATTAGTTATGATGTCTGTAAGATGGCAACAACAGAAGACACTGGATGGGAATGTGAGAATTCCGAAGCCAGGCAGTGGTGCATGCCTTTAATCTCAGCACCCAGGAGGCAGAGACAGGAGGATATCTGTGAGTTTGAGGCCAGCCTGGTCTACAGAGCGAATTTAGGACAGCTGGGGAAACACAGAGAAACCCTGTCTTGAAAAACCAAAACCAAAACAAGCAAACAAACAAACAAAGAGAATTCTAGATACTGACTTTGCAATTTTTCTGTAACTGCTAAAACTATTATTTTTAGGGCTGGAGAGACGGCTCAGCCAGTAAAGTGCTTTCTGCCAAGCCTGATACCTGAGTTTGATCGCCAGATCCCACATGAGCCAACTCCCAAAAGTTGTTCTATGCACACACGTTGTGTGTGTGGGGGGGTGGAGATCAATGCAATAAAAAAACAAAATAAGACTTTTTTATTTCAAAATTTGTTTAAAAATTTACCTTCACAGTTATCTTACCTGGGGACTAGCTCATTGGTAAAGTTCCTGGTTAACCCTTATAAGGTCCTGTTTCAATTCTCAGACTGTCAGAATGAAAATCGTCTTTTAAAATGCATCCTTGAAATTTTCAAAGAATTAATTAAAATTTTGTGTTAAATTTCATTTATTTGTTTCTTTGTTTGAGACACAGTCTTACTGTGCATCTTTTTAGCTGTCCTTGAACTCATTTTGTAGACCACGCTGGCCTCAAACTCAGAAATCCATCAGCCTTTGTCTCCCAAGTACTAGATTAAAGGTGTACACCACCATATCTGGCTACATTATATTAAATTTTAAAAATTCATGCTTCCCTATGACTCCTAACACCACCAAATGAAATGAAACAAACCATCTTCTCAAAAACAAAACCATTAAACAGGGGCTGTAGAAATGGTTCGATGGCACTGGCTTCTCTTCCAGAGGACCTGGGTTCAGTTTCCAGCATCACATGGTGGCTCATGTACCTCCAGTCCCGGGGATCAGACACCCTCTTCTGACCTATGCATGCAACCCCATTCCCTTGAAAAATAAATTTAAAAAATTTTCAACAACTGAGCATAGTGGTGTGTGGCTTTAATCCCAGCACTTGGTAGGCAGAGGCAGGTGGATCTCTGAGTTCAAGGCCAGCCTGGTTCACACAGAGAATTCCTGTGCCTCAAACAAACAAACAATCCTTAAACAGACTGAATGAACATAAGTGGTTCCAACAGAGAAGAGAGTAAGGAAAGAGAGTGAGACCTCCTGAACAGGAAGGAACATAAGATACCATTCTCCAGATGCTGACAGGTTCCATGAGAAGCCATGACCCCTTTCAAGTCCCCAGATTGCCTATTTAATAGATCCATGACTTAGGGGGCATCCTTGTGGATACTTTATAGACTGCTGCTAGAGAGTCCATCAAACGCCATGTATCGTATTACTCTGCAGAGACTCTGTTTTCCTGATCACAAATCTTACCCTGGGATCTTGCCCTGGGGATGTCCACTGAGAAGCTCAGATGAGCCACCTCTTCCTTGTCCAAAAGGGTGTGTTCTTGCCACAGATAGCTACATTCTAAGTCAACAGAAGAATGCTATATCTTAATCCGGGTTAATACCCATGTACCTTCCCACCCACTGACCCTGGGGTCATTTCCTTCTCTATTGTGCAAGCACTCCATCACTCAAATATAGGGACCACATGATGCTTTGGGCGGTACTCTCCTCAGACACAAATATAGGTCAAGTCTGAACAGTGGTGAATGAAGATGGTTTGCTAGAGACAACTCCAATTTCCAATCTTGATTTTATCATTGATTAATTTTTAACCCCTAGCCCTTGATTTCCACAACTGTAAAAGAAGGGTGATAATGATGTTTATTTTATACGAACTTTGGAGGATTAAGTGAGACGATTTGTGTAACACGCTTAGCTCATACCTGGTACAAAGTGATCGTCCAAACACGGTATTGACCCACGTGGCTAGCTTCCCTCATGTCTCAGCAGTGGGGTGCAGTTAGGCTGAGGAGACTGCACCAGTAAGCATAGGCTGGAGTCTCCTTCTCACTGTCCCAGCACTGTGAGCTCATGAACTTGCAGGCAAATGACATGAATGGGGGGTCTAACATCCTTGCTCGGTGGCTCTCATGCTTATTGTGCTGCTGGCTCTCCACTCTCCTGGAGTGCACGTTTTCTGCAGTGTCTCTGACAGTAGCAGTGTGAGCACAGGAGTGATTCGGTTTTTCTCAGGGATACAGTTGAGCCTCAGCCGCCCTCCAAGCAGTTGGGGGCAGGAAGATCTGAATGTCACTTCCCCTGGCCTCCCTACTCTAACCTTGCAGTCTTCCTTTTCTCCTCTCTTAAGTGTAACAAAGGAAAGGTCAAGGCAAGGGGTCTGTTCAATTCTGCCTCAGATGCCTGCTGTGCAAATCCCCATGGAGAGGTTCTACTTCCTGATTAAGGAAATGTCGGCAATACTCCATAGTCACCATGGGCAGTCCCCTTCCTGGGCAGGGGAGGCGGCTCAGTGGATAAGGGCACCCTATGTCAAGCCTGACCACCTGGAGTAACCTGGAAATCCACGGGGTAGACAGGAAGAGCTGACCTCTGACCTCCACATGTGTGCTAGCCACATATGCCCATATAGGCTATAAATAAATGTCTTTTAAAAACTAAGATTCTTACCATACCACCAACCTCTAATTTGTAACTTACGAAGCATAATATGATTTATGGAATAGAGTTCAGATGTTGAAATTAGGGACTTCCACACAGAATCTTATTTTTTTTTTAAGATTTATTTATTTTACTTAAGAGTGCTCTATCTACATGTACACCTGCACGCCAGAAGAGGGCACCTGACCCCATTATAGAAGGTTGTGAGCTACCATGGGAATTGAACTCAGAACCTCTGGAAGAGCAGTCAGTGCTCCTAACTGCTGAGCCATCTCTCCAGCCCACCACACATAATCTTAACTGAATCTTCTCAAGTTCATGGTCTTAACACAGGGCTCCGCCCAACCCCGATCCAGCAATGCAAATGTGCCTCACTCCTTCTGCTGAGATTTACATCTGCTTTTGTTGCTGTCATTTTGCTGTTGTAAATTTTGCAAGAATGAGTTCTAAAGGGGCTATCTTGGGATGAATAAGAGAACAAACCTGGTAACCAGAGATTGCCGTCAGGCATGCCAAAGGTCTCAGCTTTGAGCATGACCTAAGAACTGGCAATAACATTGGGCCATGACCGGGAACACAGTCAGGTTCTAGGAGGAGACGAGGACTTTAAATATGAGAAACTGATAGGCTCAGTCCATCAGTGATGTAGAAGACAGAAATGAGAGAGAGGACTGGCTAGATCCCGGAGTCAGGAAGGAAAAAGGAACCTGTGCAGGTTGTTGGTTAGGCGGCTGTCAAGGTCTCATGCATATCTGTACCCAACTGTACCTTATATTTGGCAGGGTCAGGTTGGGTGAGTCATTACAGCAGGCAGGGCATTGATCCCAGTGAGAAAGTGCCCTGCACCAGGCACATACCTCAAGAGGCCAAAGAAGTCTAACAGGACCAAGATATAGGAGATATGGCCTGGGCTCCTGGAGTCAGTTTAGTGTGCTAGACATTAGACCTTTAGTTTAAGAGCTACAGGGAAGCACAAAGGGGTTCACCCAGGAGCAGCAATCAGGCTGGAGACTAGGAGGTCTCAGGGTAGCTATGGCCAGGCCATCATGTCCTGACTCTATATCAGTCCCAGAAGTGCACTGGCCTCCAGTACTGCACCTGTACACAGTAGGTGCCCAGCACACAGTGCTTACAAGAGTCCAAAGAGGAGAGGATGAAACGCCACCCCTGAAGCTTTCATGCATGTCCAGGAAGCATCTTGCCCAGTGGTAGCTTCACATTTTGGCTTGAGGTAGCAAAGCATTTCCAAGCCCACACAGAGGTGATGTGTAGAGGCTGGAGTGAGCCTGGCCTGCAGAGGAGTGCTGTGTGCCTGCAGAGGAGTGCTGTGTGGATGCACAGAGCAGAGCTGTCCCATGAGTGCTGGGAGCCTCGTGATTCAGGGCTGGGCGTTGGACTTCAGGAAGGGTGGGGAGACCAGAGAAAGTGCCAGTGAACTCCAGGAGGGGCTGGCCATATCCCCACCTTCCTTCTTCTTCCTTCCTTCCACGTTTACAGCTTCTGGGCAAAGGCCATGAGAGAAGCTCCCAGACAAGCAACATCTTTGTTTACACATACAACATAAGCTGCAAAGGCTGGAAGGAGCTAAAGCTGGAGTGAATTTCTAACTGCCTAAAAGGACTAACACTTCAGCACTTACTTAAGGAAAAGGGGATTTCCTCATACCCTAGCCCTCAGCTTCTTTAATCTAGAGATGGTATCTGCAGGGGACCTGGCTCACTCTGTTTGGGCTCCAGAGGTAGATACAGCCTTTACTGTGACTGTACCATTCTAGACTGTGGCTGGGAAGGGGCCTGGGTAACAAAAGCTCTAGCCACAGGAACCCCTATATAGGGTAGGAAGTCACTCCCCTTTTCTCATAGCGTCCGGTGACCGAGATTAGCACTGAAGTTGCCCTGAGTACCAGGAGAGAGAACAATGCAGCCCAACTGGTCCTCCCTGTGCCTCTGGAGCCTGGCTGTACTGTTTCCCATCCAACAGCTCTCTATGAATCCATCTCCTGTGGCAGGTTCTCAGCCCAGGGCTAAAGGGAACAAAGGAAGAAGGCGACCCAGCCCCTGCCCTCAGGAAATGCAGATCTCTAAGGCCAGCCTCAGGAGCAGAGGCTTGCTACCATGCCAAGCCTCTCAGGTCCCAGGGTCACAGGATAGCCAGCACTGCCCAATTCAGTTTGTTTGCATAGTGTCCTCTCCGTTCCACCCTCCCCACCATGCCAGCCACTGTCCCATCTTTCACAGAGTACCCTGGACCGTCTCTTGCAATGACATTTCCATCTGGAAGGTCCTTCTTCCACTCCAGTGCCAAGCCCTCCCAGGGAAGGCTGTCTGCAGCCCCTCCCAGCTCTGTGCTCTCTAAGCTCTCTCATTTATACCACTCGGGACCAAAGAAATGCGCTCTGTGGAGGGGCCAGGCACGAAGCCTTCAGTCGCATTGACCAGCCAGTCCCTGTGAAGGGGCAACGAAGGATCTCTCCGCCATCCACACTGCCTGGGCGCCAGGGCTATGTCTGTCCTGACTAGCGTTGTGAGTGTACAGAGCCTGCTACTGGGAAGGCACTCAGTGGACTGAGTGGCTCAGGGCTGGGGGAGGATGTGACTGATAATACCCTGGGGACTGTAGTGCTACTGTATTGTAGGTAGAACCCCTGTACTGTAGGTAGTTTGCACAGGGGTGCAGTCCAGGGCAGGGCAGGGCCAAGTGAGGTGTGGAGGTAAGACTAGAGGAGCTGTGCAGGAGACCTGGGAATGACGTGTGTAGAGGGGAGCTGGGTGGGGCAAAGCAGTTCGGGTGCTGTGTCTTGAAATCTCAAGGCTTCTCTGCCCGTCTACACAGCTGTAGGTCCTCCAAGCCCTCCCTCCCTTATCCCTGTACCTTCCAACAGTGCTTAAAGGAAGCCCGTGGATAAGGGGCTAGAGAGCAACAAGGTGGGAGGTAAGAGCTCTGAACCAGATATGCTGGTATGCAATCCCAGTTCTCCGAAGGCTGAGGCAGGAGGATTTTGAATTGAAGGGCAACCTGAAATACATAGCTAGACTCATGTCTAAAAATGAACACACACACACGCACACACACGCACACAAGCTCTGTTTGTCTGGGAGTCTAGGATCTTTATTCTCAGTTGAAGTCCCAACTCCAACAACTTTCCCACCTAATGAAGCCCGAGTCTCAAATAAACAATGACTAATTCAGCATCAGTAAGCTTTGGGCATGTTCATAACAAGAGATGCATTACTTATCGAATTCCAGTTTAACAGAGCTTGCTGTGTTTTCACTGGTTAAACCTTGAAACCCTTTCCCACCCTCCTCACTTCAGAATCTGTCACTCACTCCTGTTTGGGGCCCCTGGGAAATCCAACCAAGGTCCTGGTATTCCTGCAACATACAAGTCTTTAGAGCTGCAAGGATCACCAGCGATTGATCCCTTCCTTCACCCCATATGTGTGGAGGAAGTTGAAACCCAGAGGGGACAGGCATTGGCAAGACTTTGAACACCCTTCAACAAATAAGCTTTAACTTGGGCCTCCCAGAGACCACAACTAGGAGGTGTCCCCAGCTTGGGAAAAGCCCTAGCTGGCCCAGCCATCTCAGGTAAGCCAGGTTCCCACTCCCACACAGGGCTGCTTCCCGGATATCCTAACGTCCTCAGTGAGTCACCCTTACCTGCCAGGCTAGAGGTGGCACTCGAAGCACAAGGGGAAGGCCCCAGGGCTTTACTGAGCTCTGGAAATGTGCCAAGAGAGGGTGGAACTGGAAGACAACCCAACAGCCTTGGGGGTGGGGCTGCTCCTCAGGAGAACCACCCTCTAAAGGGCCTGGAATCATCCAGAGTCCACTTAGCCACACTGCTCAGCAGGGCTCTTTCTTCGAAAGGCTCCTTATAGACATTGCTCACTCTGCCTTGCTCTGTGTTTCTTCATTTCATTTGACATTACACTGGGTGCTGTTTTATGTCCTGTCAGTCTCCATCACTTGAAAATTCCCATCTTCGTCCCTGGGCCATCAGACAGGCCCTGGCATGGAGGGGCTGCTTAATAAACACTTGTTGGAAGAAGCAGTCTGACCGACTTTCACCCTGTGTGGAGCACAGGACCCGATGCTCAGTCCTCCCTCAGACATGTTCAGTATCCTCCTAGAACAGTCACGAGGTGGGGCCGTGCCCTTGGCAGGCCTGGGTGTAAACCCTCGTCTGTTTATACTCCAGCCTGGATTGGGCTGAGCACTTAGCATCACAAGGTAGTGATGGGTTACGTACTGGCAGGAAGAGGACTATTGGCTGCTGCTTGTGGTGGTCGGGCCTCCCACCTGCCTGCTGCATGGATCTTACTAAGTACCTTCTCCAGATACCAAACTAACACGTATGCCCTTCCCTTCCCTTCCCTTCCCTTCCCTTCCCTTCCCTTCCCTTCCCTTCCCTTCCCTTCCCTTCCCTCCCCTCCCCTCCCCTCCCCTCCCCTCCCCTCCCCTCCCCTCCCCTTCTCTTCTTTCTCTTCTCTTCTCTTCTCTTCTCTTCTCTTCTCTTCTCTTCTCTTCTCTTCTCTCTTTTCTTCTACTTCTTGCCTTCAGCAAGGCATCATGTAGCCCAAACTGTTCTCAAGCTCTATGGCTGAGAACTTGAACTTCTGATTTCCCTGCCTCAATCTCCCACACACTGGGTTACCCATATATGTACATATGCATATATGTGTGTATATATATGCGCACACATATGTATATGTATTCCCTCTTCCTCCTTTTTTCTTTACATTTTTTTATTGATTAGTTTTTTTATTTGGCAGTTTCACACATGCAAACAATTGTGTTCTGTTTTTTCTGTCCCCATGGCCTCTCCCTCTCTTACATTCCTATAAATGCCCCTTATTCATCTCAATCTCTTTTCCAGATTCATAACTTTTGGGTCTGTTTGTTTGATGTGGATTGTTTCTCTCTTCCCCTTGGCCTGTGAGGGAGGGGGCGGCTAGCTGGAAGGAAGCACAGGGAGCTTGGGGCATGGGTCAGACGCAACCAGGCAGGTCCTTGGTTGGGGAACTTAAGGGTCAATGGAACACGCAGAATTCTGGGAGCCACCGTCAGAGAGGTGTACTTATTTTATTGCAAGGGTTAGGGTATATTTATAGGGGTTATGGGAAGGGTGGGTCCCCCAGTACCCAAGGGCAATGCATTGGTTAGAACAGGTAAGCAATTCTGCCAATGGCAGCTTGCCTTCTGAGAGGGGGTGAAACTTTGCCTTGGTCCTGGTCTGTCGATGTAGGGGGGAGAAACCAGACTCTGCCAGCTCTCTAGGATGAAAGCCTTGCTAGTAAGCGCCCTCAGACTCACGACCAAGTGCAGCGTGGTGTGATCGTTCCATGGGATACCACAGCTTGTTTGTTTTAAGGGTTTTATTATGTAGCCTAGGCTGGCTTTGAACTCTTGGGCAATTTTTCTTCCTGCGCCTCTGGAAAGCTGGGATTACGGGTGTACACTACTGTACCCAGTTTATGCAGTACTGGGGATCAAACTCAAGACTTTGTGAACACTAGGCAAGCTCTCTACTAACTGAGCCACATCCACAGCTGCATCAACACATATTTCTCAAATCACCTTGCAGGGCCCAGCTGTCAGGGTCAGGAGCCCGGCACTAGGATAGTTGGCAGAGGGAGGATTTCAACTTGTGAGAACAGAGAGATAGAGTCACACCTGGGCATGGCCACGGAGCTCGACCTGAGAACAACATTGAACTGCTTCCTTCCAGCCGGGCGGCTCAGAGCAGAGCGCTGTGCCAGGAGCTGAAGGCTGACTCCTTGCCCTGACACACACTTTCTCCTTGTTGGGCCTCCTCCCTGTCTGCTCAGTGCACCTCTGGACCAGACGACCTAGTGTCTAAGCCTGCCAGCTCTGCTCTCCATGGTGTCCTTCTTCTCCTCTCATACCCAGACTGCAGTGTTAGGCACTCCTTCCCCACTGTAGGGTAGGGCTCCCTTTACCAGGGGTCTCGACCCTCCTCTTCATCTTTGTCAAACCCTTTTCAGAGTCTATCCCCATCCTTCCCTGGGACCTTAGCTCACTCCTAGTCTATCTTGAGAACCAGAGCAGGTACCTCCTGTTAGATGCCTTCTCCCAAGCCGGTGAGATGGCTTAGCTGATAATGGTTGCCAAGCCTCATTACCCAAATTCAGTCCCCTGGACTGACATGGTAGGAAACAAGAACCAACTCCATGAATTATCTCTGACCTACACATGCATGCCATGACATACATGCACACACACACACACACACACACACACACACACACACAAGTCAATACAATAAAAAAAAATAGAAGCTTTCTCTCTTGATAGAGTCTAAGCTCCACTCTTCATCTTTTCCAACCTGCTCCTCACCCAGCTGGCCACCTGGGTCAGCAACCGCCAAGCCTGTTCTCACTCCTCCCACACCCATCTAATCGTCCATGAGTTTGGGCCACTGCACCATGGTGTCATGGAACTGTTCACTTTGCATGTCCCACGGTCCTGCCCACATTCATGCTTCATCTCTTCCACTTGAATCAGAGGGCTCCAAGAGCCTACTCCTTCCGCCTTCGGGCCATACGCCTTGCAGCAGCCAGAGGCAGATTCCAGTCGTATTGCTTCCTTGCTCAAACCCCTCCCATGTGTCACCATTGCCCTTAGAATGAGGCCTGTCTGTTCAGCCTGGCAGAGGTCCTGCACGGCCTGGGCTCTGGTGGCCTCGGCTCACCTCACCCTCTCTATTCGATGACTACTGAGCTTTGTCCAATCTTCAGCCTTGGCTCAAGGCAGTACCTTCCCCACAATGCCTCTCTTCTTTTCATCTTTAGATTTCTCCATTTTCAACCATTTGGAGAGCCCTCTTTTAGGAATGAGCTGGGTAAATAAGGTGTGTGTGTGTGTGTGTGTGTGTGTGTGTGTTCAGAATCACTCAATAGTCTATTTATGTATTCGCAGCGTTACAAGGGTTGTTAGGATCTGAGTCTGGGCCCTCACAAATGAGCTCAGCCACCACCTTCAGGAGGCCAATTAAACAGACAAGTATTAGTGAAAAGCAGAGAAAGGAGGTCTATTTAATGGGGCCACGATGGAAAGATGAGTGAAGAGGTCCAGTGAATCCCAAGTTGATCTTCAGGGTCCCAACATAAGGGTTAGACTTAAACACAGGGTAGAGGTATGCTGAGCCAAGCAGTTCTGGTCATGGTGAGGCCCTGCCCATCACCACCTGGGACCTACTCTGTCCTTCCTGCAAAGTGGTCCAACAAGTTGTTGGAACGGTGTGGACTCTTTTCCTGGGAGGCAAATTTCTCCTTTGGCTGACATAGATCTCAGCATTTTCCTCCTTCCAGCATGAGAGTCCTGGGGGAATTCTAACATCTTGGGGACCGCTATCTCAATGATCAAGGAGAAAAGCCCAAAAGTCTCTTTAGAATATCTTCATTTTTGCCAGGGTGGTTACGATTGCTTGTTTCAGAACGATTTAAGATTGACCATTAAGTATTACTTGAGTGCCAGCCCAGTGCACAGAGATCTGTCCTCACACACCCACCTGCAGCCAGACCCCGGGCACTGGAGGGTTCAGAGAGCAGGCGGAGCCCGTAGGGGGCCTTCAGGGGACCAGTGAGAAGAGATGAGGCAGCTGAGACTCAGACGGAGGCCATCTAGCTTGGGTGATGCAAACTGGGGGCTCAGATCTGAGGTTTTAATCCAGTATTTTAGGGGTTCCTTGGCTACTGGAAGACAGAAGACTCTGGAAAATTGAACTGCAGCTCATTGGCTAGCTGCCTGGTAATTAGCATCCCACTCAGCCAGCCTTCCAAGAGTGAGCCAGCTGGAGACCAGCTGAGGTCAACAGGAAGAGGGAGCCAAGGCAGTGGGAAAAACTCAGAAGGAGGGACAGTCCAGGGACAGAAGGGGCAAAGGCTGGTGGAGCGGGATGGTGGCCTACAGCTGCCTTCTGATCCCTGCTTGTAGCTCCTTGCCTTCTGACCAGGTCAGCCTCGATGTCAGTTCCTTGTTCCTGACAGCATGGTCCAGAGGGGACAGGGTAGAGGAGTTGGAAAGAGGGGGTAGAGCAAGTTTGAGGTTCTCCGAGAAGGGCCCAGGCCAGGTAGCATATCCCCTGGGTGGGCACACTACATACTGAGTCCCCAGCAGCTTTTCAGCTCCTCTCAGACCTCATCCCTCTCCTCCAGCCTGGTAGCATGTGTCCCTATACCTATTCTATAGGAGAGGGCTGGAGATGTAGAAGTTGCCTAATACAAGGCCTAGCACCAGGAGGCTGGTGCAGGAGAACTGTAGCAAGCTCAAAGGCTAGCCTAGGGTACAGAGTGAGACACCATTTCCCCCACCAAAGAAAAAAAAAAGGAAGGAAGAAAGAAAGAAGTGCTGTCTACTCTCAGTTGGTAGAGTGCTTGTCTAGAATGTGCATGCGCACATACACACACACACACACACACACACACACACACACACACAGAGACAAAAGCCCTGGTCTCAACCCCAGCACCTCCTAAAACTGAGCAGGGTGGTTCATTCCTATTATCCCAGCACTGGGGGCAGAGCCAGGAAGATCAGAAGTTCAAAGCCTCACCACATAGTGAATTAGTGGCCCCATGGGCTACATGAGCCCTTCTCCCCCACAACACTCACCCTCCCCCCAATAGCAAGGCGTGATAGTATGCACCATACTCTCAAGACTCAGGAGGCAGAGACAGAAGGGTTGGGGGTTTATGGTCATTCTTGCTTACACAGTGAATTAAAGATCAGTCTGGGCTACATGAGACACTGTCGCAGAGAATCTCAAGAAAGAAAGGCAATGCTATTCACTGAGCTGGCATTTGGAGGGACCCTGAAAAGCCCTTTCCCCTGGCCACCATTGCCCTCCTACATTGCCATCCACAGGTCACAGGACATAGAGCTCAGCTGAGGAGGCCTGGGTTTTAATTCCAGCTCTGCCAAGATTGCCTATGTGATCCTAGGCTGACATCTTGACCTCTCTGGCTCTTGGATTCTGCTGATGAAGTTCTGAGCACTCAGGTCTCCCAGGGATCTTTGTTCTAACCTCTCTGATCTCTGTGACTTTCAAACAGTGTTTCATTAGTCTCTTTGCAGAGAGGCTGAGCATGTACCACGCTGGGAAAAGATGGGTCTTGTCCTGTCCTGCCAGTCAGCTCTGAGGATGACTTCTCAAGCAGTGATGGGAGAGGATGGACAGAAGGCAAGGATTCTAATTTCACCTCTTGAGCCAAAGCTGGGTCTGGCCTCACTCCTTCAAGACCCAAACTGACCCCACCACTGAAAGGCTGGGAACTGACCCAGGCTGAGCTGAGACGATGGCCTAGGAGGCCCTAAAATTAGCTTCAAGGCAAAGAGAGCAGGAGCTGGCCCCAGCTGTAGACTCCAACAGAGCCAGGAATGAAGTCCTTACCCAGCTCCAGTGGAGAGGCCAGCCAAAGCTCCAGCAGGGAGCTGTCACCATGCTGGGCGCCAAGAGTCACAAACTCCTATAGACACAGGTCAAAGAAGCTGCAGGGCAAGAGGTCCCAGGCCAGGCTCCCAGCTGCCAGCCTTTTAGAGCCCTGGGAGATATCAGGGAGGAGCCTTGCTATTTCTGTCCTCCCGGGACAGGGTTGAGGGGACTGACCTGTCCTCTCAAGGCTGAATTGGATAACCTCAAACCTTAGTGCCAACTGCCAAGAGTGTAAGAGGGTCCAGGAGTAGATCAGCTTGACCTAGGAGAGGGCTGGAGACACCAGTGGCCAGTCCTAACATCGGGGCTTTTCCTTTACCCAGGTGGCAGCAGAAGTTCAAGATCATCCTTCACATCATAACAAGTCTGAGGCCAGCCTGGGCTACATGAGACCTTGCACTCAACCCCCAATAAAAGAGCAATTGAAAGTATTGGGACTGAACCAAGAAATAAAATAAACAGAAGCATTAAACAAGGTTGGCTACATAGCTCAGTTGGGAGAGTGCTTGCCTAGCATGCAAGAAGCCCCATGTAAGCTGAGCATGGTGCAACAGAACTGTAATCCCAGCACGAGGAAGGAGAATGCAGGAGGACCAGAAGTTCAAGGTCACCCTCAGCTACACAGTGAGTTTGATGCCAGCCTGGGCTACTAGAGACCCTGTCTTAAGAAAAGAAGGAAGGGAACAGGAGGAAAATTAAACAAAGTCTAGTTTTTATTGATCGCAATGTCCAGATGAGGCATTGAGAATGTTGTACCTCTGGATTGTGGTTTTGTGATGTAAGATCCCACAGTCCCCCGCCTTGGCCTCCTGAGTGCTGGATTATAGACGTGTGCCACAGCGTTTGACTACACATAATATCTTATCTGATTCTCTTAACAACTCCAACGAGCAGGCAAAATTCATGTCTGGAGACAGCTTAAGTGACGTGCTCAAGATCACACAGATCAGCAGCAGACAGGGCTGGGATAGCCATGTCCATCTGTGCACCCGGATTGGCGCATGCGACCCGGGGAGCGCAGTGCAGCTAGGTGGCCTTGGGGAATGCAGGATGAGGTAAGGGTCACATACAGTGATTCAGAGAGCATGCTCTGAGTGTGGAGAAAGGGGAGGGCGGCAAGTTTGGGCTTTAAGGCCTCATGCTGGCCAGCACCTACTTCCTCTTCTGTGAAATGAGGAAGAACTGTGAGATCAGGAAGTGCTCTACTCCAGGCCTGCCTGGCACACAGTAGGCACTCAGGATGTGTGAGCTGGCCTTTCCTTCTCCTGGTGACTTGGGGGTGACTTGTACCCTGGCTGGCTGCAGCTGGCTGACTGAGTTAAGTAGAGGTGCCTGGAGACGACCAAGAAGAGGTGTCAGGGTCACAGCTCAGAAAGGTCCGTAGAAACTGACCCTGACTGATGCCCAGAGCTCCGCCCCGCCCCCTGTCCCAATCCCAACCCATCCCTTGGCCTAGGTTGAAGAGGCAGCCAGACTAGTGGGCCCTGTTTACAACAAAAGCCCTCTGGAAAGTAAACACCCCCACCTCCATCCTTGTCCAGGCCCTCAGCTATGTGGGACTCCTCAGCCTCACTCTTCAACAGACTCACGCCCCTGGGGACCTAGTCTCCTCTAGGCTGGGCCAGATGTCAGGTCTGGCCTTTGGAAGCCTCTAGTGACTCATGTGTACTTCCTCCATCTACAGTCGTGACTTTGCTCCCGGATCTGGATGGGGATGTGTCCCTGAAGCTGTCCTCACTTGGTGGCTTGGGGAGAGAGGCAGCTGGCAGTTTCACTAAGTGGATCCCTCCCTTGCCTTCCATAAGTGCGTGCCTCTAGAATAAGGAGCTGTCCCCCGCGGGCCTTCGTAAAAATGGAAACGGCAGAGTGGGCATTAGCTTCTCTTGGGACAAGATGCAGGCGTTCCGTGGATCCCAAGGCCCTGTTGAGAGCTGGTTCTCCCTGAGAGTCTAGATTTTTCAGAGAATTCACTGAATCTATCTCCTTCATTTACCATACAAGAAGTCTGGGGCCACGAGAAGGCCATCACCAGACAGGGTCATCCAGAGATGCTGTGAAAGTTGGAAAGATTGCTCTGGCGCCACCTTGTGGTAGAAAGGAGAAAACTCAGGACTGGTGAAGCTGTGTTAGTCTCCCGGCCTCCACACAGGGACCCTCCTGGGTAAGAGCTCTGCTCCCTCTAGTTACACAGCCTCTGTCCCCACTGGTCACTCCAATCTAGTCTCCCTCTTCCACACCAGAGTAGGAGCTCCTCAAGAGCAAAGCCGGGTCTGATTCATCACACCACTTGTAAAGGCACTGTGAAGGTCTGAGGAAGTGATTTAAGCCGAACTGAATCCAGTATGACTTGGAAGGAAATGGCGTGCAATGTGAACGAAAATTTCTACCGGAGAGTGTTCATTGAATCAACGTCTGTAAAAGCAAGAATTGTGCTGGTTATTGTTGAAGTGGGTGATGGTGCAGGGGCTCCTTATGCCATTAATTTCCGTTGTGTTTGAAGTGCTTTGAAACAAAGAAGCAAATAGAAACACATCATAGTCCAATGATAGAGTCTAAATGAATTACACTGCAGCTGTGAAAGGAAAGATGTTTGGAAGCATCAAAAATGCTAGCATGGCGTCTATGGTTGAAGTTGTTTTTTAAAGTACTTTAATTATATTTATTTATTCATAAATGTGTGTTTTATTGATATGTATCTGCATGCCATATAATTTACCCATTGAAAGTGTGCAGTGTAAACCAGGTATGGTGTTACCCAGTCGTAATCCTCACAGTCAGAAGACTGAGGGAGGAGGGTCATCCTGCGCTACATGGTGAAATCCTGTCTCAAGGAAGGACACCCAGTGACGATGATGATGATGATGATGATGACACGAGGTCAACAGTTTTTAGTGTATTCCCCAATGTTTTCCAACCATCACCTCAATCAATTTATAACATCTTCATCTTTGCCAACAAAGCTTCATGTCCACTAATTAACAATGACTCCCCTATTTCTCCTGCCCTACCCCAACCCCCCAAATCTACTTTCTGTCTGTGTGGATTTGCCTTTTCTGAATGTTTTGTGTAAAAGAATCAGAATCATATGATCTACCCTCTTCTGGGCCTCGCTGTTTCCACTTAGTATTGCGTTTTCAGGGTTCATCTAGGTCACAGCTCAGAGATCGGAAATAGCCGTGCTTCGTTGTTTTCTATGAGTAAATAATACGCCACGTGTACTCAGGGAGATAGCATCTTCTGTAGTATAGGCTGGTCTTGAGCTCCCTACGTAGCCGAGGGATGACTGCTGGGATCACAGGCATGCACCGCCATGCCTGGTATTACGTGATGCTGGCAACTGAACCAGGGGTCTCTGCACGCCGGGCAGACATGGTACTAACTGAGCTGCCTCCCTAGCCCTGCTTTGACTTCTGCGCTTTGAAGACGACACTGGGGCCAAGGCCTTGAGTACGCTACACAAGCGTTCTACCACTGAGTGTTAGCCCCTGCCAGCCCTTGGCCCTTTGAGCCAGGATTTCCCAATGCATCTCATGAAATTCATTGCAGAGCCCAAACTGGCTTCAGATTTGCAATCCTCCTGCATCAGTTTCCTGAATGCTAGGATTATAGGTATGTGCCACCCAGCTTCACTGTCTGTCTTAAATTTTTTTAAATAAAATTCTTATCTTATTTTATGTATATGAGTTTTGTTCTCTGTGTATGTCTGTGCACCACTTGCATTCCTGATGCCCGCAGAGGCCGGAGAGGGTGCTGGATCCCCTGGAACTGTAGTTATGGATGACTGAGCCACTATGTGGGGGCTGGGTCCTCTGGAAGAGAAACGTATTCTTAAACACTGAGCTTTTTATCTGTTTAAGCAGTGTTCCTTCCACTGTTCATCCTTAGTTTTATGCTAATTTATGCTAATTCTATGGCTTGGATACATGCCTAAGCAGTGAAGTTTCTAAATGGTTTTTTTTGTTTGTTTGTTTGTTTTTGAAACAGGGTCTCACTATGTAATCATGGCTGACCTTGAACACACGAAGATCCATAAGTTTCTAAATATGGAAAACTGTACTTACCAGAGAAATTTATTTTGACGAATTGCCATGCTGCTCCAAAGATGAGCCACACTTCTTACCTTTTGGCTGGTACAAAAGTTTCATTCCTGCCTGCTGTGGTGGTCACCACTTGTAACCTCAGCAGTCAAGAGGCTGACGCAGGAGGACTGGGCAAGCTTGAGGTTTGTCTAGGCTCCATAGCAAGACTCTGATTCAAAACCAAACCAAAACAAAAGGGGCACAGCTCCGTGGGTGAAGCGCCTCTGTAGCATGCACAGAGCCTTGGGTTCAATCCTCAACACCACAGACTTGATCTGGTGGTACATACCCCGAATCTCAGCACTTGAGAGTAAAGGCAGGAGGCCCAAAGGTTGAAGGTCAGCCTCAGCTACATGTTAACAGCCTATGTATGTGGGCAAAGAGTGCCTGGGCACTCCAGGTACTGCTCTCAACTTTCCTATAAATTTGGAGTTTTGTTTCCTTCCTTTCTTTCTTTGCTGTTTTGTTTTGTTTGAGACAGAATTTCTCTGTATAGCCCTGGCTGTCCTGGAACTCACTCTGTTGCTCAGGCTGGCCTCAAACTCACAGAGATCTGCCTGCCTCGGCCTCCTGAGTGCTGGGATTGAAGGCGTGTGTCACAACCTCCCAGCTTATGTGGTGGGGTGCATGTGTGCACGCGTGGGGAGGGCCAGGGTCTCACAATGAAACCCAAAGCTGGACAGCTAGGCTAATCTTGCTAGCCAGCTTGCTCTGGGGATTCGCTCTTTTTGCATTTTGAGACTGGAATTATAGATGGGCCTCTACACCCAGCCGGCATCGCTCAAGGCTTCTGAGGGTCTGAACTCTGGTCCTCATGCTTGGGTGACAAACCCTTTAACCTCTGAGCCGTCTCCCCAGCCCCTTGTTTTGCTTTTCAAGATGGGATCTGAAGTAGCCCAGGCTGCTCTCAAATTCTCTATACAGCTGATCGTGATCTTGAACTCCTGCCACCACTCCTGGAGTGCTCAAGTCACAGGCATGCACCACTGCCCTAGGGCTATGCAGGGCTGGGGACCTAAGCTAGGGGCTTTGTGCACCCCATACCAACTGAGCTACACTCAGTTCTTGTAAGTCCCAGACCATTACCTATTAGTGGAAGCTTGAGAGTACTGTTGCATTAAAGAAAACCTTTTTGCTCATTACTGACGTGCATGAGGAGACATGCACATCATGAATGCACATGGAGGTCAGAGGCCAATTTTGTGGAGCCCTTTCTTGACAGCTTAGGTGGGGTCCAGGGATCCCACCGAGGTCGTTAGTCTTGCGCAGCAAGCATTCTCTACCCACTGTGCCGTCTGGCCAGCCCCACCACTGTATCCTAATAACTCACTTCCAGGGGCGAGGGTATAAACCTTGGTGGTGGTGTTGACTTTGAATTTGTGGACCCGTGATCCATGGTCCAGCTGTCTTTGGTTTTCAGGGCTGGCTTCTCGGGTACCAGATGACCTTTGACAATGCCGACAAGGAGTAACTGCAGCGGGCTACAGTCGACGACACAGCAACCCTAGGCGCTATTTGGATCCGGTAAAGGTCGGCAACTCCTTTTAATTGAATGGGCCAGGTCCTGCCCCTAAAGCAGGCTTTGAAATTTACACTGTCTGCTTTGGTAGATGAGGAGAGTCTTAATGCTGGAGGCCGCACACCTGGGCGTCCCTGGAATTAGAAGCTTAATCAGCTAGGGATAGAGAGTAAAATATTTGGCCTTACTATATTCCCCTGAGACCAGCTGGCTTGGCCCCGCCCCAGGAATATCTAGACAAAGGATGACTCAGTAGGTAAAGGTTTGTGCCACGGAGCCGGATGACCTGAGTTTAATCTTCAGAACTCACACGGTGGAGAGACCTGACTCCCATGTTGTCCTCTGACAACACACACCCTAAAAACATAAGTACATGTTAAAAAAAAATTTAAGATGATTCAAAGAAAAGATGCATTTATTTCGTTTGGTTTTTTTTAAATATTATTTTTTAAAAGGGTCTCATGTACCCCAGGCTGGCCTTGAATTCGCTTTGTGGCCAAGGATGAGGGTGGGTTTCTGTTCCTCCCAAGTGCGGGAGCTGGAGCTCAGGGCCTCACACCTTAGGTAAGTACTGCTCTGACTGAGCCCCGGCCCCGGCCTCCAAGGACTACACTTTAAATATTTATGCAGCTGCTTGCTAGCTAGTTTCTAGTCGGGTTGGCTACTCGGTTGCCCACGCCTCAGCCATGCGGTCACTTACACATCATGTCAGTATTTATCCACCAATAACAAAATACACCTTTATAAAAATGAAGGGGGGCTACCATCAGGAAAAAGGAAAAACAACTTGAGAAGGGAGAAATATTTGCAAATCATGTATCCGAGCGATTTGTATCTAAAATATGTAAATAACTATCACAATTCAATAATGTCGGGTTTAAATGGGCAAAACATCCGACAAGACATTTTCCAAAGGGCGTGGACAAATGGACAGCAGATACATGAAAAGATGCTTGATTCTTGCTAACCATGTGGGAAATGCAATTAAAACCACAATGGAAATCACTCTGTTCCTGTGAGGACGACCATAATGAAACGGTCACGTGATAACAAAGGTTAGGAAGGATGTGGACAAATCGAATCCTAATAGAGTTCTGACTGGCATGTCAAATTGTACGGTCACTATACTCGGAGGGGGAAAGATCTAGAAGTTCCTCAAACAGTTAACATGGAGTGATGGTAAGCCCGAGCAGTGTCCCTCCTGGGAGGGCCACAAGGCAGGGCCATTCGTTTATTCTACACATGCAGGGGGGATGAAAAGACCGTGCCAGCAGGGAGATGCTTCAGTGGTTAGGTGTGCCGGTTGCTCTTCCAGAGGGCTTGAGTTCTGCTTTCAACGCACAAATAGGGCAGCTCACAGCTGCCTGTAACTCCAGCTGGCCTCCAAGGGCACCCACATACATGTAGCATGTGCTCACACACACACACACACACACACACACACACACAGTTGCTTACACAGACATTTACACATAAATACAAATAATATAAATCCTTAAAAAGATAAACATTATCTTTTTATCTCCCCCAACAAAAGACCACCAGTCTTTCTTTATTTTTAAACATTTATTTTCTTTATAATTATGTGTGTGTTTTTGTGTTCAAGAGTGTCCATGGAGTCCAGAAGCAGGAGTTGGGTATCCTGGAACTGGAGTTACAGGGCGTTGTGAGCTGCCAGATGTATGTGCTGGGAACTGAAACCAGCTCCAAGAACATCAATGTTTCTAGTGGCATTACTCATAATAGTTTTTTTTTTTTTTTTTAAAAAAAGCAGACACAATGTAGTATTATCCTGCTTTGTTGCTCAGCAAGGAAGACAGGGAGGCAATTTCATAGGTGCAAACTTTGCCAGACCTCAGCAGAGGAACTACTATCCAGGCAGGCACCAGACTAGACAATCTGAACCCTGAGCATCTGAGCTCAGGTGTTTTTATTGATTCAGAATTCCTCAGGCATTCTACTAACAACACATGCTAACAACACATGAGCAATCAAACATCCCCCACATAAATCCAACACCTGCAAACAATACAAAACACCAAGACCTAGGGAGCCCTTCACCCAACAGTGCACAAAACAACTATTTTATATACTACTAAAATTAAACTTCCACTTTCCCCTTTTCTGTATAAGACAAAAAAATTGCTTTTTCTCTACAATACAATTTAACACTGCACTGTTGGGAAAAGGAATGCATAAGCCTTGGCACTTTGTATTGTCTGCAGGTGTTGGATTTCTGTAGGGAATGTTTGATTGCTTATGATCTGCACCTGAGGAGTTCTGAATAAAAACACCTGAGCTTAGACACTCAGGGTTCCACTGTGGAGCCAGTATGGTGCTGGTCATGATGGCGGTTCCCTCTGCTGAGGTCTAGCAGGGCTTCCACCTTCGAGGGCGCCTCCCTGTCTTCTTTGCTGAACCCCCGCAGCAGTGTACTACTGCGAGTGGTCTCCCAATGTGGGGCTTGGGAGAAGGGGATAGGAAAGAAAAAGTGGGAAATTTGAATTCAAATATCATGGAAGGAAAGGCAAAGATGAAGGTACAGATACTTTGGTTCAAGGAGCTAGAAAGGTGTTTCTAGTGCCTGTGACCACTGGGATAAATCCTAATTTGTTCCCAGTGGTATTATTTTTCTACTTTCTCTTTTATCTATAATTCTTCTAAAAAAAATTAAGGAAATAGCTAGGCAATGATAAGAGTTGCAGGAGAAAATGGGGGGTGCTGAGAGAGGAAAAACAGAGCCAGAAGGAGAACAAGAAAGCCCAATTTTTCTTCCTCTTCCCCAAAGTTTAAGCAATTGGCAGTGTTATTAGAAGAAATACAGGGGAATTAGAAAGAACTGGGCTCTCACTGCTCTGGGTTCAGGATGAAGGACCTATTAAGAAAAAGTCTTCTGTAAGGGAAAATGAGCAGATCAGGCACCCCTCCCCAAGCAAGGTGTCTAATTGTGAACCCTCAGCACTACCTGAGCTGGAGGAAATACTGCCCAGGGTCACAAAAATGCCCTTAGTGTATCCTGTGGAAATTCCAGCAGATAGAGGTAACCTCCAAGGAAATAATGAAATGAGATGGCAGCCAATAGAAGTGAATGATTTAAAGAGATTAAAAGAAGCTGTGTTAACATGGATTCCCCTTATGTCCAGCAGGTGTGGAGTAATTGGAAACTCCAGCACCGAATGATCCCGTACGATTGGAAAGGGTTAATCACTGCCATATCAGAGGCAAGGCCTCAGCTCCAGTGGTTTACTTGGTGGAGAGAAGAGGCAGCAGATATGGAACAGCAGAGCAGGGCAGGGGGAATAAATATAACCTGAGATCAGCTCCTCGGTGAGGGTCACTATGCGGAACTACAAGAGCAGGTTCGGTTTGATGACGTGACCATAAACCAATGTCGTTTGGCAGCTTTAAGGGCTTGAGAAATGTAGAAGAGCCTGGCCAAAAAAAAAAAAAAAAAAAATCTATCTCCTTTACCAAGATCATTCAAGGCTCAAGGGAAGCCTGTATGGACTTTCTGCAGAGACCAACTGCCGCCGTAATTAGAGCCCATCTCAGACCCTGAACCATGACAGGTTCTGATTGAGACCATGGCATTTGAAAATTGAAACATCAAGTGTAAAAAGTTTTACAGCCTCTAAAGACAAACTCTGCACCCATCAAACAGTGGATTTGAGCTACAACAGATATCAGTTCAAATACTTGTATGACCTCTGTGACAGGAGAAGCAGTAGTAAAAGGGCTGAAATACCACAATATCCGCTGCTTTATTTGTGGCAGATATGGCCACCTGCAAAGGAATTATAACCAGGCTGCTTCCAAAGACCTTGGTTTCTCTAAATATCCAGCAGAGAAAAGGAGCAGATTGCCTGGGGTTTGCAGACGGTGTGGAAGGGGTCGGCACTGGGTGAATGAGTATCGATCCCAGAGAGATATAAATGGGAATTCCTTGCCCTTGCCTTCGGGAAACACCACAGCAGCCGAGCTTGGGCCTGGGTACAAAAAGAGAGCAAGCCGATTCATACCAGAACCAAAGTAGCATGCAGACCGAGAAACCCAAACTTGGTATTGATGATTTGACTCATGCTATTGAGGGCAGTGTGCATTAGATCTGCTATAGACAGACAACTTATCTTATCCCTGAATATTGATTGTTATAAGATCTCAACTGGAGTTTATGATCCATTGTCCCTAAGGACAGTAGGAATAATACTGGGTGGGGACAGCTTGACATTAAAGGGGTTTCATGTACACCCTGGAATTGTTGACAGAGATTACAAAGGAGAAATAAAAATCATGGCATATGTAACCAGAGACCTGGAGTTTAAAGCAGGGGATAGGATTGCACAGCTGCTACTGTTTCCCTATATTAAAGGGAAAGCCACCCTGTAGAGAGATCAGGTGGATTCAGGAGCCCAGGGAAACAGGTGTTCTGGCAAGCAGTCATTAATGATAAGAGGACAAAATTAAAAGTGCAAATCAATGGCATCAAAATAAAAGGGTTAGTAGATACAGGTGCAGATATAACAATAATTTCCCAAGAGTGGAATTCAAGGTAGCCTTTTCAGGAAATACCACACAGTATATAGGAATTGGGAAATTATCCCATATTAAACAAAGTATAAAACTGATTACATGTGTGGGACCTGAGGGCCAAATAAGAAAGGTAAGGCCTTATGTGGCTGATAGAGCTCTAAATTTATGGGGAAGAGACTTATTGCAACAATGGGGAACTCAAATTAATATCCCTCCTATTCCAGAAACAATACATGTAATAAGGCTTCAAAGGGAAGAAGCTCTTAATGAGGGAGATGCACAGGCTGAACAAGTTGTTCAAAAGCCCAACACAACAGGCATTGAATTTCCAAATTCATATAAAGGGGGCCACTGCTGAAACTCTACCAACTGCCCTACCCTTAAAATGGTTAACTAATAAGCCTCTCTAGGTGGAACAGTGGCCCTTAACTAAACAGAAGTTGGAGGCTTTAGAACAACTGGTGGAAGAGCAATTAGAGGCTCAGCATATAGAAGACTCTACCAGCCCGTGGAACTCATCTGCATTTGTGATAAAAAAAAATCTAGGAAATAGAGAATGCTAACTGATTTGAAAGCAGTCCACAAAGTAATTCAGCTGATGGGTCCCTTACAGTCTAGAATTCCTTTGCCTTCATTATTACAAAAATCCTGGCATCTGATAGTAATTGATTTGAAAGATGTCTTTTTTATAATACCCCTGCAAGAGCTGGACAAGGAAAAGTTTGCATTTACCCAACTATAACAATACACAATCTGTCAAAAGATATCACTGGAAAGTCCTTCCCCAGGAAATGTTAAGTACTTCAACATTGTGCCAATATTTTGTGAACCAACCCTTGGAAATAATATGAAAACAATTTCTCCAATCTATTATTTTCCATTATATGGGTGATATTTTGTTAACTGATTCTGATGAAGATACTTTAGAGAAATTATTTGATGAAAGTATCTTACCCTGTTGGGGGCTACAAATAGCTCCTGAAAAAATACAAAGAGGAGATCCTATTAACTATCTAGGTTATAAGATATGTCAACAAAAAAGTCAGCCACAAAAGGTGCAAATCAGAAGAGATCAGTTGCAAACTCTTAATGATTTCCAAAAATTGTTGGGAGATATCAATTGGATAAGGCCCACAATTGGATTAACTACACAGGAGTTAAGCAGTTTATTTCAAATGTTACAAGGAGACTCTGACCTACATAGTCCAAGGCCCTTAACTGCTGCAGCAGAGCAAAGTTAACTCTGGTAGAAAAGAAACTACAAGATACATATGTGGCTCCATAGATCCACACCTGGATTATGTTTTGGTTATTATTCAGTCAAACACTCTCCCACTGGGATTCTTATGCAGTGAGAGGACAGCATCTTAGAATGGATATTTATGCCATATAATCAGAGTAAAAAACTAAAGACATATATAAAGTTGCTGATTTAATCATAAAAGGAAGGCTAAGACTTCGACAGCTGTCAGGAACAGATCCAGCAGAAATAGTGGTGACTTATACGAATGCTGGGATTATGTCATGATGGGCAATCAATGGAGATTGGCAGAGACTTTATAGTAATTTTGGGGGAGAAATTAATAACAAATATCATAAAAGCAAACTGATTTAATTTATCAAAGATGAGTTGGATAGTCCGACTAATGTAGTGTAGTGAAAGAATCACCTGTTTCCGGAGCACCTCCATTTTATACCGAGGCCAATAAATCAGGAATGGCAGGCTACCAGTCAGAAAAGGGAAGCAAAGTCCATCAAAGCCTATATGATCCAGTTCAGAAATCAGAGTTGCATGCCATCCTTATGGCACTGTTGGACTTTCCTGCTTAATATCATCACTGATTCTCAGTATGCTGAAAAGGTTTTGCATATAGAAACTGCCGAATTCATTCCGGATAATTCAGAGTTAATTTCATTATTTATGCAATTACAACAAGTAATTTGAGACAGAAGTTGTCTGTCCTATATACTCATATTAGATCTCACACTGGGTTGCCAGGCCCAGCGGAACAAAGGAACGATGGAATTGATCAGTTACTAGTAGGAAATGTGTTAGAAGCTTCAAAATTTCATGAAAAGCGCCACGTAAACAGCAAAGGGTTAAAAAAGAACTCCATTACTTGGAGACAAGCTAAGGAAATTATGAAAACTGCCCTACATGTTCCTTGTATAACCAAGCCCCATTGCCTGCTGGAAGTAACCCTAAAGATTCTAAAAGGAAATCTGGCAGATGGATGTATTTCATGTCACAGAATTTGGAAAACTAAAATTTGTGCACCATACTATCAATACATATTCAGGATTTCAATGGGCTTCTGCTTTGAGTTTTGAAAAGACTGAATCTGTACTTATACATTTTCTGGAAGAAATGGTGATTATAGGAATACCTTTACAAATAAAGACTGGCAATGCCCCTGCATATGTCTCCAGTAAAATGAAAAAAATGCATATTATGGCATAAAGCATATTACCAGTATACCACACAATCCTACAGGACAAGCAGTTATAGAAATCTGTAATCAGACACTAAAGGAAATACTTGAAAGACAAAAAGGAATAACAGGGACCCCACCCTCCCAAGATAGACTGCACAATGTACTTCTAACTTTAATTTTTCTGAATGTTAATGAGACAGGAACAACAGCAGCTGAAAGACATCGCACCATAATAAAATCTGCAGAAATAAATCAACCCATATATTATAAAGATGTATTAACATCCAAATGGAAAACAGGACAGTTTTGCACTGGGGAAGGGGTGTGCCCAAATTTCCAATGGAAATGAGACATCGCGGTTACCATCAAAAATGATAAAGATTAGACATGAGCCATAAAGTTCTCCTGAATACCCTGACAGCTGAACCAGGAAAGCCTGACTTTGAAAAAAAAAAAAAAAACTAATTAGACCATTTTATGAGTCAGAGGAGTTTTTCATTTAATAAACTCCTGGAGACCAGAGAAAAGTAACCAATATCTCACAATTTGTAACTTAAAAGAAAGGTGAAATGTAGTGGAACACTTTGGGAGAAATTTTCATTATTTTGGTTTCTTTAAAAATGCAAAATGGCCCTTGGATTAGGTTTGCGTTCCCACCCCAGCTGTGGTAGTTGTTTATGAGTTGGATTCGGAATACTTGATACAGGTGGCTATAATTTGGTTAGGTGCAGTCATTCTGGCATGTGTTTTGGGATTGTGTGCCACATGGGTTTATGGGAACTTTTGGCTTATGGTATAAAAAGTTTGAAGCCCCGAGAGTTGTGTGTGGGCAGGGGTGTTGGTTGGTGGCTCGTTGGTTGTGTTATTGTTGTTAATGCATTAATTCTTTAAAGAGCAGAGGTTGGAGAGATTGAGTTTACCCTCCATTTTAGGGAAAGAGAAAGGAAGGATAGAAAGAAATTTTCACTGCTTTTTCAGGCAGTCTCTAAAGAGAGAAAGGAAGAAATCTTCACAACCTCTTTTAGGCTGTTCTAAGCTTGGAGAGGACTAGAGAGGACTAAGCTGGAGTGAGTCAGACTAGCATCTCAGCTCACTATATGCAAACTCAATCTCTCCAACCTTTGTTCTTCTATGCAAGAATCAACACACTAACTATGGACAAACCAACCAATACCCACCCGGCTCTGGGGCTTCAAACTGTTTATACCCTAAGCAAAAGTTCTCATAAACCCAAGCAGCACACAATCCCAAAAACAAGCTACAGGTGCCAGAATGACTGCACACAACCAAATTACAGCCACCTGCATCAAGCATTCCAAATCCTACTCATAAACGTCTACCACACCTGGGATGGGAACATAAAGAAAACTTCTTCCTCCACAACATAACCCAAATATCCATGAATAATGAACGGCTGATCAAAATGTAGCATATCCAAGCAATAGAATATTATATGTCCTGAAAAAGGAATGTGGCACTGATACATGGTATGAAATAGGTGAATACTGACACTATAGAAAGGGTCACAACGGATCCCATTTATATGAGATGTCCGAATAGGCAAATCTGTCAAGATAGCAAATAGATCTGTGATTGGTTAGATTGAAGTGCAGGAGGCAGGGAGGCAGGAATAGGGGAGTGATGTCTGAAGAATGTGGGATTTTTTGAGGCTCTAACAATGGTCTAAAATTGAATGTAGTGGTGATTGTGTGTCTGTGAATATTCTAAAGCCAGACATGGCAGAAGACAGCTGTTGTCTCAGCTGCCAGAAGGCTAAGCCTGAGATATTTATCCATTTATATTTATTTTCAGACAAGGCCTTAGGTAGCTCAAGATGGCCCTGGACTTCTGATCCTATTATGCTTCCCAGGGATCTTCTGGGATCACAAGCACACAGCGACAGGCCCTGTTTGTTAGGAGCTGGGGCTGGAATCAAGGGTCTTATGGGTATTAGGCAAACAGCCTATCAATAACAGGACCCTGTCTCAAACAAGCAAACAAGCAAACTAGACCTGTAATCCCAACTTCAGGGAGACTGAAGCAGTCCACCTGGACCACAGAATGAGGTCATGGCCATGCAAGACCCTATCCCAGAATCACTCGGGAGCCCTGCTGGGAAGCACCTTTACCTGTGAGCCATCTCTAGGCATTAAGTATTTTCTTAAAATTTTTTTTTTTGGAAAAGAAATACCATCAGTTCTCAGTGTACATGGAGGACCAGTTCTAGGCACCAATATTAATAGCTGTTCAAGCCCTTTCTAAGAGCTGCCATAGTATGTGCATATAGCTGTGCATATCCCTTGTAGAGTGTAAATCACCTCAGATGATGTGTGATGCCGAATGCGATGTAAATTCTATGTAAATAGCTGCTGTAGTGTATTGTTCAGGGAACAATGGCAAGAAGAAGAAGTCTGCGGATGCACAGAAGCACCTGCATTTCTCACATTTAGATCAAGGGCGGGTTGAGCCCATGAGTGCAGAACTGAAAACGCAGTTGGATGATTAAATACCAAACCTCGGGACGTTTAAGGCATAGGGTTACGGATTGTTTTCTTTTATAATTTTCTCTATTTTTATACATTTTCTTTAGTGAACAGAGGAAAGGGGAAGATGAAAAATGCTGGTGTATTGGGCTGGAGAGATGGTTAAGAGCATTTGCTGCTCCTGCAGAGAAGCCAGGTTCTCCTGGCCTCTGAGGACACCTGCAAGCACATGGTATACATATGGACAAGCAGGTACACACACACATACATTAAAAAAAAAAAACCTAACTACCGGTTTAGTTGGAGAAAAAAAGTAAGCAACTGTTTTCATTTTAAAAGAAGGAAGAGGGGTATGAGAAGAGCTCTTGGTAGAGGGATTTTATTCTTAGCACCACAGATACAAAAGTAAGATCAAAGCAGCCATGTTTACACTGGTAACCCCCTCTCTATGCTTAAAAAATGCATATGTTATGAGCATTTGTATGAGTGTGGTGTATTAATGTGGCCCACTTGCATGTGTGTGCATGGGTCTATGTGTTAACGTGGCACACTTGCATGTGTGTGCATGGGTCTATGTGTTAATGTGGCACATTTGCATGCGTGTGCATGAGTCTATGTGTTAATGTGGCCCACTTGCATGTGTGGGCATGGGTCTATGTGTTAATGTGGCCCACTTGCATGTGTGGGCATGGGTCTATGTGTTAATGTGGCACACTTGCATGGAGGCCAGAGGAGAATGCAAAAGAATATCCTTAGTCCCCTGAGACAGAGTCTTTCAATCAGCAAGCCCCAGGGATCCTCTTGCCTCTGCCTCCCAGATCACTGAGGTGACAGGCTGTCCAAGTTGGGTTTTTTGTTTAACTTGACACAAGCTGGAGTTATTTGGGAAGAGGAATCTCAATTGAGAAAATGTCTCCATCCTATTGTCTGTGGGCAACTTATGATTAGTGTGGGAGGGTCCAGTGCAGTACTACTCCTGGGCAGATGGGCATTGGAGGTATAAGAAAGCAAGCTGAACAAGCCCCTGAGGAGCAAGCCAGGAAACAACATTTCTTTGTGGTCTCTGCTTTAATTCCTGCCTTCAGGTTCCTGCCCTAAATTCTTGCCCCAACTTCCTTTCAATGATGTAAGCTGTAAGAAAAAATAAGCCCTTTCCTTCCCAAGTTGCTTTTATCACAGAAACAGTTTTTTTTTTTTTTTAACATAGTGATGGAATCTGAACTTAGGTCTTCATGCTTATACAGTGTTCTCACTCACTGAGCTATCAACAGGGTTTCTCGTAGCTCAAGCTGTCCCCGAACTTGTTACGCAGTCAAGGATAAACTTGACCTCCTGCTCCTGAGCCAACACTAAAGGATCTCCATGCATTTTGTAGCCTCTTCATGATCTTAGAGTACCATCTGCTCTTACAGGGCAATTTACAAAGGCCCAACTCAAAACACGTGGCTTCCACCCTGCAGGTCCCCATCAAATCATCCCTGATTCCTCAAGGCTTCTCATCCAGAGTGGTTCCCTACTGCTGCGCCTGTGGTCTGCCTCCCTGGGAATCCCGTCATTATCCCCAGAGACCAGCTCAGCCCAAGGATCCCCTGAGAGTTCAAAGTGTAGTGGGATCTCCAGCAGAATGCAAGTTTCACGGTTTGACCCCCAGGTGGCGCTGTCCACCCGGGTAAAGGTCGAGGGAGCCCAGAACCCATAGCCTCTGGCGAGGACAGCTAGTGATGAAGCCTCAAATTCCAGTCCTGCTTTTCCTCACATCATTCAGTGCATCTGTGCCCGGTTCATTATCTTTATTGTGCGTGCGTGCGTGCGTGCGTGCGTGCATGTGTCCCAAAAGACAACTCTCAGGAGTGGTTCTCTTTCCACCCTTTGGGTCCTGGGGCTTGCGCTCGGATGTCCGGTTTTGCAGCAAGTATCATTACCCACCGAGCCGTGCCACCAGCACCCAGTGCCTGATTTTACAGTTCAGAATGTCAAGGTTGGACGCTGGGAGAAGCAGTGAACCCACGGGCTATCCTGGTTGTTCCAGGGGGAACCAACACTCCCAGAAAAGGTATGAAAATCATTATTCCTTTCAGACTGCCACCTAAGGCTGTATGAAGAGACAACCCCTCCCCTCTCTGGTCCAAACTCTCCTGCCTCCTGTTGGTAGTGAGCTGAAAACCATGGCTGTGAACTGCAAAGTTCTGATCCAGATTCCAGTCCTGGTGTGCTCATTTCCCCAGGCTTCAGTGACCCTGTGTGACAGTAGGTGAGAACCGGCACCCTGGGGCTGTCAGTCCCGAATCCCCACTGGGTCAGGGAGGCCGCAGGTGTGGCCAGTCAGCATCTTGGCCAAGGGCAGGCTGCCCTGGGAGTTGCCAGAAGGAAAACATTTTCCGGGAGCCGGAAGGGCTGGCAGAGCCCAGGGCCGTGTGGAGAGACCACAATGGACCCTTGTGTGGTAGTTTAGCTTGGACTCGCCCGCAGGCCTGGTTTCTCGGCCAGGGTGGGCCCTGTTTTCTGATCTTCAGCCAGACCCAGCTCCTAAACAACCCGCCCTGGGCCCAGACAGGAGCCAGAGCTTTGCTTCGAGTCCAGCGAGTGTGAAGCCCACAGGCCGGTGT
This sequence comes from Cricetomys ansorgei, assembly GCA_026225945.1. Classification (NCBI taxonomy): domain Eukaryota; kingdom Metazoa; phylum Chordata; class Mammalia; order Rodentia; family Nesomyidae; genus Cricetomys; species Cricetomys ansorgei. The sequence goes on from JAMJFZ010003206.1 coordinate 6,441,391, forward strand.
CCAGTGGCTTACTCTCCACTGTTGGCCTTCCTGGAATCCTCCTAGTTAAACAACGTCCACATAAGTTTTGAAGGCCCATCTTCACAACCAAATAGGCGTCCAGTCATGGGAGGTGTTCTCCTCAAACTGCCTAAGGGACAGATGGCAGGTCAGCCTGCAATTATTTTGCTGAAGATCTCTGGACTCCGTCTGAGAGCTTGGCTTCTTGTCCTGAACTAGCCTCAGTTTTCCTGTCTGCCAAGAGAGTTGGTAATTCTCATTTGAGAGACACAGATGCTAGGAGGGTGTTTTAAGTATCTGGCATACCCTCTGTCTTAGGAAAACATCCATCCACAAGGAGGCCAGACAGCTTTCAGCATCCTGCTGGGGCTATCATAGCCAGGGCCCCAGCTCTGAACCACCTGAAACAGCCAGCAGCAACACCCCTCCCTGCCCCCAACCAAGCACCCCATAGACTATACCCAGCATTCCGTTCACTGAACCTTGAATTAGTCATACCCCAGGACAAAGGCCTGCCCTTGTAAGTTTCATGGTCGTCTGAGTAGTTGTTGCTGGGGACCCTGCCATTGCCAGCCTCCCCAGAGAACCCTTCACAGCAGCCATCTTTGTAAGATCCAGAAAACTGTCTTAATCATGAAGGAGATCCCGGCTTGTAGCTCAGTTGATAGAGTGCTTATCTAGCACACACAGAGCTCTTTAACAAGCACCATTTAAAATTGAGTATGATGGTCTTGAAAACAAAATATAAACAAACAGACAAAACTTCCTAAAGCATAGACAGAAAGAGACAATACTTGAAGGAATTGCAGATAAACTGATCAGAGCCCTGTGAATTGCTAATGTTTCTTGGGCCTGGGACATGTAACCTAAACTGGCTTCAAACCCATGATAATTCTATGCACTGACCTCCCTCATGCTGGTATTAAAGGTATGAGCCACCACACCACACACGAAATGCTACTATTTAGAAGACGGAAATTAAAAGGGAAATATAAGATGCTTCACTTGGATCAAGCTTAAAAAAAGGGTTGAGATCTGAGAGGGCAGAAGCATAATGAGATGAATAGTCGTAGATTTTGTGACAGGCTATGTAGCAGAGACAACATGCCTAGAATGTAGGAGGTGACACACGCTGGCTGTCCTTCAGTGCTTTGGGCACATTTCTTAGGAATGGTGTCAGGACTGTAGGCTCAGTCCAAGTGAGCAGACCCAGAATAGGTCAGAGAGTCATTATCCCTCCAGCGTAAATAAAGCTAGGGCCATAGGGGAAGAGACTTTGGGTCTCAGTGGCAACAATGGAGATGTCTCAGGTTAAAGAAAGACTGCTTCTAGAGGACTGCTTCTAGAGCTACGCAGCCAGGGTGTGGTAGCAAGATCAAATGAGTCCAGCTGGAAGTGTATGTGTATGATTGCTACTTCTAGTTGGGTAGACCAGAAGTCCAACAGGGCCCTTCATGTTTGGACAGTGAGAGTCTAATATTTCTCTCTCTTTCCCTCTCAAGTTGTTTGTTTGTTTTGTTTTGTTTTCAAGACAGGGTTTCTCTGTTGTAACTCTGGCTGTCCTGGAACTCACTCTGGAGCCCAGGCTGGCCTCGAACTCACAGAGATCCACCTGCCTCTACCTTCCAACTGCTGGGATTAGGGGCCAGCTTCTCTCTCAAGTTTTTTATTGTGTTTATTTGTGTGAGAAGGGTGTGTATAGAAGTCGGTTCTTTCCTTCCATCACATGGGTCTTGGGGTGGGACTCGGGTTGTTAGACTTGATGACACACACCTTTACCTTCTGAGTCATCTTGCCAGCCCCAAGTCTAATATCTTGAATAATTTCAGACCCCACCCCCAGCCATAATTTACTTTTAATTTTTAGATCTGTCTATTTTACTTTATATATGAATGTTTTGTCTGTGTGCATGTGTATTAGCCACATGCATGCCTGTAGGATCCCCTGAAACGGGGCTTACAAGTGGTTATGGGTCATCATGTGGGTGCTGGGCATCGAACTCAGGTCTTCTGCAAGAGTAACAAATGTTCTTAACCACTGAGCCATTTCTCCAGCCTCTCCAAGTCTAATATCTTAAATCAGTATTTAAAGCTGAAGTTTTGAGCCAAAAGTGCCTAACTTGAAACTACTGGTTGTCAACAAGCAAGGAGCCAGGCTACCAGCGGTTTGTTCTTCAGAACTTTATTGACAGGTGAGGATCAATGTACATTAGGGGAAAAAAGAAAAAAAAAACCAGTCAGTGGGAGGTACAGCCCTGCTGTTCCAAGGTCACTTCTGTTGATCTTTGTTGTTGGCGTAAGTTGACAGCTGGAACCTAGTGCTGGAGTTTGCCCCTGGCTTCCTCTCTCCACATATCTTTCTTTACATTACGAACTCTGGGGAAAAGACAAGGACACAGCTTTGAGAAATAGACAGACATTGGCTTGAATCTCTGTATTACTGTGTGACCAAGAGCAAGGTGCTTTGCCTCTCTGGACCTCTTTTCTCTGATTTATTAAAGTGGGTTTAAAGGTTTGCCTTTGAGGCTGTTATTGAGATAAGAAAGAATGTGTCAAAGGCCTGTTGCATAACAGAGACTCAGAAAACAGAGCTGCTCTTTCCTTTCCTCATGAGACAATGACATATGGAACAGCCCTAGGCTGAGGGTTAGGAGCTTGGATCTGGTGGGTGGGTTTTTTGCTGACTGAGACTTCTGGCAGGTCCCTGTACCTTTCCACTGCTTGTTTTGTTATTTGAAATGTAAGGCAGTATCAGATGGTCCTGGTTAGTTTATTTGTCAGCATGACACAAACTAAAGTTATCTGAAAAGAGGAACCTCCAGCAACTCGGGAGGGCATTTTCTAGATTAATGATTGATGTGGGAGGGCCTTGTCCATTGCAGCCAGTGACACCCTGAATAGGTAGGTGTGGGTGGGATAGGAGGGTGGGCAGTGGTGCTGCACACCTTTAGTCCCAGCACTCGGGAGGCAGAGGCACGAGTATATCTATGAGTTCCAGGACATCAAGAGTGACATAGAGACACCCTGTCTCAAAAAATAAAAAAATAAACAAAACAAACACAACAGCAGCCAAAAGAAAAAGAAAGAAAGAGAAGAAAAGAAAGTAAAACAAGATTTCTTCTTGGCCTCTGCTTCAGTTCCTGCCTCCAGGTTCCTTGCATTGAGTTCCTGCCTTGACTTGTGGTCATGATAGACTAGAGACTATAAGCTGAAATAGGCCCTTTCCTCCCCCATCTTGGTTTTGGTCAGAATGTTTATCGCAGCAATAGAGAGTACGCTAAGCAAAAAGGGGCCATTCTCCTCCCAGCTGAAAGAGGATGCTGTCTGACTGGGTTTATCGTGCCTGAGCATGGCAGGGAAATGGTCTAGCTTGGGAGACAGGATGTCAGCTTGAAGCTGGACCCTGCTATCGATGTGCTGAATGACCTAGACATGCCCCTCTCCCTTCTAGGCCTCAGTTTTCCCATTCATGGAGTTACTGAGATGCAGTCGGTTCTGAAGCTCCTTTGGCTCTGATGATCTGGCCTTCAAGCTTTCTACATATTCCTAAGCAGAGCTCCTGAGTCTGGGCTCCCAGTCTGCTTGCCATAGCAACTGCCTCAGCTCTCACATTCTCCCAGTTACAACTTCTGAACTACAGCTTCAGGGTCTCTGCTTCCTTGTCTTACCCAAGACCCAAAGAGCCAGTGAGACAGCTTCACAGTTGCTCTCTTCTTAGCACTAAGTATCTTAGAGTCTTTCTAGAACAGCAGTTCTCAACGTGTGGGTCACAACCCTTTGGGGGTCTAATGACCCTTTCACAGGGGTCACCTAAGACCATTTGCAAATCAGATATTTACATGACAAGTCATAACAGTAGCAAAATTACAGTTATAAAGTAGTAACAAAACTAATTTTATGATTGGGGTCACCACAACATGAGGAACTGTATTAAAGGGTTGCAGCACTAAGAAGGTTGAGAACCATTGCTCTAGAAGCTTTTTCCTGGAAACCTTAGGATTTCCTCCACAAGGGGCCTATCTTGACTCCTTCTAACTCACATCACAATAACACATTGAGGACATGCCTATTATCCCAGCACTTGGGAGGAAGACCCAACCTGGGCTATACAATGAGTTCCAGACCAGTCAGAACCTCATAGTGAGGTCCTATGTCACCCCGCCCCCTAAAACAGACACTTATGAGAGGAGGTCCCTGAGCAATGGTGAGTACTGTGGGCATACGATCTCCTCCTCCTGCCTCTGAGATGCCCCCCCTTTTCTAGAAGCTCTGTAGAAACACACAGTACAAACTGAACAACAGGCACAGAGAAACTCAGCATTCTGCTTGTCCTTGGAGACATAGCCAGGGCACCAAGGCATCCTGAGCTCTGGCATGTGGGAGAAGAAGGCCCTGCTGGGTGGATCTGACCTTGCCCAGTTGGCAAAGGTCAGGTTCACAATGTCACACCCATATGTACACATCAGAGGCCACCTGGGGGGACAGTGACAGAGTAGCAAACCTTGACAGCATCATCACAAGGCTGTTCCCAGCTGCTGCCTTCCAGGGAGAGTGGGAGACCTGGTTTACCCTGCTAAAACTCTGTCAGGGCCAGTCCCATCAAGACTTTAGTCTCTTCCTGGACACACAGCCAGACACAGAACTCAAAGTTCTTCTGACCATGTTGGCTGCCCTATCCACCAGGGAATAAGGAAAAAGTGTAGGGAGGTGTGGCTAAGTGGGGCCACTTAGAGTAGGGGCCCCTCTGGTTAGCCCCAAGCTGAGATCATTGCCTATAGCAGTCTATACTCATCAGCCCAAGCATCCCTAGGTAGAGGGTTTGAGTCATCTTGAACCCCAGGGCTGTTTTAGGACTTGGCACAATACAGATACTTATAAGTTCCTTCAATTTCTGTTCTATTTTGAGTTTTCCCAGCACTGACCCATGGGGCTATAATGGGAATCTCCTTCCAACAGAAACAAAGAGGCCTTAGAGTGTGCAGTCCTTGGCTCCAGGGGTGGAATGCCCTTAGCCCAAAGCAGATACTGAGGGGATCAGGGCCGTAGATCTAGGAGTAAAGCCTTGACACTCCTTGGTTATTTTGTTTCTGCCCATTTCCTATGTGATTCCTGGGCCCAAGCATATAGGCAGATGCCTGTGGATGGCTGGATTTCTAGGTATCCAGCCTCAGTGCCAGGCCTCTTCTTGTTTCCCTGCCTGGGGTATTTTCCTCATCTCTTTTGCCCTAAGGAGCTCTCATGCCTCTGAAGGCCACTGGCTGTGAAACACCGAAGTGACCTTTTCTCAACAAGTTTCCCAGCACTGCTTCCTGGATTTTTGAGGCAGGGTTTCAACCTGTATCTTAGGCTGGCCTTGAACTCACAGTTGGTGATTCTGCTATCTTAGTTAGGTTTATGAGTAGGATTATGGCTATGATTATAGGCATGTGCCACCACATCTGGCCACATGTTTATCAGCCCACCTAGCCCCAGAGTTACTGGTGTTGTTTCATCTGAAGCCTCGGGAGGCTGTGCTGAGGGACAGTGAATACTAGCCTCTGCACCTATAAAATAGCACCAGATGGGGAAGGTTAAACAAGACAAGTCAGCTTAGAGCCTAGTGCAGTCACCTCAGTTGGGCGCCATGGCAGGCAGTAAGGAATGGCCACATGGCAGTGAAGAGGCTGGAGCCTCAGTGCTACAGTCCCAGCCTGTGAGCAGCTGAATGATGTCCAGACATGGAAGTGGAGGTAGAGATGGAGATATGGAGCCCCAAAGGAGGATACAAAATGAGATGTTCAGCCATGGAAAGGGTAAAGGGCACTGTCCTCCACTGGGTGACTGTCACATGCGGAATTCCCTGTGAATCACAGACTCTGCCACGTCCACACAGGATACTGCAGGAGTTACAACTTGACTCTGTCCACTGCCCTGCACTATACCAGTGTCACCAAATCACACTGGAACAAATGAGTACTTCTTTACATATGCAAATCCAGATGGATGCTTCTCCAAACAGGAAAAGTGAGTCTTATCACAGGTGCTGGGGAGAAGTAGGCTGTTTTGAAACAGTAGACTCTATTAAGAAATCATTTAAGGGGGCTGGAGAGATGCCAGTGGTTAAGAGCACTGACTGCTCTTCCAGAGGACCTAGGTTCAAGAGCCATATGGCAGCTCTCACACCTGCCTGTAACTCCAGTTTCAGAGTTCCTGGCACCCTCATACAGACGTACATGTAGACAGAACACCAATAAACAAAAAATAAAAAAATAGCTTAAAATGTATAGAAAAGTGACAAAAATAGGATCTTTATATTCCTTTCCCAGTATCCCTCATTGTTAAGCTAATTACTGTTGTACCTTTGTCCCCACTAAGACGCTTGCACTAATGACTAACTACTGTTAACTAAACTCTCATCTTTACATCGTGCCTTCTTTCTGTCGCAGGTTCCGACCCAGGTTCATGTTGCACGGTCCTCACGCCCTCCCGGTCTGCTCTGTGACAGGAGGAACCGACTTCCTTGGCATCCTACTGTTGCTTTCTTTTTCTGGGTCAGAGTCAAGCTATATAGCCCTGGGTAGTCTAGAATTACTATGTAGACCAGGCTAGCCTCAAACTTGCAGCAATCCTCCTTGCATCTGCCCTCCAAGTGCTGAGATTACAGGTATGAGCCAACATACTCCAATCCAAATGCTGTTATTTTTTCAAGAAAGAATCTCTCGCAGCCCACAATGGCCTTGAACTCACTATTTAGCCAGGGCCAGAGCTGGATCCTCCTGTCTCTACCTCCCCAATACTGATATCTTAGTCATGTATTCACACAAGTTGCTGCAGTGCTAGGGGTAGAAGTTTATACATCCTGAGCAAGCGTGACACCAACTGAGCTAACTATCCCCCAAACAGACTTTTTTTTTTTTGAGACAGGGTCTCAGTATGGAGCCTTAGTTGGTCTAGAACTGGTTGGGCTTTGAACTCACAGAGATCTTCCTGCTGCTGTACCCACATGCTGGGATTGAAGGCAATGGCCACCATGCCAGACTTTTGTGTAGGCCACAGAGCAGAGGGTTTTTGTGGCTTCTTTCCCTTTCATAATTTCTCTTAAGGAAATCCCCATCAGACATGTCTGGTCTTCTACAGGTACCTCATCCTGTTTCTCTCCATCTTGATCCTCACTCAGGCTTCAGGCCCCTCGTTCCGTTTTGAGGACTCTCCACCACTCCCCCTTTCTTCTTGGTTCCTCTTTCTTACAGCAGTGTATTTGACTCTGCTCTGTTACTCTGGACTGCCATTTATGATTAGACAGACAGACAGACAGACAGGTAGGTAGACAGATAGATAGATAGATAGATAGATAGATAGGTAGGTAGGTAGGTAGATAGGGGCAGAGTCTCACTATCAACCCATATTGGCCTGGACTTGCTATTAGACAAAGCCCAGAGATCTTCCTGCTTCGGCCTTCAGAATGCTGGGATAAAAGACACTGTGTCACCATGCCCAGTGACTTTACTTGGCTGATGCCTTTGTATGCCCTGTATCTGGAAGCACAGATTCGCCACATGCAGATGAGGTGGTAGCAGCAGTGCCCCTGCCTCAACTAAGGAGTCCCATTCTTGTGGCCAAACCACGCCCCTGACTGAACCCCAATAAATAGACCTGAATCCTTGCAATAAACTGAGACCACCGTGTTTCTCCCGAGTTTGTGTACTTGTCCACTTACTGTGACTCCACCAAAGACAGGGTGGGAATGCAGTAAGAACGGCAGCCCTCCACACTGTGTTCCTGCGTGGCTTTCTGCCTGGAGACGCCAGCCGTGGTGGGTGGCCACCGCTCCTCTGGGCGGGAGAGCTGTGGCTGGGAAAATGCAGAAGAGAATTTTTATTTTACAAAAAGTTGCAGCCAGCCAGGGCTAACCAGTGAGATTTCATCTCAAATAAAACAAAGGAACAGGAGCTTGAGAGATGGCAGTTAGGGGCACACTGTTCTTCCAAAGAACCAGTTTGGCTCCCAGCACTCACGTCAGGAGGCATGAATGAAGCTGTAACTCCAGCTTCAGAGAGTTCTGACATCTCTGGCCTGCTTGGGCACCAACACTCATGTGCACATACTCACACACAGACACACATGTAATTAAAAACAATAAAAATACATATTTAAATCAACAACAACAAAACCAAAGTGGCTAATGTAAGGAAACCGGTTCTTCAAATCTCAAACCTGCCTTTCTAAGGCTAGGGCTTAGAGGAATTAGAGGGTAAGACAGCAGGGTGGTCCCAGGTGTGGGGGAACATGGCCGCCGGTGAGACAGAGTGGAGTAATCAGGGGTCTGAACACATGTAATCAAACCTCAGGCCTCTTCAGAAAAACGGCAGTGTTGGCACGTTCTGAGGGTGGAGTTTTGGGCCCTCTGAAATCGAAAGGTCATCCCTCAGACATTTACAGAGGCTCAAGTGAAGGGTAGAGAGACTCTGCTGGTTTGAGGTATCTTTAAGTTTTTGAAAAATAACTTGGACAAACATTACTGCCAGTTTTCTCCAGGAAGGCTTTCCTATCAATTGTACCCATGCATATTTGCTCTAATTAGGCCAAATTGTTCATGCTGGAGTCAAGCACATCATGTCCCCAGGCTCACGGCTCAGAGCTCAAGGCTCTTTAATCTTAATATATGAGGGAACATGTTTCTGGGGATTCAACTTCAGGTCCTCACACTGACATAGCAGTTGCCTTATCCACTAAAGCATCTCCCCAGCGGGCCCCAGAACTAGCCATTGTTATTCAGGGATGGAGGCACCTACTTGGAATCCACATTTGACTCTGACCACCAGGACCCAAGACATTAACATGTACCATGGCAATGTGAAGCTCTAGGCACAGTTTGGTGCCTCTCCTCTTATCCCACCAGGCTGAACTTCCACAAACACACATCTGTTCTGGTAGCAGATGTGTGGTCTTGAGCAGAGGCCTCAGAACCTGTCTGATAGCCAGCCCTACAGCAACAGTTGCAACTCCAGGAAATCCTGTCTCTGAGGCCGGGCCCAAGGGATGAGGGAGCGGGGACCCAAATCAGTCCGAAGTAACTGTCCCTTCTACTTCACCTCTTCCTGAAAAGTCTAGTTTCTTAACAAATCACATGACCTTCAAATTGGATTAAATGGCAGTTTCCAGCTGCGGGTCAGTCACACAAGGAAGTTTGGGAGTTTCCTGATACGCATCTCCTGTGTGTCTGTTTTTCACCAACTGCTTTTTAGCAATTCCCATTTCTGCTATCAGCACCCTGGTTTCCTTTGGGAAACTGCCCTGCCCCCACTCTCGGCTCAGGGAGTTCCTGTGTAGTTGACACCATTCTTGTCAGCTCCTGCATTGGGGAAATAATCTAGTCATGAGACTAGGTCTGAGTGTTTTCCTCACAACTATTGGGAAGATACACTCTTTCCAGAAAGGCTGGTGACAGCAAGATGGAACTCTTGGGAGACATTATTTTTCTTATCAAGAAAATTTGTCATGATCTTAGGGCTTTAGAATACCAAAGGAAATTATGCTACAATTCTTAATCTATTTTTTTTTACCAGTTTCAAATGTAAGTATTCTTAGCTCATGATGTTATTGTAATTACTAAGTGACAATCGCATACAGATATAATTCAGAATCATTTAATCCCATAGGCATTCACTAATATATTAGAATTATACTTTGGTATTAGATTTTTAATCAATAAAAGATCACAGTTCTTATGAATTCTGATTTTGAAGCCATAAACTTTCAAGTATGTAAAAAGAAAAGCATTCTTCGGGGTGGCAAATCATATTTCTTATTTTAAAGTGAGTATTTTATTAGCTGTTTTTAGGTGATTGATTTTTTTATAATACTTTTATTAACAATTTGAGTTTCATATAATGTATCTCAATAATAACACCTTCCTTCCATTCTTCCCTGTTCCACTCTCCCATCCCTGTGCCTTCAAAAAGCAAAACGAAATTAAAAAAAGAGAAAATTAAGTCTAGCTAGTGTGGCAGGAGCATGGATCATGGGTATCACCATGGCTCCTGTAGGCAGCAGACTACTCTGATGATGGACATTCACCTGGCCCATACTAGCCTGAGACCAAGTGTGACAAAGGTTAACCCAAAGTTAGGCCCCGATGCCCAAGCCCCCAGGCATGTGGGCCTCCAGCAGGCACCTAGACATCACCCAGGCCAGGCACCCAGACATTAAGCAGGCACCCCGATATCCTGCAGACACATCAGACATCCTGCAGGTACCAGGACATCCCACAGATGTATCATGTAGGCACTGGGCCAACCCACAGGCACCAAGGCATCACACAGGCACCAGGACCTCCTGTGGGCACCAGGGTACCCTGTAAGTACCTGGACATCCTGCAGGCACCAGGACATCCCCCAGGCACCCAGACATTCTGCATGCAGTATTTTGGGAGACATCTTGTTAGCACATGAGAAGAGTGGCAACTCTAAAGAGGAGCCAACCCAGAAAAGGCAAAGTGGTGAGGTGGAAGCAGATTCTTGGTGAGTAGATCTAGTTATTCTCCAAACTAGCCTCCTCCTGGGTCTCACACTGATGTAAGTGAACAAGCCTACCCTCCCAACTTATGACTCTGGGTTTTGTTTGTTTGATATGATTAACCCATTAAAGATTAATTTCCATGATTTGCAGTCAAAGGAATCCTAATTAGGGGCTAGGGATTTAGCTCAGTTGGTAGTGTGCTTGCCTAGCAAGAATTCATGAGGCCATGCATTTAATCCCTAACAGAGTTCATGGAGGAGTGCTGCTTACTGGCTTCCTCCCCATGACTCTCTCAGTTTCTTTTTTATACAACCCGGGACTACAGCCCAAAGGTAGCATTGTCCACAGTGGGCTGGGCCCTCCTGCCTCAATCATTAATCAAGAAAGTGCTCCAAAGACTTGTCAACAGGATAGTTTGATAACGGCATTTTCTTTTTTTAAAGATTTTTTCTTTATTTCTGTGCATTGGTATTTTGTCTATATTCACGTCTGTGTGAGGATGTCAGTTCTCCCTGGAACTGGAATTACAGACAGTTATGAGCTGTCATGTAGGTGCTGAGAATCAAATCCACGTCCTCTGGAAGAGCAGCCAGTGCTCTTAACTGCTGAGCTGTCTTCCAGCCCCAAGAAAGACATTTTTTTAAATTTAGGTTCCTCCTTTCTAGATGACTCTAGCTTGTGTCAAATTGACAAAAACCAAAAACCTAACCAGTACAGCATACAATGTGATGCTTTTATATGTATGTGCATTGTAAAATGTTTATTATAGTCAGGCTAATTAATTTAATCCACCACCTACATAGTTACTTAAATTCTGTAAAACAAACAAAAAATGTTGCCATCTATTGTATTTCTGGAGAATCAAACAGAGAGCCAACTAGCATCATACTCTTCTTTTTCTTTTCTTTCAAGACAGGGTTTCTCTGTTGTAACTCTGGCTGTCCACTCTAGAGACCAGTAACTCACTCTGTAGACCAGGCTAGCCTCAAACTCACAGGGATCTGCCTGCCTTTGCCTCTTGAGTGCTGGGACTAAAGGCATGCACCACCACTTCCCTGTGCAAATCATACTCTTAACTGGAAACTGCCAGTTCTCAAATTTTCTTTCTTTCTTTTTCTTCCTTCCTTCCTTCCTTCCTTCCTTCCTTCCTTCTTTCCTTTTTAAAGATTTACTTTTTTTTTTTTTAGTGTGTGTACATGTTTTACCTGCCTGCATGAGTGTTTATGCACCACATGTGGGCCTAGCATCCCTGGAGACCAGAAGAGGATATTAGGTCCCCTACAACTGGTGTACAGTTGTTGGGAGCTGCCATGCAGGGGCTTGGAACCAAACCCAGGTGCTCTGCAAAAGAAAAAACAAAAACCTCTTGCCTGGTGAACCATCTCTCTAGCCCTGCTACCATTCAGGTTGCTGGCTTTTTTTTTTTTTTTTCCAGACAGTGTCTTATGCCAATAGTCCATTCTGGCCTGATACATTTTATATAGGTCACGCTGGCCTTGAACTCATAGCAGTGTTCCTCAGTCACCCCAGTGCTGGGCTTACCAGCCTGAGCCACCGTGCCTTACTCCAGAGTCCTTTTAGTAAGTGATTTTTCTGTTTATATTGGTCAGTTTATTCTGTTAAGTGACTTGTTCCCTCAACCCTACTGAGGCAGTGGATCCCCGATTCCTCATCCCAGCTCAGGCTCTGTTTTCATATGGCCTCTACCGACTCAGATTCCATTCCCTCATTTTTCAGTTTGTTTTGTTTTGTTTTGAGACAGAGTCCTGGCTGTGCAACCTTGGTTGGCCTCAAACTCACTTATAGAGCAAGCTGACCTCAAACCTGAAATTATTCTTCTGCCTTTGCTTTATAAGTGCTAGAATTACAACCATGCATTACTATGCCCAACTAATATTCGTGTTCCCAATAACAAAATACCTGCAATCAGCTTTAACGACACCTGATCTGAGGGCCAAGAAGATAGTTCAGTTTGTAAAGTGTTTGCCAGGGATGTATGAAGGTCTGGGTTTGATCTTCAGAATTCACATAAAATGAAAAAGAGAATCAACTCCACAAAGTTGTTCTCTGACCTCCACATAAATGATGTGGCATGTATGATCCCATCATGCACACATACACACACACACACATACACACACACACACACACGTGCACACACATACACATAAACACACACACATACATGCACGCATGCAAATACAAAAATAATTGGGTGGGGGCACAAACCAATCTAGTCATGATGTCACATGCCTGCAATCCCAGCACTTGAGAAGTAGAGGCAGGAGCATTTGGAGTTCAAAGCCAGCCTTTGTTACAGAATGAGTTCAAGGCCATCCTGTACCTAGATACCAGTTTTTTAAAAGCAAATGATTGAACAAGTGGAAGAAATCAGTTGATTCAATAAATACAAGGTTGCATGAAGTTCACTCATTGATTAGTTGCATAGAGGTTGGGTGCAAGGAGGTATTAGTAGATAGAAATGAACAGGCTGGCTGGAAAGAGGTTTTATGGATAAGATCCAGACTATTGTTTCCTGCTCCAATCTCTTATCATGCACTGTTTTCTTCTTTCTTTCTTTTCCTGTGTATAGGCAAGATTTTGTTTTTCAATACAAGTCTTCTTATATTGCCCAGGCTAGCTTGGAATTCCCAACTCAAGCAGCCATGTTCCACCTTGGCTTCCTGAGAAACTCAGACTGCAGGTGTGCACAGCCATATGCTAGCTTAAAAATTCTTTGTATGATAGGTATGGAAAACATTGCAGGTTAGAGATTCCTTTTACATCATCGAGATTTAATTTTAGGTGATCTGAATGCCAAACATGTGCTCACAGTGACTGAGCAAAGCAGGGCAGATAGGACACCTGGACTTAGCCCTTGACCTAGGGAGTGGGACTGAAGGTCTTAACCAGCACAGGCCTTGTCTGGCCCAGAGCCTGCACCTCGTCAGAGCTCCTTCCTGGGTGGGCAGGGAAACGCTGTCTTCTTTGTGAGTAAATACAGGTGCCTGTTTGGTAAGAAAACCTCCCTCTTCTCCCCAAGTATGTACCTTCTCAAGTATCTTTCTAGGTTGCTGAAAGTTCCACCAAAAGACTCACACTTTCATGCACAGCTGAAAAACTGCTGAGCTAGGGGATTCCAACCTCTTGTTCAGATTGCCTTGCATTTGAAGCAAGCAAATTTCCTGGTGGAATGCAATAGAAGTCAGAGAAGGCATGCCAGTGAATCTCCAAGTAGCTAGAGTAATCCACTGTCAGCATTGGCTCTGTGAAATAAAAATCACAGAAGACTTCAAAAATATTTTCTTATTTTTTAATCGTGTGTGTTTGTGTGTGTGTATGTGTGTGTGTACTTGTGCATGTAAATGCCAGTTCCCACAGAGACCAGAAGAGGGCGATAGATCCCACAGAACCAGAGGTATAGGCAGTGTTGAGTCTTGGAGCAGGAGTCAGGGGCAGTTGTGAGTTTGCCTGACAAGGACTCTGGTACTCAAACTCTGGTCCTCTAGAAAAGCAGCAACTGCTCTTAACAGCTGAGCCACATCTCTAGCCTCTCCCTGCCTTTAGATTTAGATTTAGATTTTTGGCTCTTGTACCAGGCCAAAAATCAGATAGTATGTTTTCAAGATGGTTCCAATCTGTGTTTTCCTGAATTATATTCCTAATTAGTCTCACATAATCAAATATTTTTTTCAGTAATGGCGATCACATTCAGGTCCTTGTGTGCAAAGGCTAGGCATGTGCCCCATCACTAAGCTATACCACCCAACACTCATTATTTTTGTTCTTGAGTAGGTTGATTAAAAACAAAATCTACCAGACACACACCTTTAAACCCAGCATTTGGGAGGCAGAGGCAGACAGATCTCTGTGAGTTGCTGCATACATAGCAAGTTCCAGGCCAGCTGAGACTACATAATGAGATCCTGTCTCAAAACAAAAACAAAAAACTCTAAGCAGAGTGGTGTTTTTGTGCCTGTGATCCCAGCACTCCTTCAGAGTCAGAAGGCTAGAATTAATGAGCATAGGCTACATATGGAGAACCTATCTCAAGATAACAAAATAATACAAAAAGTTCACAAAAATGGGGTCGTGCTAAAAGTCAAACAAAACCAACTTGTTATCTGATCTGAGCTGGCAGATAGCAACCAGATTTGCTAAGCAGGCCAGTAGCCAGCAGCACAATAATGATGCTTGCTCTATTTTAACCCTAAACAAAAGTAACTTAAACTAACCCGGATGTTAACTAACCAGTTATTTTTCTATTTTGTTTCCTGTACCCCCTTCAGGAGGAAAGTAACTTTGAAGTGACCAATTTGCTTTGTGTGTGTTGTTTCTGTTTTCTTCAAGCCCTTTCCTCTCTATAAAAGTAGGCTCCAGGCTGGGGCTGTAGCTCAGTGGTAGTGTGCTTGCCTGGCACTTGGTTCAGAAGCTAATCTTGTCTATTTGGCTCACTGAAACACATACTGTATTGCATGGTCTGATTCTAGAATAACAAATCAAACCAATCAATATCTGGAACTTGTTATTAGAAATTCTTTTTACACAATTACTTGTTTTGTACGTGGGGGGGGGGCGGGTGTCTGTGCATGACACATGTGAAGGATAGAGGTAGTCAGTCCTCTCCTTCCACCTCTTGTCAAAGCAGGTAGTCAGTCTTGGTCCTTACTGCTGTGTCCTTACCCACTGAATAATCTTTCCATTTTATCCTTTGATGGCTCCTTACATTAAGTTTATATATCAACTGGGCTCCTTGTCCTAAATGGTCCTGGCTGAGTCCTGGCTGAGTAAGCTGTGACAGAAGGAGTGAACAGGAAATAAACTAAGTTAGTTTTTGGTTTGGTTTTGCTTTTGAAACCAGGTTTCATCAGAGGTGGTAGTGCACGCCTTTAATCCCAGCACTCGGGAGGCAGAGGCAGGTGGATCTCTGTGAGATCAAGGCCAGCCTGGTCTACAGAGTAAACTCCAGGACAGCCAGAGTTACAACAGAGAAACCCTGTCTCAAAACAACAACAACAAAAAGAAACCAGATCTCATGTAGCTCAGTCTGTCCTTGAGCTTTCTGTCTAGCCAAGGATGACTTTGAACTCCTGATTCTCTAGACAGACTTCATCTTCCAAGGACACCAGGCCTGGACTGAGATCTTTTTTTAATATGTGTATGTGTGTGTGTGTGTGTGTGTGAGAGAGAGAGAGAGAGAGAGACAGAGAGAGAGAGAGAGAGAGACAGAGACAGAGACAGAGATGAGTGGATGTGGATGCCCAAATGCTGTGATGGTTGCATAGAAGTCAGAGAACAATTTTATGTAGTTGAATCTCTCCTTTAATAGTCTGTCTTAACTATTTCTTTTTTTTATTGTTGTGACCAAACATAATAACCAAGGCAACTTACAAAAGAAAACATTTAGTTTTGGGCTCATGGTTCCAGAGAATTAGTATCCATGATCATCATGCAGGGAATGTGGTAGCAGGCAGGCAGGTATGATGCTGGAGCAGAACTGAGAACTCATATCTTGAGACAATAACCACAAAGCAGAGGGGGAGGGAGAAGGGGAGAGAGAGGGAGGAAAGAGGGAGCTAACTGGCTGACTGGGAATGACCTGGGTTTTTGAACCTCAAAGCCCACCCCCAGCAACACACATCCTCCAACATGGCCCCACCTCCTCCTCCTAATCCTTCCCAAACAGTTCTACCAAGTGGGGACCAAGCATTCAAATATACGGAGCTGGAGAGATGGCTCAGTGGTTAAAAGCATGTGTTCTTGTAGAGAACTCGGGTTTGATTCCAACACCCACATGGCAGCTTACCACTATCTGTAATGGGATCCGGTGCCCCCTTCTGGTGTGAAGACATATTTGCGAGCAAAGCAGCCATATACATAAAATACATCAACAAAGAAACCTTAAAGAAAAAAGAATATATGAGTCTATAGAGGCCATTCATATTCAAACCACCAGAGTCTCAGAGGTGGACTCAGGTCATCAGGCTTGTGCAGTGAGAGCTTTATCCATTGAGCCATCTGGCTGGAATTCTTGAGTGCTACCTTGTGTTGTGACCCTGAGCAAAGGGTTATGGTGGGATGCTGAAGATAAGGAGCAGGAGGGGCACTTGAAAAATGGCTAAAGATTCACAGGTAACTGAACTCCCCCTCATTCTTCATATTGCCTGCCTGAGGACAGAGACGGTTACATACCTGTCTGGTCTCCCTTGCTCTGCCTCACTTCTGGGAGCTATAGAAACAATGAATTTGAGAACTACAAGTAACAGGTATGATCACTTCACTAACTAAAGGTACAAATTATGGTCACATTCTCCACCCCTCCATCAATTGCTTGACGTTCCAGAGACCTTATCAGCAGGGCAGTTTGACCCTAGGGAAGTATTCTCTTCTACCCTAGATGTTCAAACCCTTAGGGACAAACTCATCTCACCCAGGGTCACTGTCAAGCGCCAGCCCTCCTCCACTTCAGTGCTCAGAGCACTAGTGGGCAGGAGCACATGACTTCTAAAATCTAAATTCACAACCTTAGTTTTTATTTGAGACAGTCTCACCAAGTAGTCTTGCTGGTATGGAACTAGATTAACAGACCAAGCTGGCCTTGGATTTGAGGGGCTCCTCTTGCCTAGTCCTCCCGAGTGAAAGGATTAGCAGATGAATGCTCCCATAACTCACTCATTCAAAATCTTGAGCTCTAACAATTTTTTCTTTTTTTTCTTTTCCAACATGAAGGTCCAGAGAGGCCTCTGAGTCTTTTGTTCTTTAATTTGTTCGTTTGTTTTGAGACAGGTCTCTCTGTGTAGCCCTGGCTATTCTGGAACTCACTCTGTAGAACAGGCTGGCCTCAAAGTCAGAGATCCACCTGTCTCTGTGTCCCGAGTGCTGGGGTTAAAAGCGTGAGCCATCACTGCCCAGCTGTTTCTGAGTCTTCATCCTATTGGTGAGTCTGGCCGCTAGTCTAAAATGCGTTCCTACCAGTGAGTTCTCCTTAGGTATCCAGGGACTATACATATTTTTTGTCCTTCTTCTTTTAGATTTATTTATTCTCTTTCATGTATTCAGATAGTGTTCTGCCTGTGTGTGTGTATGTGCATCATGTACATGCCTGGTGCCCACAGAGGCCAGAAGAGGGCATTGGTTTCCCTGGAACTGGAGTTAGGGATGGTTTTGAACCACCTTATAGGTGCTAGGAACTAAACCTGGGTCCTCTGCAAGAGCAACAAATGTTCTTAATGGCTGGGCCATTTCTCCTACCCCCAGGGATGTTTTCTTAATGACCCTTAAGAAAGGTTCATCTTAGAATGGAGTCTGATAATTTGGAGGCACTGGGGGATGAGGTTAGGCCTTTCACACACCCCGAGGAGCTCCTATGTCCCCTGAAGATGCAGTTTGCCTTCCTAGTCTCAGCGTTTAGCCTAGGGTAGAGACACAGCCTTTGTCAGGCCTGTAGTACTCTGTTTTGTTCTCTCAGGGCCTGTTTACATTTGATAATCTCAAGTGACTGCCAGAGCAGAGAGGGCCTTCTCCAAGGTGACTTGTGTCCCCAAGGAGAAAGGACAAAAAACTTTCTGCCCCTGTTATACTTGGCCTCTTCCAGGTTAGTTCTCCAGAAGAGAAGGGGATACAGTAACCATTTTAGGGGCTCTTACCTTATGCCGACTTACCTCAGAAGGGTTTCAGGACCTCTGTGTGAGATAGGGAAAGGGAGACCAAGAAAGTGTCCTTAGATGTGAGCACTTTCCACAAATATACCTCAGCCCATGAGACCTTACCAAGCCCCTTGCCTCATGTCAGCAGGAGACTGTGGGCAACATTTCCTCTCATAAAATGTTTTGGGCACTAGTAAAATACGTTTAAAAGCAAATCAAAACAAACCTCAAACAGAACAGGGCATCTGTAATCTCAGGGCTGGGCAGGCTAAGGCAGGAGGATTGCCACAAGTTTGAGGTCAGCCTGAGCTACATAGTAGCTCCAGGACAGCCTGGACTGCAGAAGAATGAGACCATGTCTCAGACAAAACAAAACGGAAAGGGCCAGCAAGATGGCTCTGTGAGTAAAGATGCCTGCGGCCAAGTTGACAACCTGAGTTCAGGTTCTACAGGCAGCATGGTGGGAAGAGAGAATCGACACCCTCAAGTTGTCCTCTGACCTCTACACATGCCATGGTGCTCACACTGTTGCACACTGTCCTTGAACAAAACAAAAGCCTGACCTGTATTGAGGCTAAACACAATGAGAAACTACTTCCCTCCACTAGCACGGCTTTTATGCAAGCGTCGTTAGAACTCTGAGAAACTAGACACTGTGCACCATTGGTGGGAAGCAGCAACTGGTGTAGCCACTGTGGGAAGCAGTTCAGTGGCTCCTCAGAAAGCTGAACATAGTCCACACTATCTGACAATTTAATTTCTAGGGATAAAACCGAAAGAATAGGAGATTCAAAAGAACACTCGGGCACCATTTGTAGCACCGATTTCAACCTTCAATCGCTGAAAGGTGTTAATAGCTCTTCCAGCCATCAGTGGATGAGTGGACAAACCAAGTGATGTATAGCTGAAGAGCAGAGGACTTTCTGACCATTTGCAATGAATGAGAAGGCTAAGATGGCTCCGTGAGTAAAGGTGCTTTCTCACAAGCTTGACAGCTTGAGTTTGACCCCAAAACTTAGATGGTGGAAGGAGAGAATCAATTTCTACAAATTGTTCTCTGACCTCTACACATGTGCAACACACACACACACGCACACACACACACACACACAAAATGTAAATGGGTCATTTCTAAGCCATGCTACAACATGAGTAAACCTTGAAAACATTA
Organism: Cricetomys ansorgei; assembly: GCA_026225945.1. NCBI lineage: Eukaryota > Metazoa > Chordata > Mammalia > Rodentia > Nesomyidae > Cricetomys > Cricetomys ansorgei. The sequence goes on from JAMJFZ010003206.1 coordinate 6,460,704, forward strand.
CACTAAGTGAAATAAACGAGGCACAAAAGGAAAATATGTTATGTTCCATTCATATAATCCTAAATAAAAATTACTGGGAGCCATTGTTTTAAATTAAATTTCTGTGCTAGGTCCCGAAAGACTATGTGAAAATGGAATGGAGTCACTCACGCTAAAGTTCCAGTCACCAAAGCTGAAACTGAGTTGTTTACGTGACTTTTATGTTTATATGGCAAATAAGGAACCTGAAGTGACCTGATGTTAACCGATCTCTACAAGGAAAGTTAACAATCTCTTCTTGGTTTCAACTTCTGCTGAAATTAGGCAGAAGGGCTCAGCCCTTCCTAGCTATAAAAGCAACCTCCTTTGCTTGGCTCATTGGAATGTTTTATGAGGCAATGCTTGATTCTAGAATCAACGAGAGTCAACTAGGATTTTTACTTTAATTAATTAACTAATTAATTAATGTATCTCAGGCTGGCCTCAAACTTCAGGTCCTCTTGCTTCTACCTCCTGAGTGCTGGTTTTCTTGGTGTGAGTCACTATGCCTGCTCTGAGTAGTTTATTTTGCCTTATTAGGCTTCAAACGGAGTGTCTGCATATTCTAGGGAAGTGTTCTACTATCATGCTACATCTTGGTCTTATTCTTACTTTTTATTTTGAGAAGAGTCTCACTAAGTTGCCCAGGGTTGCCTTTTAATTAACTCTTTAGCTCAGACAGATCTTAAACTGTGATCCTCCTGCGTCCACTTCCAGAGTAGCTAGGATTACAGGCCTGCTCTACCTGGTATTTATTTACTTATTTATTTAGACAAGGGTCTCATACTGTAGCCAGGCTAGCCTGGGTTTTACCATGTAGCTTAGACTGCCCATGAACTTACAGCAATCTTCTTGCCTCAGCCCTTTTAGAACTGGGATCAAATATATGTCTTACTAAGGATCTTTAAATTAAATGGTGATTTCCCCCTTTGACAATGAAGTACTTACAAGAGGCAAATCATCACGATAAAAAATAAAATAAAATAAGAGGATACCAGGGGCTAGAAAGGTGACCAGAGAATTCCTATTTAATGATTACAGCGTCTGTTTGGGATGATGAGAAAGTCTGGAAATGGATTGTGGTGACAGTTACATAGCATTGCCAATATACTGGATGGCAATAAATTATGTTCAGTTTTATGTCTTATGTATTTTACCACATGCTTACAAAATAACGAGGCCACTTCTTTCTGCAGGGATTTGGTAGCTGGATGAGGGGCAGAAGAAGCCTGTCTTCAGTTCCATCAGCTTCTATGGGTAAAGGATTTCCTTCTGATCTATAGCTGTGAGGTAAGACAGTGTGAGAAGTAAGGAGTACCCAGTTCCCCTGCACACAGTGTCAGCCTCATCCATTCTGTCCTGCCAGAGACTGTCCTGACCAGAGGCTCCCAGGGATTATGCTCTTCCTTTCACTGTACATTGTTCAGAGGGAGAAACTGAGGTCACCTCTGCCCTGGGAGCAGACCATGTTAGACTGGGCAGTACATCTCCAGGAGGTAATGACCTATGAATTCTATGCTTTGCAGCTCTTTGACTGGGTTAGGGTGGAGACAGGTCACTGAAAGCTACAATGGTTCCACACACAGATGAAGATGAAGCCTCCTCCTCCTCCTCCTAAGTTTGGTGGAGACAGTCACCTAACTGAAAGCATTTCCCTGTACCCACCTCCCACCCTGGCCTCTCCTCCTACCCGGCATCATGATCACTGCTCCAGCCTGTGTTCCCAGGAGATCTTTAAGGGGACAGAATAACAAGATAACTGATGGGCCAGAACATAAGGTTCCCAGATTAGTTTATCTGGCCAGCAAGCTGTCACATGGAGGCAAAGCTTTATGTAGCCTCTGATGAACATGGAGGTTGAAGGAATCTGAGGTCTGGAGGCTCTGGGAAAATAGATACTTCCTCCTATCTCCAGTACTCCCCCAGGCCTGAAATCCCCTGGTCAAGCTCCAAACTTGCCCACAGAAAAGTAAGATAAATTTAATAGAACTCCACATCTAACCCCAAAGGCGAACAGCAATTTCCTCTCAAGCAGTTTAGATGAAAACGGCCTGAGGACTGGAGTTAACTCTAGTACACTTGCCACAAAGCTGTGCCCAGAACAGGACTGATTTCAAGGAAGTTTTGTTCACTTAAAGACTCTCAGTCCCTCTTTCCATCCATTATGGACTAGCAAGGGCATTAGAAGTTGGGGAGAGAGCCAGAGGTCATGGAACAGTGACAGTGGCTCAGTGTAGGGACAGATTAAGGTCATTTAAGGGTGTCAATTGACTAGAGGGCCCAACCCTGCCTAAGATGGGAATTCTTGGAGGGCTTCACAATGGAGAGACTCTTAATTTGAAATCTAAGCCACCTTTGGGAATTGGGCAGGCCCAAGGGTAAGAGTGAAGGAATGAGCTAGTCAGAGATGGTAGTTCTGGTGCTGCCAAGAGCTCCTGAGCTTCGAGCACTCAGTGTTAACTAGGGTGGAGACCGGGGTGGTGGGGTGGTGGTGGGGGAGTGGCTTTGAGTCCTTGCCAGCATTGAGGTGATGTTGAGTGTCTCATCAGCATGCTTCAGAAGGCACCACTGGGCTCTGACCTACTAGGAGGTCAGGATGTTGAGCCACACCATCTCTGGAAGTAATCCTGGGACACTGGGCCTGGGTCTCTCTACTCACAATGCCCGGGTTGGTGGCTTTCTTCCTGCTGATCCTATCCTCTGCAAGCTGTTTCCTTTACACCTGCCAGACACCTGCCCTCCTGGAGACACTACTTCTCTGCCTTTCGTCTCCACGACAGCAGCCAGAGCAGCCGGGAGACCTGAGGAACAGGTGGAAAATGACTCAATTGCAAGCTGGAATCCTGGTATACTGGAGCCAGAAGGGGCTGTAGGATCGTCTAATCCTACTTTCCATTTTGCAGTGAAGAAACTTAGATTCGAACCCAGACCAGGAGACTCAAAGGCTGTTCAGTGAGTTGGGAACAGGCCTGATGGTGGAACCTTGCAGGGAAGAAACAGTCACTTTGGCTAAGCAGGAAGTCCTAAACCTGATAAGCCTCAGTTTGAGATCCTACCAGGTAGTCACCTCAGAAGATGGTCCCAGTTTGCTGATAAGCCTAGATGAGGGTACTGACGAAGAAGAACACTTTTAATAAGACACTCTTCATTCAGCCAGGATGCTGTATTGATTTGTTTAGATTATCATTACAGTATAAGTAGCAAATTTAATAATTCAGGTAGAAAAGTCACAGATATCATGAATAAGGCACGGAACTTTAGCTAGGGAGACCAGTTTGAGAAACCTTTGGTGGGAAGGACAGACAGAGAAGAGACCCGGGGACAGGCCAGGTCTAAACTGCAGATGCAATTGTGCTAGGGAGCTGTGTGGGGTGCATTCCTGCCCTTTGCCGGCCTCACACCCCAGTCCTCCAATCACATGGAAACCTGCAGATTCCAGACAGCTCAGAGTTCACCTGGGATAGATAAGCTCCTTCTGGAACTTGGGTTCTTGTCTGTAATGTGATGGAGTGAACTTGCCTGGAGGAATTCATGGGGATAAAATTAGGCAAGGGTGGTGGCAGCCATTCTCTACAGTTACTGCAAACTGGGCATGTTTTCTGGTAGAGAAGGGCTGGAAAGGATCATCTTACCCTTTATTCCACTATCTCTATGCCCTCCTCTTTCTCCTCTTCTTCTCCTCCTCCCTGTGTCACCTCCTCCTCCTACTCCTCCTCCTCCTCCTCTTCCTTCTCTTGGTGCCTTTGGAGTAAGGGTTTCTCTATGTTATTCGGGTTTGCCTACAACTCACTATGTCGCTCAGGCTAGCCTCAAACTTGATGTTCCTGCTTCAGCCTCCCAAGTGCTTGGATTACGGGCATTTCCCACCACACTTGCTACTCCACCTCTGAGAGGTCATGTTTCAGAAACAACATAAGAGGAAAAGGCTTGGGTCTGGAAAGGGCGGTGTTCACTCCTCAGTTCTAACCCAGGGGCTGCCCACAGCTGGCAATTGGCATTTTCATCTCTAGATTATTACCTGATCTTTGTGAAAGTCCCGAGAGCTCCCCTAGATCCAACTCCTTCTCTCCCACAGTGATCTCAGGATGACATTCTCATTTCACCATTACCCGGCAAACTACTGGAAGATAACCTCTTTCTTTTACGTGTCCCTGGGGCCGAGTAATTCATCTAGGCCAGAGAAAGTATCAGATAGCTGCCTGAGCAAATCAGGGGACAGAATGTCCTCCTAGGCCCTGTCACAGGTCTGCACCCGACTACCCAGAGGGTAGCAGGAGCCTAGTGCAAATCAGGAGGTTGAGCTTGGGCACAGCAGGCCCAAACAGAGGTCTTGGAAAAGGCAGGGCCAGCTGCCCTCAGTGAGAACAGTGGCAGGGCTCAGGCCACTTCTTTTGGTTTGCTTTCTGCTGTCCTCTTTGCTTTTCTGGCTTAGCAACGCCCAAGATTCTGGGCATGTCTGGCCTTCTAAAAATACCCAGGCTGCCCAGAGCCTCCCAGATGTCTGGGCGCTGAGTCTATGATTTCCCTGCCTGTAATAGGACAGTCCAGACAGACATGGGCAGCCTGGGGTGGCTCAAGCCACCTAGCAGCCCACCAGGAGCTCAGCTCCACCTCCCTACCCTTGCTAAGCAAAGGAGGCTAAGCCCCATAGACTGCTGACTCCAGGCCTTCCTTGGGACAGATGAGAGAGCTGATGTCCAAAGACTTGTCCAAAGTACCAGTGATACTTAGGCACTCCCTACTGACCCCCAGCACTCAGGCTACGCCTACTGGTGCCTCTCTTCTGTATGGTGCTTGAAGACCTGGTCTTTAAGTCCAGTTTGACTGCCTAGATTATCAGGGGGAAGCTCCTAACAGCAGACACCAGAGGAACTCTGAATCTCCACATGCCTTTAGAGTATTCCATCCAGAGGTCAAATCAGTGTGTGGAGATCGGTAGATAGGGCCCCACTGGGAGACAGACCGTTTGCATTCTAGACCAGGGTCAGCTGCCTTGACCCTGTGCCTTCATCAATTCCTGCCATCCTGAAACAATGAGCTGGCACCCACTCTGCTGGGCGTTGCTATTGTTTTCTGCTCCATGGTATGGGAGAAGGACACACCCTCCCGACAGCATCCCGCTCTAGGTTCTTAGCTTCTCTTTCCTTTGTGCCTCTGAACACCATCTCCAGCAACTGCCCCTCTCCCCCTCAGACTTACAAATAATGCCATTTTCGCATCTGGTTTCAGATGCCAGGGGTAAACAGCCTCTCTCTCCCAAAACACTACATGACCTTGAGTAAGGAGGAAGATACTGACTTTTATTTGGAGGAGGGGGTTGCAGTTTCATTACCTCTAAATTGGAGAAAGAGCCAGGTACGGTAGTGTAGATCTATAATTCCAGCACTGAGGAGGCTGAGGACAGAGGAATGTGGCGAGTTTGAGGTTACCCTGGACTATATAACAAGTACAGATCAACCAGTGCTATAGAGCAAGACCCCACCTCAAAAAAAAACAAGAAAAAAAAAAAAAGCTGGTCATGGTGGCTCGTGCCTTTAATTCCATCCCCCAGGAGACAGAGGCAAGCAGATCTCTGTAAATTTGGGGCCAGCCTGGTTTACATTGTGATTTCCAGGCCAGCTGGGACTATATAGTGAGACCCTGTCTTAACACATAATGAATCAATTAATTTTTAAAAGCAGAGAATTGGTCTGGGGATAAAGCTCAGTGGTAGAATACTTGCTTGGCATACTTGAGAGCTCCTAGGATCAATCCACAATACAAAACCAACACAGGAAAGCAGAGCAAAACAATAAAGTGGAAAAAAATAGAATGGCTCAGTGGTAGAACACTTACCTAGCTTGTGAAAGCCCTAGGGTTTGGTCCCCAACATGGTCAATTAATTAATAATTAATTAATCTAATTAAAATCTAATTTCAAATCTTAGGTCATGGTCATCTCCTACAGAAAGACTTCCATGGGGTTGGCATGATGGCTTAGCAAATAAAAGGCACTTGCTGTGCAAAACTGAGGACCCAAGTTCAATCCCGTGAGCCCGCATGATGGGAGAACAGAACCAACTGCACGCAGTTGTTCTCTGAGCTTCACATGCGTGCTGTAGTCCACACTGTATAATTACATCTGTAACTATGCATCTATGCATCTCTACGCATCTACCCTCTACCAGGTGGAGGGAGAAGAGGCCAGGTAACCAGGGCCACGTCCTGGCTCTTCATAGATAAAATGCCTAGGAGAGTTTGTTGACTGAAAAAATTAGCTAATAAAACCCATGGGAAAGGCAAAGAATTATGTAGAAGTCAGGCAGCCTGAATCAGGAGAGTTTGCTTTAACTGGCAAGTATGTTACTCCTTGTCCTTCTCCCACTTCTCCAGTTGGTGACTTAATGTTCCAAGATCCCAGGCATGGTTCTCATCTGCTTCCCTGAGAAATCTCACTTTCTGCTACCATAGTACACACTATTGTAGGTTATTTTTTAATTTTTTTTGAGACAAGGTCTCACTATGTAGCCTGAAACTGTAGATACACTGGGTGTCCTGAAACTCACTATGTAGATAAGGTTGGCCTCAGGCTTACAGAGATACATATCTGCCACCGCCTCTCAAGTGCTGTGAGGCACCACACCCAGCTCTATTCTTTTATTCTGTAAAAAAATTAATTAATTAATTAATCTATTTAATGTATATGAGTGTTCTGTCTTTATGTACATCTGCACCATCAGTCATACACATCTGCAACAGCAGAAGAGGGCATTAGATCCCATTACAGATGGTTTTGAGTCACCGTGTGGTTGCTGGGAATTGAAGTTGGAACCTCTGGAAGAGCAGCCAGTGCTCTTACCACTGAGCCATCTCTGTGTTGTACAAGTTTATTTTTAGTTGTGTTTAAAATACTGTTTTGTGCACTGTCGTATGAGGGGCTGCTTAGGTCTTGGCGTTTTATATGGTCTGCAGATGTTGGCTTTTTGTAAATTCCTCATGATCTGCACATGCTATCAGTAAAACACCTGAGGAGTTGTGTATCAATAAAAACACCTGAGCTCAGATGCTCGGGGTTCCACTGTCCAGTATGGCACTGGCCAGGATGGTGGTTCCCTCTGCTGAGGTCTGGCAGGGCCTGCACCTGTGAAAATGCCTCCATTTCTTCCTTGCTGAGTCCACACAGTAACTAAGTACTACATCTCTCTAGCCTCCTTTTTCATTCTTTTGACAGGATCTTACTCTGTAGTCAAAGCTAATTTAGAACTCATTATGCCACTCAGGTTGGCTTTGAGCTCATGGAAATCTTGCAGCCTCAGCCTCAGCCTTGAGAGTACTGGGATTATAATATGCATGAACCACCACACCTGTCACTGTAGGGTTCTTCAAGTCAGTCTCTCTCTCCTCTCCTCTCCTCTCCTCTCCTCTCCTCTCCTCTCCTCTCCTCTCCTCTCCTCTCCTGTAGGGTTCTTCAAGTCTGTCTGTCTGTCTCTCTTTTTTCTCTCCTCTCCTCAGTGAGTTTCCCAAAATCAAGACCCTGTTGGATCTTAGAGACTAAATACTGCATGCACCTAGCATGAGTTCAGTAAAGGATTAGAAAAGGGGGGCTTTAAGTGCCTCTGTGTGTGTGTGTGTGTGTGTGTGTGTGTGTGTGTGTGTGTGTGAGAGAGAGAGAGAGAGAGAGAGAGACAGAATTTTGACAGGATTGCTAGTTGGCCCAGGCTAACCTCCAATTGGATAAGTAGCCAAGAGATGACCTTGAACTTCTGATCCCCCGATTCTACCTCCAGAGTACCGAGATTACAGCGCATACCTCCTTTTTTGGTTTATGACAGCCTTCCTAATGCTTTGACCCTTTAATACAGTTCCTCATGTTGTGGTGACCCCCAACCATAAAGTTATTTTCATTGCTACTTCATAATTGCAATTCTGCTGTTATGAATTGTAATGTAAATAGCTAATGTGCTGATGGTCTCTGACCCACAAAGGGGTCCTGACCCACAGGTTGAGAATCACTGGTTTACACAGAGCTGGGGATTGAACCCAGCTTTGTGTATGTTAGGCAAGCATTCTACCAACTGAGCTATACCTCCGGCTGGGATTGCCTGATTTTTAATGCCTCTCCTAGTCTTGGGAATGATAAGTTAGAGAGAAAAATAAGCTAGAGAAATAGGGAAGCCAGCCATCAACTTCCTTCCAGTGGCACCGCTCAGGCGTATGTGGAGTAACTGTGTTCTGCTGAGAAGGACTGGTCAAAAGTAGCCCTGTGTCTGGAGTCTTCTCTCTTCTGGAGAAGAGCTGGAGAACCCAGACCCTAAGCAGAGAAGGGTTCTGAATATCCCAAAGATGTTCCTCAGCCTAGGTGGGAACCCACTCATGCTGCTTCACACTTTCATTTTCTAGTGTTACGCCTTGGTGATTAGGTTTGGAACAGTTTAAGAGCTAACTGGTTTGCCTGGCAGTCAGTATTGTAGGACTGCTATAGGGAGGCAGGTAGGTGCTCCTCAGGGCATCAGAGAAGAGACATCTGGCACACTGGTAGATGGGAAATAGAAAAATAAAACAATTATGCTGTGCATGTGTGCATGGGATGACTTGGGCCCCTGAGTTTGAGACCCTGTCTGAAAACAAACAAAAGCAAAAATTTTAGTCTGGTGTATCTTAGTGGTAGAGAGCTACTTTAACATTGCCTAACATCTGTTGAGACCCTAGGTTCAATTCTAGCACTATCGAAGACAACAATAAGCCCCGCCCCACATACACACACACACACACACACACACACGCACACACACACACACACACACACACACACACACACACACATTCTGTCTCTCTCTCCTGACACAGGCAAAAGCACTTTAGAGAGTCATTTGAGAATATGAGTTTAAGATCAGGCTTCCCTAGAAATGCCCAGGGTACGTCACTGCCTTCTGATCTGAGCCAATCCCTTTCTAAGCCAAGGCTTCTCTATCTATAAAACAAACAGGTTCCTTCAGGACTAGAGGGTTCATGATTTTCTGGGTGTTTCTTTTGTCCCGAACTATACAGATGAAACAAAGTTTCATCAAGGTCAGGACACCAAGTCTCCAGAGACTGAGGCATAAGGTTTTCTCTTGTTCCTAGGAGTCTAGCACCCATGATGTCTGGCCTGAGCCTCCAGGAGGAACAAGACCATCTAGGAGCAGCAAAGAGGCCCACAGTCTGCTTGCTCCCCAGAGAAGTGGTGGAAAGGAAGCCTGCTTCAGTGTGAAGCGGAAGTGCTGAGGTCTGACAGTTGCTCTCTTAGTGTCTGAAGCCAGGAGGGAAGTAAAACTGCTGGGCATCTGCAGTGTTGGCCTGAAAGTTCATGGGGCAGCAACAGGTGAGGAGGTCTGGTGCCTGCTTGCTCTCTGGCCTGAGTCCTGGCCAGGGGCTATCTTTGGAAAGCAGGCTGGCTCAAGGGTTCAGGAGGACGGTAAAGGAAAGAGCAACGAAAGAGGTTCACGATATTAGGGCAAATCTCAATGCTTCTCCGAGTTCAATGCTTCTATTTTCAAAAGTGGGGTTTGGCTAAGTTCACCCCTGCAATAAGGATTTCTGGAATGGTGGGCAATAAGGATACAAGAGGCAATCTGGTTACAAGAAGTCTGGCCTGTGACCTTGCTGGGAGGGGACTTAGCATTATGGAGGATACTTAGGGAGACATGGAATAATCATAATTTTCGATGTATTAACTGGGGAAGGGTCCTCTCCAGGGACAGTTCGGTGACTTGCCTCAGTAGCTCAGCTAGGGCCTGAGTTTTGAAAGAAAGAGGAATTCATAAGAGGATGCAGCTAGAGAAGCATGTGCTTGATGTTGTCATAGAGATTTGAACAAGGTTAGACCTGAGAGGACTAATTCTGAATTAGGGAAAGGAAGACAGCTTCATTGAAGCAATGGCTTTGACAGGCCTAGTGGCTCATACCTACAATCCTAGCACTTAGGAGAAGCTGCAGGCAGTGGGTAGGTTGTGAATATAAAGCCAGCTTGGGCTGCATAGTGAGTTCCAGGCTTGTGTGGCCTACAGAATAAGACCTTGTTTCAAAAATCCTAAACAAACAAGCAAACAAATCTCATTAGTTTTTTTTTTTTTTCTCTTGAGACAGTGCCTTACTGTATAGCTCTGTCTGGCCTCAAACTTAGAGATCTACCTTCTTCTCTGCCTTCTCTGTGCTGAGATCTAAAGGTGTGTAACACCACACCCAACTACAAACAAATTATTAATTAATAAGAATGGTTTTGAACATGTAGGGCAATGGTGGTGCACACCATTAATCCCACCACTTGGGAGGCAGAGTCAGGCAGATCTTTGACTTCAAGGCCAGCCTGGTCTACAGAGTGAGTTCCAGGGCATCCAGAACTACACAGAGAAATTCTGTCTCAAACACACAAACAAACAACAAATAAAACAAGCAAAAAGAATGGCTTTGCACTGACATTTAAAGGGGAAATGGGAGCTTTAGCAAGCAGAGAAAAGGGGAGATAAGTGTTGAAGGTGAGGGGAACAGCACATTCAGAAGTTATTCAAAAGTGTGAAGTTGGTAAGAGAGCCTGGTGAGTTGTCGGACAAAGTATGTCTTTGGTATCATTGGTCTAACAAAATGGTTAACAAAATGGCCTCACTTGAGTCAGGTGAGGATGGCTAGGCTGGCTGATGTCAATCAATAAGCTTGTACTCAGCTGCCACCCTGGCACCATGAATAAGCTCACAGTGAAGTGGCTAGTGGAGGGGGTAGGAAGGAGCACTCTAAAGTTCATCCTTGACTGTATCCCTTCCTGTAGATGAGGGAATCATCTGCCAATTTCAAACAAATCCTTTAAAAGAGAATCATAATAAATGGAAAATCCTGGACCTCAGTTGGAAGGGTTTTTGTAGCCATGGAAAGATTGTAGCTATATCTTGTCAGGTGCCTTATTCCAAAAGATATTTGAAATAAATCACCAGTAAATATTTGAAGAATAGGCTTCAAATATTCAAGGACTATTCAAAGAATAGGTGTGGTGATCCCCCCAACTTGGGAGGTAGAGACAGGACGATTCAAGGTCATTCTTGGTTATACAGCGAGTTTGAAGCCACCTTGAGCTACATGAGATCCTGTTGTTAAAAAACAACAAAACAGAACCAAAACAAAATGAGAAAAAGAATAATTTGATTGGTTGTATATAATTGCTAGCAGTAAAGACAGTTACATGTTACATAACTTTCTAATTAACCAGTGTAAATAAAACAAGATGATGACAATTAAAAGTCACCTATCTGGAATATTTTTAATGGGTTCTTGAATAAAATTTGGGGACAACAGCAAAAAATAAAATCCTCAAAACTTTGGGTTTAATTTGGAACATAATGGGTTACATCTTAAGCAGAAGAGCCCAAGGGCAGAAAACTTGATCTAGATGGATGGGGAGGCAGAGGACAGGCGTGTGTGGTTGAGAGATCAGGAAGGAATGACAGAGCTGAGGGTGTCAGACCCAGCCCCTGTGAAGAAAACGAAACATACAAATACAAAGGTACGGAGGAAATGAGAACTGAAATGTAGGCGCTCTGTGGCTTTGGTCTCCGCAGGCAGGTGTGGTTAGTGACGGAAGTGAGAGGAGCCGAGTGGCTGGCAGCCCAGCTTTGAGGTCAGCTTGTGAGCGCGTTGGAGGCCAGTCTTTGGCCAGGGGTCCCATTCCAGGGTGGGGTAGGGTGAGGGGCTATACTTTGAGGAAAGCCAAAGGGCAACAGGCGGCATCATATCTCTGCCCTCAGGGTCCTGTATCCTTCAGCCACGCCTTTGTCCTTATTTTGCTCTTTCTTCCAACACCCTAGGGGTTCTGCCAGGCCCTGCCAGCCAATCAGAGAGCCTGCCTGAAGCTCCTGTTCCTTGGCTTCCTGCTGCTTCCTGCTCAGCTGCTTGAGCAGTAGAATGAGCAAGTTCTGCCTCGAGGCACAGTTTTGTTCTGTGCCTTGCATCACATCAGCAGCTTTCCCCTTGCCGCAGTGCTGCATCTCTTAGACTCTGCCCACAAGAGTTTTTCTAGTGACGGATAATCAGAATCAGACCCTGGGGTTCCCTTGAGATGTTAGCCCTTTGTATGATCGTCCAGAAACTGGAATAGTGGAGGGGCTGTTCACTTGGCTCTGCATTCTGGGGAAAGTCTTGACTCCTGATCTGAATGGCAGACCCAGGTAGAGGAACTTGTGTCAGCCTGTAAGAGACGCAGTGAAGAAATGACTGCACCGAGGTGTGCTCAGACCAAAGGAACATCAAGAGGGTAGTGAGGCATCCCCCAGAGGCTGGCAACTGTAGAAACTTTTCCCTCAGGATGGGAAGGCTTCAGTAATCTTGATACTGGAACACAGGAAGAGTCAGGGCTGCCTAGTGGGATGGTGATCCAAGAGGGAACAGCGGGAAAATACGCCAATCCCCGAGTCTTCAGGCCTTCAAATCTATCCATCCAGCATGCCTTCTAGATACATTCTCATTGGTCTTATGGATAGGCACAAAACAGATCTTATAGAGGCCTCTGGGCTTGGTGGGGGCAGGCACTGATAGCGTGAGCTAGGCAGCCAGTACATGTGCCTATAATATAGTGAAATAAACACCATAAAGAGTCATTGCTTGTTTTGTTCTGTTTTGTTTGAGTTGGGTCTCCCTGTGTAGATCAGAATGGCTTTGAATTCAGGATCATCTTGCTTTAGTCTCTTGCCATTGTGCTTTGCTTTAAGGGATATTGTTTTTGTTTGTTTGGTTAGATTTTTTTTTTTTTTTTTGAGACAAGGTCTTGCTATGTAGCCCTGGCTGCTGACCTGGAACTTACTATGTAGGCCAGGATGGCCTTTAACTTATGGGGACCCTCCTGCCGCTGCCTCTTAACAGCTGGAATTACAGGCATGTGCTATCACATTCTCCCAGCCCCCAAAAGAATCTTATGTAACCCAGACTGGCCTCAGATTCACTATGTAGCTGAGAATGACTCTGAACTCTTGATTCTCTACCTCCCAAGCCCTAGAATTAACCAGTATACTCCAATGCCTGGCTTCATGGGGCATTGCTATTTAAGTTTGAAAGCAAATGACCAAGAAGGGGATCCATTAGCAGCTCACTAGTTAGGACGGTCCCACTGGCTCAGGCCTATATTGCCTGATGTTCTGCTTTCACTGCTCCTCTGTTGGGAGTGCCGAGTTCCCAGGCATCAAGGCCTACTATCAATGCAGCCTTCTGAGTCCCTTCCTTTAAACAGAAGCAGCCTTTCCTCACCGGGAACTCAAATAGCACTGTACTTTGGAATTTCTCAGGCTCAGACCTTGCCTGTCTGTCTACATTGGTAGCTCCTGTTACTTCAACCTCTCATTCTCCTCTCCCTGAACACTATAGGTACAGTCTCCATTAGCTCAATTAACTTGGTGCCCAGTTCCCATGAAGAGGGAGCTGGGTGAATCCAGCAATTCAGATGGAGTGATTAACCCCAGGACACAGAAGCAGGGCCATCTGGCAGTCCTGCTTCTGGCTAACTCTATGATCTCAGGCAAGTTACTTAACTCCATCCTTAAAATCAAGATAATGGAAGTTAAGAGAATCAGTGGGTGAACACATCAAAGCCTTCAGAACTGTGTCTGGTGCCCCCCAAGCTTCCAGAAAAGGTTAGCTATTATTATGACAGCTATTGTTAGAAGCCAGCTGAGTGTGCTTATAAACAACTCCTTACACCCCAGCACATTGGTGCTGACACACACACTGGCTCAACACACAGCCACATTTTCATATGGAGGAGGGTGGGCAACTGTAACCTCATTTTAGAGATGTAAAGGACCCCAAGGAAGTCCAGGACATGCATTCATATAACAAGAGCTATTTTCCCTGTGTCAGCCACTGCTGCGTCTCTTTCCACATCAAATTTACTGCACTGGGCTGGGATATATCTCAGTATAGTAGGTAGAGTGCTTGCCTAGTATGCAGGAAGTCCTGGGCTCATTCCCCAGCATGGAATAAACTGTGTGTGGTGCATGCTTGTAATCCCAACACTTGGGAAGTAGAGGTAGTACCAGAAGTTCAAGGTTATCTTTGGTTGAATATTGAATTTGAGGCTATCCTGGGATAAAGAAGACACATTGTTTCAAAGGAAAAACAATTATTCCATCCTAAGAGAGGGTTAAACAAGAGTTCCCTCATGGTTCTCATCCTCAGCAGATCTGGCAAAGTGGTTAGATTATGAGATACTAAATGTATTTTTCCAAGTGCAGATGTGGTATTTCAAGGGGAATACTATCATCCAGTGACAGATCAGCATAGCACAGACTGGCCTTATTAACTGGGGACACATCCCAGTGTGCCACTTAGGGACTGGGCCCTTAGGTAAATTACTTCTCAATGCCTCCTCTAAAAAATGGAGCTAATGACAGTACCTGCCTTAGAGATGCTGTGAGAATTAAATTAGGTATCTGGGTAAAGTGTTTGGAATGGTGTCTGCCACATGGTAGCTATTCTAAGGTATGGGCTAGTATTAATATGCCCAATGTAGACACTCATTAGAGGGTGTGTGTGTGTGTGTGTGTTGTCAGATTTGATGTTCCTCACACCAGGATTGGTTCTGCTTACATCGTGGGAGGCATCTGTCTCGTGGAGAGACTGCCACCTGCTCTTTCCCTCTGGAAGAGCTTTTCTGAGCCAGGGAATTCCCTCCCATGGCGACCGACAGCCATTCCAGGCTTTCTGATGCCAGATGCTCTGCCCACAACAGCACAGTGAGAACTAAACCCTGACACAGTGGCCCAAGTCTAGGAAGTCAGGCAGGCTTATAAATCGGGGGTATCTACTTTGAAAGGCTGGAAATGGGAGGGGATCATGGGCACGGAGAGGCTGCCCTGGCTGAGGGTGGTGCTGCAGACAGGGGAAGGGCGGGTGCCCAGGGAGAACAGGCAGGATGCCAGGGTGTCTGCCAGCCTTCAGGACACTCATTTTGGCTCCCTGCCCTCCAGCAGGCAGCAGGGAGCAGGAAAGCTTGTTTTGTTTAGGCGTTAACTGGGCAGGCTGTGGGAAAATAGGCAGGCAGGCTTCCTCAGCTGAAAAGGGCCACTTCCTTCCCAAGGCAGCTCCATGTCATCGACAGTGCTGCCACTTCCCCATCTTGCTGTTGCTACCCCACAGTTCCATCTTTCTCCTTTGGTCCCTGCCTGAGTCTTCCAGTTCAGCCTGAGGGGCACTCTCTCCATGGAAGAGCCATACACTGGTAGCACTCTATGCTTCCCAGGCTGAGCTTAAGAAAAGCTTCTTAGTGGAACTCTAGTGTTAACAGATGAGGAAGCTGGCTGAGAGAGAAGCAGGGACTTCCCAGGTGTTCACAGTAAGAGATGTAGGCCTAGGGCTATAGTTGGCCTCAGTCTTCCCCTATGGAAATTAAAAAAAAAACTTTAAAAAATGTATTTACTATTATTTTTATTTTGAGACATGGTATCTCTGTAGCCCTGGCTGTCCTGGAACTCACAGACATTCATCTGCTTCTACCTCCTCAGTGCTGGTATTAAAAGGATACGTCACTATTCCCAGATTATATATATTTTCAAAATTTATGTGTATGAGTGTTTTGTCTGTATGTATATATGTCTGAGCACCACTTTTGTACCTGCTACCTGTAAAGGCCAGAATGGGGTGTTGGATACCCTGGAACTGGAGTCATGGACAATTGTGAACTGCCATGTGGATGGTGGAAACTGAACTTGTGTTCTCTGCAAGAGCAGTCAGTGCTCTTAATCACGAGCCACCTCTCCAGCCAGGGGAATTCTTTTTATGATTTATTTATTTACTTACTTTCAGACAGGGTCTCACTATGTAGTCCTGGCTGGTCTGAAGCTCTTTATGTAGACCAGGATGGTCTTGAGCCCATGGAGATCTGCCTGCCTCTACCTCTGATGTAGAAGGATTACAGAAATGTACTACTAGGGCTGGCCTCTTTTGTTTTGTTTTGTTTGAAACAGGGTCTTTCTATATAGTCCTGGCTGTCCTAGAGCTTAATATGTGAACCAGGCTGGCCTTGAACTCAGAGATCCTCCTGCCTCTGACTCCATAGTGATGGGATTAAAGGTGTGCACCACCAAGCAGGCCTTAATTTTTTTTTTTTACACATTTTATTTTGTATGCACAGAATGCATGTGGAGGTCAGAGGACAACTTGTAGGAGCTGAGTTGTCTCCTTCTACTCTGTGGGTCCTGGGGATCAAACTCAGATCATCAAGCTTGGCAACAGGCACCTTTATCCACTACTGAGCTTTATTGCCAGCCTGGCCTCCACCTCTTCCTCTCCCTCTTCCTCCTCCTCTTCCTCCTTTTCCTCTTCCTCCTTCTCTTTTTAAAATAACAGAACTAGAACCTGAGACAGCACAATTGGGAGCACTTTGCCTCAACAGTCCCATTTGATTCTCACCACAGCTCTGTTAACACCCATTCTCCTCCTCGGACAGAATGAGGGAAACCATTAGAAAATTGGCTTTAAGATGAACCAGAACCCAGAGCTAAACTGAAGAGGAGCATGCCATCTAACTCAGAGGTTTTGCTGATCCCTAAACTATCATGCTTCTACTCACCTGACTGTTCTACTCCTTGATACCTGGTTTCAGAGCTGTAATCACAGTGCAGCTTCTGGCGGAAGCTTCCCTTGGCACCCCACATACAGTCACTCAGCCTTCTCTGCTGCATCCCAGATCGGCAGTCACTGGCTTAGATGCATACTCAGCCCTTTTTATATATATATTATATTTCATATATCTGACATTTCATTTAGCCTGCACAGCAGTCCCCCTTGGAGGGAAACAGGAAAAAAATCTGTTATTATCATTCTACAGAAATGGAAACCAAGGCTGAAGTGACATTCCTGGAAGCAAGTACTTGCCAAAGATAAGGTTAGAACTTTAGTATCTTCTGGTGTCAAAAATCACGTGCCTCCCAGCTCCAACCATATCCCTGGGATTGGTACTCCTGTCCTTATCCCCTAAGCTGTAATCTCAGGGGAGGAGCCCCAAATGACCAGGTAATTTCTTCTTCCATTGCTTGCATCTTAAGGGCTTGCCTATGGGCTTAGATCTCTGCTACCATCTGATAGGCCTGAGCCTCTGACTTTCCTGGTCCTGCAAGTCCCAATTACTGTTGCAACCTTTGGTCCATGCTTTGAGATTGGGAGCTTGTTGGGACACAGCCTTGGTCTCACCCAGAGACCTACTTGTGACTAAGATTAGAATAAAAACCTTGTTGAGGAACAGTTGACGGAATCTAAGGCTTTCTTCTGCTATGAACTCACTGTGTGCTCTATGGAAAGCCCCTGCCCTAATCTGGTGGCCGGACTGGGATTCTGTCTTGAAAGCTGGCTACAGAAGACAGATACTCCTCAGGCTGACTGGAGGGCTGTGGTGAGGGAGACCATTCAGGGAAGAACAAAGAAGGACCGTGGAGGTAAGGAAAGGTGACCAGGGTAATAAATGAGGCAAATGAGAGTATTGTACTCAAGCCCAATCATCTTCAGCAGCATCCTCAGCTGAGCTTAGTGAGGCCCAGGCAGGGAATGACCAGCATCTGGATGTGCTGACAAGAATTCCTGAGCAGCTTGTGCCAAGGTGGGTGGGGGGATAATGACAGAGAAGAAAGGAAGTGGAGAGGACTTGGAAGTGTGTGTCCCTCAGTGCAGCACAGGCAGATGGATGGGGGAGGCACCTATTGTAGCCACGAGAGGACTTCTGTATATTTTGCTTCCAGAAACCGTGTGGAATATCAGGGAGTCGGCATTCTAGTTTCCACCTATATACCTATACCAGGCCAGCTTTTAATCCTGGCTCTGACTTTCAATCACCCTCTGGCACATGCTTACTACAGCTTTAGAGTCAGAGGGAGCCAGAGACCAGAGCTGGCTCTCCTTCATCAGCTCTGTGACCCTGGTTAGTTCATTTCATGTTTAAGCCTCAGTCTGTGAAAATGGGGTCATATATCCTATGCAGGGATGTTGCGAGAGTGGAAAACAATGTAAATAACATGCCCATTTCAATGTCCGAAGCACAGAGGCACAACAAACGCTAGCTGTTAATTTCTTTGCAGAGTAAGAATTTCACATGTGGTCTCTTAGATGGAAAGGAGCCAGCATGTTTGTACAGCCCCAGGGATGGAAACTCTCCCTCCCTCCCTCCCTCTAGGGATTGGTCTGCCTGGAAAACCTTCCTGAGACCCAGCAGAGACCTGTGATAGTTCTGTCTCTGAGGCCACAGAGCATGCTACTCTGTAGATTTCTCTTAAATAATCTCAAGAGATCTTACTGGTAGCATAGTGCTTACTTATATTACAGAAGCAAACTCTTCAAGTCCACATACTTGTTGGAAGTGGTACATTTAAGTCAGCCTTCCATAGATCACAGAAATCCCTTGCTCTGTCCTGTATTTTATGCTTCCAGGTCTGCTTTATTCCTGGAGACATTAGTTCCCTCTCTGGTTTTGGGACATAATACCTGACATCAACAACTTAAGAAAAGAAGGGTTTATTTTGGCTTATGATTTAAGGGGATACAGACCACCATGGAATGTCAGTGGCAGCATGATGCAGTTGGTTACATGTACCTGCACTCAGGAGACGGAGAGATGAGCTGGTCAGCCTGTTTCCTCCTTCCCCCTTTTCATTCACCCTGGGACCGCAGCTCATGAGTTAGTGCTGTTCACATCCTCTTTCCTCTTCAGTTAAACCTCTCTGGAAACAACCTTATGCCATAGATGGGCTCTAGTATCCACTGATGCACAGAAGATCAGTGGTCTTGGTTAGATCCCAAATCTTCCAACATCCAGCAACTTTATATCCTCAGTATTCACTTCCAAGGAAGTGAAGAATAATCTGAGCCAGAGCAGCTGAACCCAGGGGTATAATTTGGCAAACCTTGGTTAGGCAACTGCTACATGCAGGACACTGAATCTGGGCAGGTGCTGTTACCCTACCCCTTTTTCGGAATAGTTAGTCTCGAACTATATCTGGGTGATCCTGCCTTGCTCACTTCCACATCCTAATGTTTGTTATTACAGGCTTCAAATAAGGTAGGATAGCAGCAAATATTTTATCAATGAACGAATCAATGAACTTTATTGAGCATTGATCATGTGCCAGGACTGCAGTAGAAGAATTCTAATTAGTACAACAGTCTGTAAGGATAGTTTATATCCCCATTTTGTAAGCGAGGAAACAGAAGCTAGAGGAGAGCAGTAAAGCTCAGTGATGAGGCTGAGAACAGAGCCCCTCTCCCTACCTCCAGTAGCTGCCTCACAGAGGTGGTCAGGACTCTGGGTTCCCAGCCACTGTTCCCTTGCCCGGGGCCTTCCCTGATTTGATTGAGGACTCAGGTGGCAAATGGCTTCAAGGAATCTAGAAATAGCAGAGTAGGCTTTCTAGTTTATACACAGCTCTACAGCTGACTGTTACTTCCCCGCACAAGAATGTGGGTTAACTCAATGTAAAACACATGGGTCCAAGTCCCACCTTTCCGTCTTCTGGCCACAGAGCCAGTAGGCTATCTGGCAAGTCACCCTGGTCTAGTCAGGCCTCACTGATCTTCCCTTTTTTTGCCTGAACTGCATTTCTGAGAACAGCAATCTGGGACCGCAAGTTCTGTAGAAAGTGTGTGTTGGGGGGGGGGGGGGGGATCAGCTCACACTCCACACAGCTCTGTGGTTCAAAACAAGTATTGAGGAACGAGGAAGAGGTTTTTCTACTGTTTCAAGCAGCCCAAGGGAGCCTGATACCCTCTGCACCCGTGGTCTGGACAGAAAAGTGCCTTAAGGGGACCCTCTTGAGAATGAGCATTGTCACTGTCAGATGATGCTGAGTTCATCCAACTAGTCCAGTGCAGGCAAAGTGGGTGGGCCTAGAAGTCCTCACTTTCAGACCAGGGCTTCCTTCAAAGGTTTCCTCTAGAGCTCTTGCTGTCTTCCCTATGGTTCTTATTCTCCTATTCCTCTTTCTTCGGCCACGCTGGTGGTGAATCCAGGGCCTCCATGGCTGCTAGGCAAGGGCTCTAATATTGAGCAAAGTCCTCCTCCCCACCCCCAGCTCTTGCTTGTTTCTTTAGAAACCACCACAGAACCCTTCCTGACTCAAGGTTTCTAGTCATGACACGTGACTTTGAGACCATCTCCCCTTCTCTGCCGACACTAGCCTTTCTTTCTGACATATGGGAGTGCCCGAGTCAAGAGGTTTTCAATCTTTTCCAGTCTACTCCACGATTTCTGGCGAAGCGCTCTGTAATAGAGGGCCATTCGTTCCTTTGCCTGGCAAGTTTAGGTCCCCATCCAATGGCATAGGCCTGGCACCTGCGGCCAGTTGTAAAAAGACTTATCCATGCCCAAATTTCTCGGAGCATATTTAGCCGACTAGGAGGGAGGGTACGCTGGGCACGGAAAGGAAGCAAGATCCGGAATTCCCGCTATCGCCTCCTCACTGCAAACAATCGCACCGCGATCGTAACCCTTACACTCACGCCAAATTCCCACGCAAACGCTGCAGCGCGGACGCCGGCAGGAGGCGGGGGCTGGCCTGTGCGCGTGCGTCGGCGCAGAGCCGTCTCCCGCCCACGTGCGCGCTCCCGGGCGGAGGCGCGGGCCCGGGCGGGCTGGCGGGAAAGCGCGCGGGAAGCCCCCGGCTGCATTCTCCGTGTGGGGGAGGGAGGACGGGAAGCGTCTGGAACGTCCCACTCTTAGGGAGAACCAGGGGATTTTTCGAGCCCGGCTCCCGTTCCCACCCGTCCCCTCGGACGACCAATCCATTAAGTCTCCCCCGCTTCTCCCACTGAAATTCGGAGCCCCCTGGCGCGGCCTCGCTCCTCCAGAAGCAGGCGGTGGCCAGGAGCGCGTCCGCTGGCCGCCGGAGCGGGGCGCTGTGGCGCGCGCCGGGGCCGGAAATTCCCGCGGCCTGAGTGGCTGGCGGAGCCCTAGCGGGGAGCGCGGCGCCGCCTTCCTCCTCCCCGGGCCGGGCGGGGGCGTTGGGCACCGCGAGGGCCGGGCTGCCCGAGTGGGTGGGGGGCCGCCGCGTCAGCCAGCTGCACCGAGCCGCGGCAGGCGGCGAGCGCGGACGACGCGGCCGCTCCTCCTCAGCCGCCCGGCGCCCCCGCTCGCGGCCCCCGCCCCCTGGCCGTCCCCGCCTCCTTTCCTCACACACCCCCCGGGCCGCCCGGGCCCCAGGCCTTCCCCGCGCTCCTCCTCCCTCTCTCCACACTCGCTGCGACCGGGGTGCTCCTGCCGCCGGTCTGCCTCGTGCCTCCCGGGCGAGTCCTCCTCCTCCTCAGGCTCTTCTTTCACACACGCGCGCGCGTCCTGGCTCGCTGGGCCGCCCCCTTTTCTCCAGCCCTCCTCACCCTCACAGTCCTTTAAACGCCGTGGTCGGGAGTAGGCGGAGGATTGATGTCCCTTCAGCATCATGCAGCCGCCGCCGAGGAAGGTAAGGGAGCAGCTGGCGGGGGGCTTTGGAGATTTGGGGGGCGGTGGTGCGTACAAAGAACGCGGCTGGGGCTACCGCTGCGCCCCCTCCCCCTTCCCGCAAGGGGCCGTGACCGCTCTCGCCTCTCGGCTTGTCATTGAGTTGCCGCCCGCTCTAGGCAGGGGGTCGCGTGTGTCTTTCCGACGGAGGGGCGGCCAGTGCTTGTCCACTGCACTAGGGAGGAGACACCCTCCGCGCCAGACATTCGCTAGAGTTTCTCGGGCATGCATGTGTGTCTATCTGCATGGCAGTGCTGCCCAGTGCAAAGAGCATTCTCAGGGCTGCACAAGAGGGGAGGCGGGGTAGCTCCTGCAGATTTGCAGAGCCTTGTGCGGGTGGGATTCTTTAGTCTGCGCCAGGTTCAAGCCCTCCAGTCGCTTGTCAACACCCCACCCATTGGCGAATTTGCGAGGGGGATTTGTTTCAAGTCTAGCCCCGAGATTTGGCCTGTTTTCCCTACGGGGCTGCCGAAAAGAAGTTGGAACAGTCACCACCCTCCCACCCCAAGGGAAAACAAATTAAGGATTCACGGGTCTTGCTCCCCTCCCCAACACCCCCCAGCCCCACCGCCCTGCCTCTGGTTAGGGAAACGGTGGACCTTCCAACAGGAAAGCCAGAACCTGGCGATGCGTGGCTTGAGCACTACGGTTGGGGTTTGGATGGCCTGGGTAGCAGTGGCTGGTGCTCTAGGGCTTGCCAGCCGCTTCCCCGCTTCGCCCTTCTCCACGTTTCCCAGAGACTAAGGCTGTGTCCTTTTCTTTTTAAATCTTTCAGATGGATACTAGATATCTACTCTGAGCAGTGGGTAGAGACAGTTACATCTTTCCCTCGTGGGCAAACATTTGCCGTATGAGTAACTCACCGTCTGTGTTTCCTTTTCTTTCCCTTTCTTAATCTGGATTTCTCCGGTGAACTCAGTCCCTCACCCGTTTCCCCCTGCACATGTACCCCTCCTCTCCATGTAGCTTTGCCCCGATGGCCAGAATTCCACAATAATCGCAAACCAGTCTCAACCCTCGGGGTCGGGCCTGGCCAGGGAGGCTCCGACCAGCTAGCTTTGGCGGTTCTCGCTGTTTGAAGTGGGGCTGCCACCTGGCCTGGCTTGCTGGGTTAGTTTAAAAGCCCTGCATATGCTGGGAGGTCACTTTTGCTTTCTTCTTTGTGCGAAAGAGATTCTGATTTGATGCGCTGTCAGAGTGGAGGGCATCATTTTGAGACGGTGTGCTTTCTTGTAGCCATTATGGAATATTTTATGTAGTTGATTTATGCATATTATTTCATGATTGTGTGAATTTCAGTCCTTAGGTATTAGGTACTGTATGCTCTCTTTCATCTGTGCTTACTGCTCCTGGTGGTTAATGTTTGTATCTTTGGGAAGAAAGGGAAGACATAGAATGACAGTTTATTTTGTATCTCTTTAACCTGTAATTTTTATATTTGCGAATTTTTATTCAGCCCTGTTTCAGATTCCTTGGCTAATTTTTTCCCCATTAAACATAGTTAAGTAATAAAACTAAATGACAGCCAGGCAATGGAGGTTTACACCTTGGGAGGTGTAAGCACTTGGGAGGCAGAGGCAGGTGAATCTCTGAATTGGCCAGCCTGGTCTATAAATTGAGTTCCAGGAAAGCCAGGGCCACACAGAGAAACCTTGTCTCAAAAAAAAAAAAAAAAAAAAAAAAAAAAGGGCAAATAATGAATTTTTGCCCTTCAGGGAGAGGAAAACTAAAAGTATAGGTCTATCATACATTGTTTTATTTACTTTTCTTGTTCAAATTGTAGTAAAAGCCTTCATAAATACATGCTTTGTTTTAGGTGAAAGTTACACAAGAACTGAAAAACATTCAAGGTGAGCAGATGACAAAACTTCAAGCCAAACATCAAGCAGAATGTGATTTACTTGAAGATATGAGGTAAGATTACAGTAAGAGTTGGAGAACTTCTGTATCTGCTGCCGAGGACCTTTGAGTTGCAAGGCCCCAGGATCTGATGATGGAATTTCCTTTTGAATTTCCTGCTTTCAGGCTTCAGAATTTTGACTCGGCTGGAAGTTAGAACTGGAACTAACACAGTGCAAACTTTTCCTCAGTGTACACATACTATTAAAAAATACGAGCCCTAAGAATCTATCAGTTTGTAATCATGCGACTGAAAATTCTTGTCCTTTTTATCGAGTTGTAAGTTATTTATTTGGCTTTAACAGTTCTACACAGATTTTTAAACTGACCCTGTGGTTAATGGTTGATATCTGGGATGATCCAGTTACCCCAGATGATGCTTATACTATCACTGTTTATTAAAACATAGCAAGTATAACTTTGTCTTTGAGAGTGTAATTCAGTGAGAACTATTTGTCATGTTTTATTAAAGGTACCTATAGTCATAATCAGAGGAACTTAATATATATTTAATAGATAAGAATTCAATAGATAAGACATTGCACTAACATTGTGAAAATGAATGTTATAACTGAGAGTAGTAAGATGGACATAGTGGGACATGTTTGGAATCCCATCAATCCTGGTACTCTGGAGGCTGAGGTAGGAGGATCACAAGTTCAGGGCAAAACGGGGCTACATAGGGCAACACTTAAAATATATACATATATATATATATATATATATATATATTGTAAAAAAGAAAAGAAAGTAGGAATTATTTTGTTACAGGAAGTGCCCCCCCCCTTTTTTTTTAAATGGAACGGGTTCTTTCTATTGTAGTCCTGGCTGTTCTAGAACTCACTATGTGGATCAGGCTAGTCTGTAACTCACAGAAATTCCTGCATTTGCCTCTAGGTGCTGGGATTAAAGGCATGCATCACCAGGCCTAGCCTGCTACTTATTTAACAATCCTATAGTACAAACTGACAGTTCAACCAGTATTTGTGAAAAGGATGAAAGATGATTTGCACAAATAGAACAGCTCCAATTCTTTCTTTTATAGTACAGTTGTAAGTTATCAAGTTGAAATTAAATCTGTACACCATCAATCGGCTATTTTTCTGTAGTATTCCAATACCATGTCTCATAAAAGACATTACCATATATTGTTTAGATGATATTATATATGTTTTGGATAGCTGAGTTGTTTGTGGCCCAAAAATTTTAAAGAGTTTTTTCCCCTCGTACTTACTTTAGACAGTTTAAAAAAATTTTTTTTTCCTGAGACAGGGTTTCTCTGTATAGCCCTGGCTGTCCTTAAACTCACTCTGTAGACCAGGCTGGCTTCAAACTCACAGAGATCTGCCTGCCTCTGCCTCCCGAGTGCTGGGATTAAAGGTGTGCACCACTACTGTCTTGGCACTTTAGACACTTTTAATGAGTTTTTCTTCTCTATGACTGTCTTAGGATTTCTAAGGCATGTAAATCTGTTTTTATTCATTTTGAATATATTTTGAATATATTAGGATTGCTTTTCTGACCGGAAAGTACTTTGTTTCAATTCTGAATGTTTCTTTTTCTTTTAAGATGTGTATGTGTTTGTATCTTTGTGTATATATGCTATATGCTTGTAGATGTGTATATGGAGACCAGAGGACAGTGTTGAATCTCCTGGAGCTAGAGTTGCAAGCAGTTGTAAGCCACCTGATATGGGTGCTGGGAACTGATCTCAGGTCTTCTAGAAGATCAGGAAGTGCACTTAACCGCTGAGCCATCTTTCCAACCTCTTGTTTCTCTTTCTATGTCTTTCTGTTTTGTTTTCTTTCTGTGGCCTTCTGGTGGGGGTAGGGGTGGGGGTATTTATTTTAAGTGGAATCCCAAGGTCTTGAATACACTAAGCATGGGCTGTATCATTGGGATATATTCAAAACTGGTACAAGTAAGTTTTTGGGAAAAAAAATTCCTCTGCAAGGTACTAAAACTAAATATGGTTAAAAATTCAGCTTTAGACATCTGTTAAGTAAGCCTTTTAAGATATTTTCGTAGAAAATTCTAGATGATTCGTTCTCAACCAGTGAGTTGTGAACTCTTTGGGGGTCAAACGACCCTATCACAGGAGTTGCCTAAGACCATCTGGCATACCAGATATTTATATTATTCATAACAGTAGATTTTACTACTGTAATTTTATACAGTTATGAAGTAGCAGTGAAAATAATTTTATGGTTGGGGGGTCACCACAACATGAGAAACTATATTTAAAGGGTCACAGCATTAGAAAGGTTGAGAACCTCTGATCTAGATGAAAGAAGTAATCAATTTTTAGAAGAATTTCATGAAAGTTAAGTTAGTGTGTAAGTGAAAATCATGTGTGGGGCATGTGATCATGAAGACCCATTGATAGAGTCATCTAAGGGCTTTAGTAGTCTGCCTTCCACATTGTGCTAAGCTTCTCTTTCTGTGGCCTTCTAGATAAAGGCCCCATACCTTGTCATAGTATAATTGCTGCTTCCTTCTTCCTTTGACCACTCAGGATATCTGATTATCCGTATACTCTACAGTTGTGGTTTTCCTCTTTTTCTTTTTGACATTTTCATACACCTTTTTGTATGGAGCTTAGGCTGGCCTGGAACTTACTCTGTATACCAGATTGACCTTGAATTTGTCACCAATCCACCTGTCTGCTTCTGAAGACTGGGCTACAGACGTGTACCAGCCACACACCCAGTTCTCCTACTTTTCTTTATCTGACAGTTCTGGTTACCATTACTGTTGCAAGTTAATCTCTGAGTTCACAAAGGATTTTGATTTTGCATGTTTTTGGTTACTTCACTCCTCAGATTTCTTTTAAGTTAGAGACTAAGTCTTTATATGTATGTACACACTTTTATTATTTATTTTATTTTGTTTTTGGGGCAACAGTATAGTCCTAGCTAGCCTGGAACTTGCTGTGTAGACCAGTTATTCTCTTGCCTCTGTTACTGAGTACTGGGATTACAGACTTGCACCACTGTGGCCTGCTTATATGTATACATATATGTGCATGTGTGTCAGTGTTCTGTTGCTGTGAAGAGACACCATGAACATGGCAACACTTATAAAGGAAACCATTTAACTGGGGCTGGCTTATAGTTTCAGAGGTTTAGTCCATTTTCATCATGGTGGGGAGCATGGTGGCATGCAGGCAGACATGGTGCTATAGAAGTAGCTGTGAGCTCTACATCTGAATCCAGAGGCAGCAGGGAGGGAGGGAGGGAGAGGGAGAGAGAGACAGAGAGAGAAAGAAAAAGAGAGAGAGGGAGAGAGATAGAGAGATATTGATTAAGATTGAGCCTGGCTTGCTTTTTTGAAATCTCCAAGTCCACTTCCAGTGACACACTTCCTCCAACAAGGCCATACCCATTAATCCTTCCCAAGTAGTGTCACTCCCTGATGACTAAGCATTCAAATATATGAACCTTTGGGAGCCATTCTTAACTCAGACCACCAGCAGAGGCAGGAAGATCTCTGTGAATTTGATGTCAGCTTGGTCTTCAGAGTAGTCCTAGGTCAGCTAGGCCTACATAGTGAGATGCTGTTCAAATAAAACCAAAATACATAAAATACATAAATAAATAAAATTAAAGTATTTTATAAAAAGAAAAGAAATGATAGAAGTCAAGATCTGTCTTTCAAGCTGGGCATGATGGCACATGCCTTCAATCCCAGCATTTAGAAGTCTGAGGCAGGCAGATCTCTATGAGTTTGAGGCCAGCCAAGGCTACATAGTAAGACTGTCTCAAAAACCAAAATGAAACAAAACAAAAATTTTGGGTAGAATTATGCTGTATAGGATGCTTTAAATTAGGTTCAACTAGGAGAATTGGCTCAGCAGTTAAGAGCACTGGCTGCTCTTCTAGAAGATCCAGGTTCTATTCCCTGTACCTACATGAGGGCTTATAAACATTTGTAATTCCAGTTCTTACTTGTAGATCCAGGGATCTTATGTCCCCTTCAGGCCTCTTCAGGCACAGCATGCATTTGGGACACAGATTTGCATTCAGGCAGACCACTCAAACACACAAAATAAATATATTATATATATATTAAAATAAATATATATTAAAAAAGCTAGGTCCAACATAGCTATCTTCATTCAAGCTATGATAGTACTGAAAAATCTATCACATCTCCATTTATAAAAAAGAATTTCATTTTAGCAAAATTAGCACACAGAACTCTCTCTCTGTCTCTGTGTGTGTGTGTGTATGTGTGTGTATACACACACACATACACACACACACACACATATATATATATATATATATATATATATAAACTTAATGACATTGAAATGCCTGCTGGAGAAGTTTTTTTTGCTTGCCTGCTTTTGCATCTTTGATGCACACATGACTTATATGAAGCATAAAAAAGAGGTACATGATAAAGAGTTAAGATCTGTATTCCTATTATTGAATTTTTATTTTTAATTTGTAGGCAGAAAGGTGTATGGGTAACCAAGCAACAGATAGTTCAAACAGAGAGATTGAAACTATCAGTTTACAAAGAATCATTTTTTACAAACAAGAAGACACATAAAATTCAAAATTCTATAAATTCAGATTATGAGAACCTATTTAAAAGTGTGAGGCTTTTCACTTTAAACCTTTAGAAAGTGTAAGATTATATGTAGATTTTTAAAAATATATAACTTATTTTTATTTATGTTTATTGGTGTTACACCTGCATGTTTGTCTGTGTGAGGGTGTCAGAAGCCCCAAAACTGGAGTTACATCAGTTGCGAGTTACCATGTGGGTGCTGGGAAATGAACCTAGGTTCTCTGGAAGAGCAGCCAGCACTTTTAACTGTTGAGCCATTTCTCTAGCTCCTATGTGTGGCTTTTAAATATGCTATGTTAAATGTATTAGGTTGTGGTAAACACATTAGCAGATGTATCTCCATTGTTATGTATCTTCAGGTGTTGAATATCTATGACTTTATTTGGAGATAAGTAGTATGGAAACTTTAATTTCATTTGATTTCTTTTAATCCTGACTTATAGCTGTCATGATACCTTAGTTTTTAGAGTGTCTCCCTATCTCCTGAATTAATACAGAAGTAACTCTGTATTAGCAACAAGTGGCTTTTGGTACATTGAAAGATGGATCTCAATTCTTCCTCCTTCCTTCCCTCCCATACAGGTTGAGTACTTATAAAACTGTCTTCTTAACAGTTTTTGGATTTTGGAGCATTTCAGTTTATTCAGCTATTATAAGTTCTCCTAAATGGAAAAACTGTAATTTGTTTTTGAGGTAGGATCTTACACTGTAGCCCAGGCTAGTCTTGAACTCAAGGCAGTCCTTCTGATTTTCTTTTCAATTGCTGGGATTCTAGGCATGTGTTAGCATGTTATCATGTCTGGCTTCTTTTTCTTTCTAATATAAAGAAATACATGAATAGTAAGAATGTTTTTCTTTGTTTTTTGAAAGGGTTTTATTGAGCCTTTGAAATAGCTCAGTGATTAAATAGTCTTCTTGCTGAGCCTGCTGACTGGAGTTCCATCCTGAGACTTACATGTTGGAAGCAAAGATCAACTTTTCCAAGTCCAGGCTTGCCTGGACGTGTAGCTAAAGATGACCTTGACCTGGTCCTGCTTCTGCCTCTGTAGTGCTGCCACTTTAGGACTGCACACCATGCCTCTATCTACCTACCTACCTACCTACCTACCTATCATTTTTTGAAGATAGGGTTTCTCTGTTGTAACCCTGGCTGTCCTGGAACTCACTATGTAGATCAGGCTGGCCTTGATCTCACAGAGATCCACCTGCTTCTGCCTCTGCCTCTGCCTTTCCTTACCAAGTGCTAAAATTAAAGGCATGTGCCACCACTGCCTGACAGACATGCCCCATTTATACAGATGAAGTTTTTATGATTTTAAAAGACGCTAAAGGGCAAATCTAAGATGTAAACAGGAGAATTTTATGCTAGATGTGGAGGGTTCCCACTCCACTCCCTTTTTATCTTCTGGAATTTGAAGGGAGGAGGCCAATTATGAAACAAGTCTTTTCCTTTGCTGTCCTCCCTTCTGCTCATTTCTTTCATGGCTGGACTTGGAAGCTGGTGTGTTGGGAGTGAAGTATGAGAAGAAAAGAGAACTCATTTGTTGTTAATCAAGGACATTCCATTCTTTGGGGAGATTTTATACTGATGCATTTCCTGCTGAAATTTACTGTCAACAATAGACAAGCATACTTTAGTGGACAAGCATACTTTACTTTTTGTTGTTGTTGTTTTAAGACAGGGTCTCCCTACATAGTCCTGGCTAGTCTGGTACTTGGTGTGTGTATTAGGCCAGACTTGCAGTGATTCTTCCATTCTTGTCTCTTAAATGCTGGGATTAAAGATATTTGCCACCATTCAAAGCCCGTTTTACTTTTTAAAAGTTTATTGTTATTTAGTTATTTTTCTCTCTGCTCTCCAAGGCCTCAGACCAAGCCAGTTTCTAAATACTAGAGCCTATGTTTTTTCATTTTTAGTATGGTTTATCCATATGATGTTCGATCATACAGGGATCCAAAATAAAAACTATTTTTTAG
Source organism: Cricetomys ansorgei (assembly GCA_026225945.1). Taxonomy (NCBI): domain Eukaryota; kingdom Metazoa; phylum Chordata; class Mammalia; order Rodentia; family Nesomyidae; genus Cricetomys; species Cricetomys ansorgei. Next base: position 6,490,644 of record JAMJFZ010003206.1, read on the forward strand.
TATGTGTTCTTAGGAGGTCATCATATGGTATGGAGAAGAATTTTGGAATCATACTGATTTTATAGATGAAAGTGAAAACAGGAAATGAATTAGATCATATTGTTGGGGACTTTTAATTTGTAGACTACTGTACTCTTTTATTTACAGTTATTTTACTTTTAAAAAACTTTTATTTTTTTAAAGTTTCTTTATTTTATTATATGTATGAGTATTTTGCTGACATGTATGTGTAGCACATGTGTGTCTGGTGCCTGTGAAGATCAGAAGAGTTATACATGTTGCTAGCCATTATGTGGGTGCTGGGATTGAACCTGGATCTTCTGAAAGAGCAACAAGTGCTCTTAACCACTGAACCAACTCTTCATTGACTTTTCTTTTCTTATTTTTGAGACAGGGTTTCTCTGGTGTAACTCTGGCTGTCCTGGAACTCACTTTGTAAACCAGGTTGACCTCAAACTCACAGAGAACCACTTGCCTCTGCCTCTCAAGCCCTAGGATTAAAGGTGTGTGCAACCACCGTCCAACTTTATTGACTGTTTTTTATCTGTGTCTCTCAAGCTTTAATTCAAGAAACTCGTCATGCATGGGTCCTGGTCTGTTGGAAGTATTTTCCTATCAGTTGTGCATTATTATACTATTTTCTTTCATATTTTTTTCTTACACTGAGCTGATCCTCTCCCCACCACCCCATGATTGAATAGCTAGGCAAGTACACTACTGTAGGGCTATAAAATAAACCTTAGTGAGGTGATTCTAGTGTGTTTCATTTTGTGAATGGCTGCAGTCATGCAAAGGATAAGAACTTGGAGGGTAGAACAGAGATTGCTGCTCAGTTCTGCCACTTAATTGACTGAGTAATATTAGACAAGTTACAAAGCTTTTCTCAGCCTTGTGATTTCTGTATGTAAGGAAAGGTCAATGTTTACCTTTTTGCTGTATATTAAATGAGATGTGAAACACCAAACAGGTATTTAGTTTTGGTAGCTCCTCTTACAGTCGAAATTGAAGTCTTGGAAGAAAGTCTTAAGATGACAAAGGAAATTGTATTTCCTCAATTTTAAGAAATAATTTTTGTTAAATTTTCTTAAGATACATCTTTATTGGCTTATAGTTGACTGTGCTGTAGTTGTCATTGTCAGTGCACATAATGGCAGAATAGGTATCTATAGGTTTGAATGAAACTCCCAGATAATGGTCAGAATACAAATATTGAATCCAATGGGCTTTTGATGTCCCATAAAATAATGTTGTGTGGGAAAACTGGGGTTCTTTGATTTAAGAAAGTGATTTAGAACCAGGTGTGGTAGCTCATGTTTTTAATCCCACCATTCAGGAGGCTGAGGCAAAAGGATCTCTGGAAGTTTGAAGCTGGTCTGGTCTATCTAGTGAGTTCCAGGACATCTTTGGCTACATAGACCCCTGTCTCCGAAAAAATAAAAAGTGGTTTAAGGGTCTGGGGATACATCTCAGTCAGTTCTTGTCCTGCATGTATGAAAACCTGATTTCAGTCTCCAGAATCCAAAAAATTAGGTGGGGTGGTGTGCTTAGCAGTGGATAGTCAAACATAGGTACATCACTGGGGCTCCCTGGCCAGCCAGCCTAGCCAAATTGGAAAGTCCCCAGGATAGTGAGAGATCCTGTCCCAAAAGATAAAGTGGATAGCTACTGAAAAATGACACTAAAGGTTGTCCTAGCCTTCACATACATAAGATCTCATGTGCATGCATGACTGTTCCCACACTCACACAAACATATATGCAATTATAAAGTGACCCAATCAGAATATAGTGTGTGTGTTTGTATACATATATATGTGTCTATATATATACATTCACATATATTTGTGTATATATATACACACACACATATATACATATATATACATATACATATATGTATGTATATATATGTGTATGAAATTGTCAAGGAATAAGTATAATAGGAAAGTGATTCAGAAGAGTTCAATTCAAAATGTGAGCAGTTTATTTATTATGCACAAGAATGTATTACATAAGAATATGACTATATAATAAGTTTAAAAGAGCTCTGTTAATAAGTATAAATACAAAATCCAGTGGTTAAGATGGTCAAGTGTTTTATCAATTTAACCAGCAACATTTTTTTCTTAATGGGAAATAAAATAACATGTCATGAAATTATTGGTGTTTAGATATCCTGCAAATTAGTAGTAGAGTATCAGCTTCTGTAATCAGACTCTTTGTTTATTCATTATTGCATCTCATTTAGTTTTCTTTCAGAGTAAAACTAAAAAATTGCGTAAATACTGAAGAGAAGGAAATTTTCTTTTTTCTTTTTTAATCTGTGGGCTACAAGGAAAAGATCAAATAGAAGAGGATAAATGATACAAAAATTGACTTAGTTAACAATATGTATTAGGATTTTCTAGAGCAATGATTCTCAACCTGTGGGTCGTGACCCCTTTGGGGGTGGAACAACCTTTTCTTGGGGGTCACCTAAAACCATCCTGCATATCAGATACTTAACATTATGATTCATAACAGTAGCAAAATTACAGTTATGAAGTAGCAATGAAAATGATTTTATGCTTGGGGGTCCCACAACTTGAGGAATACTGTATTAAAGGGTCATAGCATTAGTTAGGTTGAGTAACATTGCTCTAGAGGAAGAGAACATATAGAATGAATCTATCTATATATAGAGAGAAAGCGGATTTATTAGAATGGCTTACAGGTTGTGGTCCAGCTAGTCTAACAATGGCTGTCTACCAATAGAAGGTCTAGAATCCAGTAATTATACAGTCCATGAGGCTAGGTGTCTCATTTGGCTCTAATGCCAGTAAAGAATAGATTTGTCAGAGAGAAGGCAGGGAAAGGAACTCCCTTCTTTCATGTGCTTTATATAGGCTGTCACCAGAAGGTGTGGCCCTGATTTAAGGTGGATCTTCTTATCTCAAGCGATCTGGATAGTGGGTCTTCCCACTTCAAATGATTTAATTAAGAAAAAATCCCTCATAGGTGTACCCAGCTGCTTGGGTTTCAGTTAATTCTAGATGTAGTCAAGTTCACAACTATGACACTAAATTAAATATGTGCTTTCAAATTATGGTTAGTCATATAGGGAGGAGTCTAAGAAGATATAACCAGCAGAGGAGGATATGCAGTTTGAAAAGGGCTATTTAATAAAGATTTTTTAAAAAATTTGTGGTCACTAATTGCTGTTTACTTGAACTGAAAAGAGCCAAAGATTTTGTTTGTGTGTTTGTTTTTGTTTATTTGAGAAACAGAGTTTCTCTGTTGTAACTCTAGCTGTCCTGAAACTCACTCTTGAACTCACAGAGATCTGCCTGCCTCTGCCTCCCAGGTACTGGGATCAAAGGTGTGCACTACCATCGCCCAAGCCAAAGTTTTAATAATGCTTCGTCCTATTGCTGTTTAATGGCTTAGTAACTTATAAGACATTACTCATAGATCTTTATCTGTTTCTAAAATTTAAAGATTTGTTTCTGTTTTAAATTTTGGATAGGGTCATCATTGCAGCTTAATAATTTAGACTTGAATGCAGGATTCTCTCCCAAGACAAGGAGAATTAAACTAAGGTCTAGTAAAGTTGTTCACTACTAGGATTAAGCATAGATGTGTGTTGAATAATTTTGGGGGTACTCTTCCCTGACCTGGTCCTTTGGCCGTACAGAAATGAGGATGAAGATGATCTGTGTTGGTAGGTTAGAGTGATAGACTGTACTAAGTACAGTCTATACAGTTAAGCATATATACGCTTACCATTGCACTACCAACCCTACTGCGCCTTGAACTCACAGAGATTTGCCTGCCTCTGCCTCCCTAGGCGTGTGCCATCATGCCCAGCTCTCCTGTCATATTTTCATAAGATGATATGCAATAGAAGAAAAGACAATTTTTTCCTTTGCAGTTGATGGATTTGTTGTTGTTCCCCTATCCTCCTCTCCATCCCAGGTCTTCCTTCTTTCCCTCTACTGATGAAAACAGTTTTAACTAAAATGTCCCAACAGACTTTGCATAACATCTAATTGGCCAAATTTATTACACATGCCCATTCTTGTCCTGCTGTATGGGTGGCTGAGTGTGATCATCTTAGATGTGGGTCTTTGCCAAGAAATAAGGTAATGATGACTGAGAGACAGGCTTTCATTATATAACTTTTTGCCCAGTTTGCTGTGGAGCAAAATGGGTCACAGGGATTCATTTTCAATTTACCATTATTGATTCCTATAAAGTATTAATGTATTGGGTTCAGAATACCAGGAACATTGCTGGAATTCTGGTTGTCTCAAGCAGGATGTGACTCATGGATTCTATATAAACTATTTGTATCTTCTTCTCCCAACTTCTTTTGAATTCAGTATCTTAAGTTAGGAGAAAGGTTTTATATTTGCCTTAAGTAGTGGCCAGTAAGCCAGTGGGCTCTTAAGAATGTCCTTTTAGGAATATAGGAATGGTTAAAAATTTTGCCACTTCTGAACCTTTGATAGTTTACGGAAGTGTTGACCTAAGAGCCTTGTAGGCAAGTTTATTTTATTCACTTCCTTTTACTTCTTAGGTGAGAGGTTAGTGAAGTGGCTGGACAGAAAGTCAGGAAAGACAAATAAGAGCTAGAGCTATCCTGTCTGGATCATTAACAGAGGATTGGCAGTTCAGTCTTGATGGATAAAGTATGAAGGAGTGTTTTACCTGAGGAGGCCTGTGATGGTAAGTTGGTGTTTTCCTTTGTAAATCCTTGAAATACCCATTTGAATCCTGCAGTTGCACTCTGTGCTATTGGTGTCAATCTTCAGGTTGACTTGATGCTTAAGCAGCTGCTGTTTTCAGTGACTAATGCAGCTGAATACAGAACCTTACATTTTTGTCCTTTGTTTTACTGCTGCAGATTTTCTGTCATAGGTAGAGAGGACTAACTTATGGACTAATAGCTGATATTTTATTTTGTTTCAGTATGTTACTTTTGCATAGTTTGTTAATGTTCCTTTTGATCTCATTTTTTGGCATTCATGTATGAATCTTATCATCCAGATGTTTTTTGTTTTGTGAGCTTTGAAATAAAATAATCCTAAGTCAAAAGAAAATGTTAATTTGGTATTATGAAAAAGTATTACTATGTCTATGGTCCCAAAGAAATGATTGGAGTACATATGTCCTCTGGGTTATATTTTAGTGGTATTTGTTTTTCCTCTTTGGTGGCTAGAAGGTGGGGGCAGTTGGCAGACACTTTATTGTTTATCCTTTTCTGTATGTTTTGAATATTGAACTGTGTGAATACTACATACTACCTAAGTTAAAATTGAGTAACCTAGTAATATTGGCAAATGTTTTACTGCATGTCTATCAAGCATAACGTGCCTTAAATGTTTGTAGCAGTTACTGTTGAAATTTAACTTTTGGTATCTAATTAGTATTAGTTGAATTTTTTTTTCTTTCTAGTGAAATAAGTACCTCCCTTCCCTCCCTCCCTTCTTCCCTTCTTCTCTTCCACCCTTTTTTCCTTCCTTCCTCCCTTCCTCCCTTCCTTCCTTTGTAGATCCAACTTGCCTTGAACTTGTTGCAATCCAGTGCCTGCCTTCCAAGTATGGGCTTTCAAGTGTGTGCCACTATGCTGGCCTATAGTTATCATTTACTCAATTCATTAAAAAATTAAATTATGTTTCCTTACTTATTTTTTTGTGTGTGATGTGCATGTGCATGTATGCTTATTTTGTTGCATGTATATGAATGCATGTGTATCTGAGGATGAGTTTGAAGACGTGTGGACATGTACATGTGTGAGCATGCATTTGGAGGCCCAAGGTTAATGATGGGAATCATCCTTGACTGTTCCTCTGCCTTATTCTTTGAGGCAGAGTCTCTCAGTCAAATTCAGAGCTGACTGGTGTGGCTTGTATTGTAAACCAGTATGCCCTAGGGATCCCTAGTCTCTCTCTCTTCCCAGTCTAGAATTCCAGGGGCTTGCCATACCCTCTTCCATTTGCATGGTTTTCTGGAGATGTGAATTCTGGTTCTAATACTTGCTCAGCAAGCACTTTAACTGCTGAACCACCTTCCGAGCCCCCACATCTGTCCATTCATCTTTCTATCATGTGTGTGTGTGTGTGTGTGTGTGCGCGCACACACAAGCATACATGTGAGTATGTACAAATTCATGAACAAACCATACCACACATGATGGTATGCATGTATGGAGGTCATATGAAAACTCAGGGGAATTAGTTCTCCCTTCAACCATATGGAACTTGGGGATTGTTGTCAGTTGTCTGGTTGTCAGTTGTGGCTGCAAGTGCTCCCACCCACAGAGCTATCTTGCTGACCCCAAACTAATTTTTGATGGAAAATGAATCAGAGCCATTTGTATTGGTACATGTCTGTAATCCTAGTACTCAGACTGAGGTAGAATTGTTGATTTGAGGCCAGCCTTAGCTATTTATGAAATCTTGCTTCAAAAACAACATACTGTGGTTTCCTGTGGAGGAGGAGAGTGGGACTTGACTAGGCAGTGCCATGAGGGAGCTGTCTGGAATGTTACCATACTATATTTTGACAGATGTTTAGGTTACATAGCTATCTATATGATTGTCAAAAGTATAATAGTTTATACACAATATTGGTATACTTAGTTGTATGTAGTTTTCTATAGCAGACTAAGAAAACATGCACGCTCAAAGATTTAGGAGCAAGTGCTTTAGTATGTACAGTTTGCACTAATTTGTTACAAACAGTTTTCACCAAAAGTAAGATGGATGAATGGATAGCTAGAGTGATAGAAAAATAGATGTATTATAAAGCAAATATAATGAAATGTTGTGGTGGCATTTAAGTAGTGGCTATATAGATGTCAACTGTAAAATTATTTTGTGTTTGAAAAATTTCATAGTTAACTCTTGAGACTTTGCTATGATCTCTCTGCTTGTATTTGGGAACTAAAGCAAAGCAAAACCACCTGTAAATCATTAAAGTAAATGAGTACTGAAAATTACTTGACAATTAATGACAATGTTGTATATAACAAGGGGCATAGGGCTAGGTGCAGCTCACATGTACAATGCATGTCTAGTATGTATGAGACCTTGAGTCTCTTTCTTTATAGCTTAGGCAGCCTCGAGTTCACTGTAACCTTTGCTGCTCAATCTCAGTCTCTTCCTACTGTTTCTGCCTCTTGGGTACTGGAGTTACAAGTGCGTACCACAATACCTGGCTTACTAAATTTTTCAGAAGAGAGAAAAACATTAAAAATTTGTGGACTTTAGTTCATCTCAAAAAATTCGAAAAAAAAACCCCACAACAGAATGTGTCTTTAAAAAAGTTGTAAGAGATGGGGCTGGAGAGATGGCTTAGCACTTAATACTGGCTGCTCTTCCAGAGGACCCTGGTTCAATTCCTAGCACCCACATGGCAGCTCACAACTGACTGTAACTTTGGTTCTAGGGGATCTGATACCCTTATACCAATGCATATAAAATAAAATTAAATTATTTTAAAAAAAGTTATGAGAGCTGGTATGGTAGCACATGCCTTCAGTTTCATCACGTAGGATGCTAAGGCAGGAAGGTTGAAATTTCCAGGCTAACTGTGGTATGTAGGGAGTCTGTATTACAAGAAAAACAAAACCTCAATTTATCTAACAAAAGTAATAAGAGAATAATTATAAGTTAAGAGTACTGTATAGTATTGAAAATATCAAAAGTCTGTTGACACATCCTTATGTATTGATGATGTTTTAGAAGATCTCTCATTAAAGTTATGACAAGGCAAATAGGCCATCTGTGGTGCTTAGATTTATGTTATGGCTTGGCAAGGCTGTAGTAAATACTTGGTTATTAATCAAATATTAATCTCCATGTTGCTATGAAGGAATTCTGTGGATGTAATTGACATTTATGGTCAGTTTAATTAAGGTAAAGAGATTACCCTCAATGAAATTAATATGCCTTATTCAGTCATTTAAAAGCCTTAGGAAGAGTAAAACTGAAAGCTTCTAGGAGGAATTTTCCTTTAAGGCTGCAGCATTAATTGCCACCTGAGTTTCTAGTCTGCCAGCCTGCTCTACAAATTTCAGACTTGTTACCACCCTCAGTTATGTGGACCACATTCTCCAATCCCTTTATCTCTATCTATGTATCCTTCTTTTCTCTTGTTCATTCTATTTCTCCTGAAGAATGCTCGCTGATTCATTCCTCAATGTTGAAGACAGGAAAAAAGGACAAAGAGTCAGGATTAGGAAAAAATATGTCAAATTTCCCATCATTTAAAAGCAGTAAGGATCTAAGCATGGATATGCATGATTGCAATCCTAGTTCCCAAGCCAGTCTGGCTACAGAGATAGGCCCTATCTCAAAGCAAACAAACAAGCACACACCAGTAAGGACTGTCTAGGTTAGTGTTTCTCATCCTTGCTTATGCTGTGATCCTTTAATACAGTTTCTCATGTTGGATGACTCCCAACAATAAAATTATTTTTGTTACTACTTCATAACTGTAATTTTGCTACTGATAATGAATTATAATGTAAATATCTGATATGCAGGATGGTCTTAGGCAACCCCTGTGAAAGGGTCGTTTGACTCCCAGGTTGAGAACTGCTGGTCTAGGTAGATTCACCTGAGGATAGATATAAATTATGAGCACTAATAAGAATTAGGCTAGTTATAATAAAATGGACATTGCTTGTATACACTAGAAATCACCATTTATAAAAATAGTAGGAAAATGATTCCGCTCACAAGAGCTATAGTAAACACACTGACTCATAAGGACACTCAAGATTAAATCTTAAGTGCTGTGCCAAAACTTATGAAAAGAATTTAAAAAAATACTCTTTTGAAGTTATAAAAGAAAACTTGGACTAATGTAAAAATATATAGTAATCCATACATAAAAGATTCTTTTTAAGAATCAGTTCTTTAACCTGTAAATCTAGTGCAATTCTAATAATAGATCTCAAAAAGACTTTTTTCCTCATCAGATTTGTGAAACAGATTCTAAACTTAAAAGCATGAAATCTGAGAACAGTTAAGACAGTTCTGAAGTACCAGGTGATATGTAGAAGAATTACTTAGCAAATAAAAACTTGAAGTGCTCTTCTAACAGGAGATTATTACTGTTTTTACAGGACAAACTCTGTAACTCAGCCTGTTGCTAGGCTGCTTCAAATAAATGTATTTTGTTTGTTTGCTTATTTATGTATTTTTTGCTTTTCCTTAAACATGGTTTTGCCCTGTAGCCCTGGCTGGCCTAGTGCTTTCTACATATCTCAGGCTGACCTTGAGTTTGTAGCAGTCTTCCTGCCTCAGCCACCCAAGTGTTGAGAGTACAGGCAAGCACAACCATGTCTGGCCTTATTCTGTTTAATATGTAAAGCTAATATTTTTCTGTTTCCAATTTCATCATTGAATACTCTAGCTCTCATGTCTTAAATCAATGATTTGTTTTTGCAACAGGATTGTGGCTGGCCTTGAACTTCCTCTGAAGCCAGAAATGGCCGTGTACTCCTGATAGTTATGCTTCCACTTCTGCAGCACTGGGATTATAGGCATGTGCCACTATGCTTGACTATAATACTGTTTCTGCCTCCTCCCTTTATCTTTTTCTTCGGTTCAGTGGAAGTGGAGTAAAGTGATACTACCTTTCATGCTATTTAATTGCACCAGGTGTAAAGTGTACATGGTGTTTCTCACTAATGCCAAACATTGGGCCAAGTGAGCTGGGCTGGAATTACACAGATAGCCACTAGCATCTATATTTCAGTCTTCATTTAAAATGAGTTGTGCATGTTTGGAAAGTGTAATTGTCAGGACCTTGGCAACTGCTTAGGGTTTAATAGCAAAATGTTTTGTATTTTCACTTAAAATTTTCAGTAGTAGTATTTACTAGGACTTCAGGCATCTTGTTTTAGCCATTGTGAAAAATAAGGTTACTTGCAGGGGTTTTGAAAAATTAAAAGGCTAGCTAGTTGTGATGGAATGTGTCTTTGATCCTATAGAACACAGAGGCAGGAGGAAGGAGTTCTGTGAGTTCAAGACTACCCTGGTCTATATAGTAAGCTCCAGGACAGCCAGAAAGACATAGACCCTGTCTCAAAAAACAAAAGCAAAGCCTAAAACAAGCATTAGTTTGGGATACAGTTAGAAGAAAAGCATGTCAAGTAAATGTGGCTTTTATAATTAGATTTAATGAATATCCAAAGTAAATTTGTACAAATATAGAATGACATGAAAAGGGTCTGGAAAGATGACTAAGCGGTTAAGAGTACTTCTGCTTTTCCAGAGTACCTGAATTACAGTCCCAGTATTCATGCTGGGCAGTTTATACCAAGTCCAGGGGTTATGATGTCCTTCTCTGGCATTTGGATGCCTGCGCTTCATGGTACACACAAAGATACTTATAAATGCACATCAGTAAAAATGAGTCTTAAAAAATGATATGAAGGTGATGGCACACGCCTTTAATCCCAGCACTCAGAAGGCAGAGGCAGGTGGATCTCTGTGAGTTTGAGGCCAGCCTGGTCTGCAGTGCAAGTTCCAGGACAGCCAGAATTATAACAGAGAAACCCTGTCTTGAAAAACAAAAACAAAACCCCCTAACAAACAAAACGATATGAGTGATACTGGTAATCCCATTCTTTTCCTTTAAATTTTTGACATTTTAAAAAAATGGAGTACATTTTTTTTCTTCATTTGGCAGGCACACAAGTTTTATGTACATTAATTTCAATTTAATTGAAATTTTCTGTGCCAGTATAAAACTTAATGCTTGTGGTTATTAAAATGTTGTATAAAAGAGATAGGTTCAGGGGGTGGTGGTGCACACTTTTAATCCCAGTGTACAGGAAGCAAAGGCAGGTGAATCTCTGTGAGTTTGAGATCAGCCTGGTCTGCATAGCAAATTCCAGGACTGGGTGAGACAGGAGGGAGAAATGGAGTGGAGGCAGAAATACAGGTCTTCAATGTAATGTAGTTATAAGATGAATAGGTATTTTGGTACTATAGAAAATGATATTTGATCTAGAATCTGGTTTCAATTAGTGATTTCTGTAAGAGATGATATCTATATTAAAACTGATTAGATCTTATAAAAATGGAAGCTGGTTAAGTTTTCAGAAATGAAAGTCTAACTTTTTTGTTTGTATGTTTAGTGTTTATGTTTGTAAGTGGTTGCATGTGATACATGTGTGTACGTGTATCTTAGATGTCTTCTTCATCAATGCTTTTCTTGTTACTTTTGAGACACTGTCTCATTTAACTTGGAGCTTACTGATTCAGCTAGCTGGTCAGAAAGACTCAGTGATCCTCCTGTCTCCATTTCCTCAGCACTTGGAGTTTTACATGAGTACTAAGGATCTGAGCTCAGTTCCTCATGGTTGTATGGCAAGCTGAGCCATCTCCCTATATCCAACACACTAAAAAAAAGTATTTTGGAGTTTTCAAGAAGTAGGGACTTAAGAAGGATAGTACTTAATAGTTTTTTATGTTTTATTTTTTGTGATGTTATTGAGGATTTTGTTTACATACCATAAAATTCTCACTATATAGCCCTGCTAGCCTTGGACTTCATATGTGAACCATGTTGACTTTGCACTCACAGAGATCTATTTGCCTCTGCTTGCAAGTGTCTGGAATAAAGGCATGTATTTAAATTAAACAATTAATTAATTAATGAATTTTCTGATGTTGGGAGTTGGACCCAGGGCTTAGATGTGCTAGGCAACTGCCCTAACTACTGGGCTCACGTCCACAGTGTGATGTGCTGGTTGGTTTCTCAATTGAGAAAATACCTCCGTCAGATTGTTTGTGGAAAATCTGTGGGGCATTTTCTTGATTAATTATTGATGTGGGAGGGCCTGGCTCACTGTAGACAGTGCTACCACTAAGGAGGTGGTCCCTGGTTGTATAAGAAAGCAGGTTCAGCAGACTGGGAGGGGCAAGATAGTAAACAGTGTTGGGATTACTGGTGTGCACACCACTATACCAAAGCAGTGAGCATATTTTTTCTTCCTGTCTTTCCTCCTCCCCTTTTATTTAAAATGTTTTATTTGTTTTTATTCTTTCTTGGTTGTTTCTTGAATATGGTGTTTTTTCCTCCCATAACATTTCTTAGGATATCAGATATTGGTAGTCCACAGTGGCTGCTGTTGTGCAGTTTTATAGTACTTTTCTTTATGAGCAGGGTTCCATGTATGAATTTGAAATTTTTTAAAAATTTCAGCAGGCATGCATGAATATCTGTAATCAGCTCTTGTGAGGTGGAGTTAGGAAAATTGTGATTTATTCTCTCTTTCCCCTCCCCCTACGTTATCCTCAGCCAGTCTAAGAGGCAAGGCTGCTTGCAGTGCAGATTTCCTTTGTTGTACCAGCAGTCCACTTGCTGCCAGCATGGTTTGTTTGTGTAATTCCTAATTTAGTTCTGTCTCCACTTCTTCAAAATACAAAGGAAACTCCTTCTGCTAGCCCACAGTCCCAGTTTTTCTTGTTGCAAATGCTGATTTTAAGTTTTATGTCTCAGGAACTGCTGTGAAGAAAGGTAGTCCCTCTTTTGTTTGAGACTTGAAGCTTCATGCCTTACCTTTTCCTTTATTATCCAGGTGTCTTCCTTTGACATGTTTTCTACTTATATGTCATTTATCTCCTGGTTTTGTTGGAGGTCATGTTTTATGTATTTATTTATTTGTTTACTTATTTAGGTTTTTTGAGATGGGGTTTCTCTGTTGTAACTCTGGCTATCCTGGAGACCCTCCTGCCTCTGCCTCCCAAGTGCTGGGATTAAAGGTGTGTGCCACCACAGCCTTGTCTTTTCTTTTTTAAAGAAAGAATCTACCATGTATCCTGGGTGGGCCTTAAACTTGTTGAAGTGCTTCAGCTTACTGAGAGTTGGGATGATAGATAGGCAACCACACACCCAGCTTTACACTGATGATTTGTTTGTTTTTTTAAATATTCTATTGCTTTTGGGTAATTTCTGAGGAGAGGATTCTAGACAACCCCCACCATAATACTTAAATTTTTGTCATACATACAAACATACATATATATATATATATATATATATATATATATATATATTATTTTTTATTTTATTTTTTTTGAGACTGGGTTTCTTTGTTGTAACTCTGGCTGCTCTGGAACTCACTTTGTAGATCAGGGTGGCCTCAAACTCACAGCAATCTGCCTGCTTCTGCCTCCTGAGTGCTGGGATTAAAGGTGTGTGCCACCCCCCACCCCAGCCACAGTTTCTATATTTGATTAGTCAAAATGTTGAAACTAGATTAGACTACTTCATAATATAAATGTGGACTATGATATTTTTATTTATTTAATACATAAATTCATAGTATTTACCATGTGCTGTTTGTTCTAAGTACTTTAAAATAGGTACTAATTTAATTTTTATAATCCTTTGAGGTAAGTTCTCTCTCTCACACTAGTGCATATATGTGCTCCTCCCATCCCCTGGAATCTCTTTATATAACCTAGATTGTCCTAGGACTCGTTATGTATCCCAGGCTAGCTTTAAACTTACAATATTCCTGTAACCTCCCAGTGCTGAGATTGTAGACTTGCTTTGTCTTTTCATTTTATTGATAGGGAACTGAATCATAGTTAGGAAAAAGGGATCTAATTCCTAAGAAACAAGAGTAGTTCCTTCTTGTCATTCTACAACTCTAGCATTTGTGAGCCTTCAAAGCAGGATTCATATCTCTTTAGGCTGGCATACCTTCAGAGTACTGTGTTTTTGTTTTGTTTTTACAAATTGAAACTTTAAGTCTGGATGTTACATGTCTAGCATCCCATCTACCTTGGGAGAATCTGAGCCTAGGAGTGTAAGACCAGCCTTGACAATGTAGTGAGACTTCATCTCCCCAAATAAAATAAGATATAATAAGGTAAAATAAAATAAAATAGCAAATTAAATTTAAAAGGTTTGTGATAGTCTACTTTGAATAAATCAGTTGGTACCAATTTCCTATAGGCTTGTTATTTTGTGTCTCAAGGTCACATTTTGATAATTCTTGAAATATTGACAACTTTTCCATTAATATTTGTATATTGCTCTGTAGTCATTGATTCTTCATTTTACTATTATATTTGTTTTGCAGTAACATGATCTGAATCCACATCAAATGGAGAATTTCATAACTGTTGTATGTATTCTGACTGCTCTAATGACCAGCTGATGCCAGACTTCATACTCCGGGCTTCCCTGTTCCTCAGCTATATTGAAATCAGGCAGTTGAAAAGGAGAGTTGCATGTATTTCACTTGAGGGCAAAAGCTAGAAACGGTTAAGGTTAGTGGGGAAGACATCTCCAAATATAGGCCTTTTGTGCCAAACAGTTAATTGTGACCACAAAAGAAAGGTTTGTGAAGGAAATTTAAAATTGATACTCAGGGGACATGAATGATAGGATAAAGGGAAAACACAACAGCCGTTTTGCTACTAGGAGAAAGTTTCAGTTGTTTACATAGATCAAACCAGCCACTGCATTGCCTACATCTAAAAGCCTTGTCCGGAGCATACTCTATGAAAACTGGAAGAGACGAAAAAGCTTCAGAAGGAAAAAATCGAAGCCAGCTATTTGGCTCATGAGGTTGAAGAAAAAAGCTATCTTTATGATAAATTAAAAAAAAAGCATCTAAGGAAGCAGCAGAAGCTGCAGCGTGTCACTCAGAAGGTAGAACTAAGAGCACTGAGGAGGGTAGCTACTCAAAATAACAGATTTTTGAGGTAAGCAAAAAGCCTTCCTTATATTGGAGGAAGCCTAAATCCTAGTACTCTGTAGCTAGGGAGGTCACTGCTTGTCTTCAATTGTAGAGGTCAGGCTGGTTGTTTAGGGGTTGTTGCAGATGGTGACTTTAAGTTGAAGTGAGTAATCACCATTCTAAAAAATTTAGGCCTTTAATAAGAATTACATTGTATCTTTTCTGCCTTTTGTGACTTTCTTTAAGTAGAACAACAAAAAACATGGTTTGCTGGATATTATTTCAAGCTCACTGTTGGGATGTATTGCTCAGAAAAAAAGCATTTGTTTGAAAATATTACTGCTCAGATCCAGGTGTAGTGGTGCATATCTGTATTTACAGCACTTGGCAGGTAGAGGCAGGAGGAGGGGGAGTTTGAGGCCAGTCTGGGCTACTTGACAAGATCTTATTTAAAAACAAAACATAACAAAAAACTATCCAAATGCATGTGTATGTGAGGGATGTATAAGTAGGTAAGTTAAGATTGCTCTGCTGATTCACGGTATTCCTTGTCGTCCAAGAGCTCTGGGGGATATAAGCAAGATAATTCTTTTTCATAATGCTAATATAGCGTTCACTCTGCAGCTTATGCTAGGTGGGTGATTACCTCCTTCTAGTTTCCTTTCCCTTCTGTTGCTCTCTCTTCTCCTTGGTTAAGTATTTCATTCTTTTTGATACTTTTCTTAGTGGAATTTGTGTTAATTTCATTTAAGCATTGATAATAGTATGTAGAAATGCTTAATTTTGTTTGTTGACTTTGTATCTCTATGTTCTGCTGAATTCATAATTAGTTCTAGTAGATATTTTGCATAATTGTTCAGGCCTTCTCCATACAAAGTTACACTGGCCAGGTAGAGTTGGCCCATACCTTTAATCCCAGCACTTGGGAGGCAGAGGCAGGCAGATCTCTGTGAATTCAAGGCTAGGCTGGAAAATTAACTCAGTGGTTAAGAGCACTTGTAAACAACTCAAATTTGAATCCCAGCACTCAACATGGTGGCTCACAGCCATCTGTTATTCCAATTTTAGTTGTTCCAATTCCCTCTTCTGACTTCTACAAGTACTAGGCATGAACTTGGCTTACAAACATACATGCAGGGAAAACACTTATACAAATAACATAAAAATAAATCTAAAAAGTTTTTTTTTTTTAAAGATTAAACCTTTATGAGTAGAAATGGTCTTAATTTTTCTTGTCCAATTTTTCTTTTCTTTTTCCTTGCATAGTTTCTCTTCTGAGGGTTCAACACTGTTAATCGTGAAAGTATATTGAATTTTGTCAAATTGTCAAATATATTTTCTATATTTTGTATGTGTGTGTGCGCGCGCGCGTGTTCGCACATTGTTAGGTGCTTATTAAGTTTATCCCACTGTTTTTCCTCTTGAATTTCTGTTTATTGATTATTATGTATGTTGAATCAATTGGTATTCTAGGAATAAATCCCACTTGATCATGATGTGATTTTTTTTAAACATTTATTTATATGTATGAGTGTTTTGCCTGAATGTATGTGTGTACACTACCTAAGTGCTTGGTGTCCGTGTTCAGAGGAGGGTATTGGATACCCTGGAATTGGAGTTAACAAATGGTTGTGATGGGAATGGAATTTGTTTCTTTGCAAGGGGGATTCTAAACTGCTGAGCCATCTCTCCAACACTTTTTTTTTTTTGTTTTTGTTTTGTAATGTGGTATTGAACTTGGTTTGCTAGTTTTGTGTTGAGAATATTTTTGCCATTTATAAGGAAGAACTGTTACTTTTTTTAATCCACAGAACCATCTTGCTGAACCTCTTGGTTACCTAATTGTTGGCATACAATTTTTCCCCTTCCTTCCTTCCTTCCTTCCTTCCTTCCTTCCTTCCTTCCTTCCTTCCTTCCTTCCTTCCTTCCTTCCTTCCTTCCTTCCTCTTTCCTTCCTTTTCCCTTTGAGACAGGTTTTCTCTGTTGTAACTATGGCTGTCCTAGAACTAACTCTGTGGACCAGACTGGCCTTGAAACTCAAAGATCTGCCTACCTCTGCCTCCCTAGTGTTGGGATTAAAGGTGCCACTACTACCCAGCATGGCATATAATTTATTTAAAAAGTTTTTGTCTTGTTATTGTGGTGTGTTTTGGGCGGTGGTGGTCAGTGGGCAGTCCATAGGAGTTGTTGCTCTTCTATAATTTGGGCCACAGGGACCAAACTCAGATTGTCAGTCTTGGTGGCAAGTGCCTTTATCCATTGAACCATCTTGCTGGTCCATTTTTATAGTCTTTTTTTGTTTGTTTGTTTATTTTCTGAGACAGGGTTTCTCTGTTGTAAATCTGGCTGTCCTGGAACTCATTCTGTAGGCCAGACTGGCCTTGAATTCACAGAGATCCACCTGCCTCTGCCTCCCGAGTATTGGGATTAAAGTTGTGCATCACACCACCTGGCCATTTTTACAGTCTTTTATTAATCTCTATAGAATTGTTCTTAGAATTTAACACTTTCTGATTTTAGTAATTTGAATACTCTCTTTCTCTTTTTGCATTAGTGGGGAGTCACACTTATCCCCACCCCCTGTATGTAGCATGCCTTCAATTGAGTCTGTAGTTTCAAAATGGTTGCACGAGACAGACTCTGTCAGTGTCATTGTTGTCTGGGTTGGTGACAGATCCTGGCTGTATCTCATACACCTTCTTCTAGAATCCTCTCCTTGTTTTGCTTTTGGATGTACCATCTCCCCTCCCTTTCTCTCTCTCTTCCTCCCTCTCTTTTCCTCCCTCCTTCTCTTTCTGTCTTTCAGAGGTATCTATTTGTCTATCTATCCCTCCATTTATCTATTATTCCTGAGAATGATACCTGAGGTTGTCCTTTGGCCTGTATGTATACCATGTGTAGGGTGAAAAGTCCAAGCTCACTGAAAAGTTACAGATCATTTTATCATATGGTGTGTGTTGTGTATATGTGTGTGTCTGTCTCTGGCTGGATGCTTCTGTGCCATGGTACATGGTGGAAGTCAAAGGGCAACTTCAGGTCTTGGTTCACATTTTTCACCTTTTCGAGACTGTCTCTGTTTTGTTCACTGTTGTGTATGCTGGCTAGCTGGCCTGAAAACTTCTGGAGACTCTTCTGTTTCTACCTCTGACTGCTCAGTGTGGGTGTGCTGTGATTATTAGATGCACATGTGCTGTTGGCATCCAGTTTGTGTGTGTGTTTGGGGATCTGAACTCAGGTCATAGACAAGCTGTTAAGTACTTTACCCATTGAGTCATCTCCCTAGCCTTGAAACTATTTATTACATATTTATTATTATTGGCCAGACACACACACACATACGTACATACACACACACTACATATATATTATGATATATGTTATCTACATAAATATTATATTTATATACATATATATTATATATGTATATATTATATATATATTTTTTAATTTAAGAGATAGGGATCTTGCTCTATTACCTAAGCTAATCCAAATTTTATGGGCAATATTTTTTGCCTCAGCCTCTTGAGTAGATGGGATTACAGGCATACAGCATTGTGCCTAGCCATGAGTATTAAAGTATGAGCATATGAGCCGTAGAATGTAAAATAATGCATATATAGAAAGTATATCACTACACCACAGCTTCCAGTGGCCTTGTATTTGATATTGTAACTCCTATGAAAAACTGCAGAGACCATGCTGGTGTTTCTGAGCTCATAAAGAGAAATAATCACACATCTCACCAGCCAGTATTTAAAGCTGTGTTGATAAATTACAAAAGGTTTTTAAGTTCTGCTTTTGGTGATTAATTTTGTTTGTATTTCTAGGACTTTCAGTCAGAAGAAGGCTGCTATTGAAAGAGAGTATGCACAGGTGAGTGTGGTATGCCTTTTCTTGGTTTAAGATCAGATCTCCAAGGAGAACCTTGGAATCCCCTACTGCTGCCTGCCCACTTCTGACTGTCTTCCTCTGGTTCCTTTTTTAAAAAAAGACAAGCTCTTGCCATGTCATCCTGGCTTTACCTAAACTGTCTGTATAGACCAGGTTGGCTTCAAACTAACAGAGATCTACTCACCTCTGCATCTTGAGTGCTGGGAGTAAAGCTGAGTGCCACTAGACCCTGCCAAGAATTATTTTGTTTTGTTTTTGAGACATGATCTCATTATGTAATTCTGGCTAATTGCCCCTCCCTTTTTGATCCATTTAAATCTTAAAGTAAGGCTTCATTGCTCTTTATAATAAAGATCATAGTTGAGGTTGCTTACTTGAACCCAGGACCGGCAAAGCTAGTCTAGCTAGACAGCTTGCTCCAGGGATCCTCTGTTTGCACCTCAGAGTGCTAGGATTACATACAGGTGGGCCACCATACTGGCTCCGTATTTACATGGGTGCCAAGGATCTGAACCATAGTACTTAGAATTAAGTAGCAATAATGCTAGATAGGTTATATTGAATCTAATAAAATTTTATGATTTGTTTTGGTGGTTGTGGTAGGTTAGAAAATATCATAGATATGGGTCAGTTTTCATGGTTGAATCTCTAGTAATGATAATAGATTCTTAAAATTTCAAAAATGATTCTAATTTTTTTGGTATGCCATATTTTGCTACTGTTTTGAAAGTATGAAATTTTGTTTGTTACATTGAAATATTTGGCAAAGCTTGGCGAAAAATCAAAATTTATCTTAATTTTAGCATTTATTTTGGTTTAAGCTATTAAATAAGCTATTATATATATAAACATCTAAAATTTTAAAATTATTTTTGTTATTTTGTTTGTATCATTGACTTGCTTTCCTGTGTGTCTGTGTACTACCTGTGTGCCTGGTGCCATGGACACCAGAGAGGGCATCAGTTTCCCTAGTACAGGAGTTAGAGGCAGTTTTGAACCTTCATGTGGATGTTGGGAATCAAATGTGGATCCTCTGTAAGAGCATCCAGTGCTCTTAACTACTGAGCCATTTCTCTAGACCCTATATATAAACATTTTAAAATCAGTTGAAAATTTCAGCATTTGCTATTATTGTGGGACTTTACTGTGATGTTACCTCTTCCCGTCATTGTGCTATCTAATGTTCCTTTTTGGGAACTCAACAATTTCAACTATTATTTATTGTTGGTATGTTATCTAAACAGGAAGACTGGGTTGAGAAGATGGTGCAGAGAGTACATTACTTGCATTAGCGTGGTGACCTGAATTTGAATCCTCAGAAACCCACAGACAGGCTGGATGTGTGCATCTGTAATCCCCTAGTGCTCCTGCAGTGGGATGGGAAGTGGGTAAGAGAATCCCCAGAAGCCTACTGGCAGCTGTCCTGGCATACACGGCCACAAATAAGAAGAGACCGTGTTTCCAACAGGGTGGAATTTGAGGACTGACAGTTGAGATTGTCCTCTGACCTCCACAGGCACTCACACTCACACATGCCTACCTTTTAACACACAAAAGATAAGTAAGAAAATAAACTAGCAAGACTGCTTGTATCCCAAAAAGAAATGGAAGCTGGTGATGTAGCTCAATGGCAGAGTACTTGCCCAGCATGTGCAAGGCTTTGAGTTTGATCTCCAGCACTGAAGGAAAAAGAAAAGAAAAAAGAAAGAAGGGAAGGAAAGAGAAAGGAAAACAAGGAATTCTAATTTATATGCTTTGAACTTTTTATTTTCTTTATTACTTTACTTATTTTTTTAAGTTACTTATATATTTTAGTTTAGCATACAAAGTAATGTGTTTCATCTTCATACATATGTGTCTTTGTATTTTGTGCTGATTCGTTCCCCTTCCCCAACTTACCAGTTTTAATTCCGTTTATTTATTTATTTATTTTTGTCGCAGTCTCCCAGTGCGTTTCTAACTGATCTGGATCTTGATATGTAGAGTAGGCTGGCTTCTAATGTAGAGATTTTCATGCCTCTGCTTCCCAAGTGCTGAGATTAAAGACATGTGCCATCATGCCTGGCCCATTCATTGTTTTGGGTATTATTCTGTTCATCTTACTATGTTGTAGTACTGGGAATTGAATCCAGGGCCTCATATATGATAGGCAAGCGCTCCATCACTTTGCTACATTCTCAGACAGATGGTTTACTATTTTAAAATCTCATATTTATTTAAAAATCTGTTTTCATATATTGAGAAAGTATTTACGTAGTACTGTTCTATGGATATAGCAATGCTCACAAAGAGAGTGGGATGGGCATAGTCCTTGCCCTTAACATTCCTTCTATTCTATGGTTGTATGTAGTCTTCCAGCCAACTATACTAGATTTTTTGTATTCAAAACCATTCACATGGCATTATGGTTAAATGGCTATTATTTAATGACTCTTAGGGAATTATTACTAGTAACACTGACATTCTCTATACAAAAGATTGAATGGCCAAAAAGATCGACTTTATGAAATTCAGAGAACATACAGAAGAGTCATTCTAACACAAAAATATTTTAAAAAGCCAAATTCATTACTATAGGGTAGAAGAGGCAGGGTCTTTAGGCTTCACTGCTGTTTGAACAATCTTTTGTGAAACTTATTGTATTTTTGCCTTAAATTTTCAAATGAAATGCAAATTTTCAGTCTATTAAAAAAAGAAGAATCTATGTATGGCTGGCTCATGTTTGTAATTTCAGTACTTTGAACACTGAGGCAGGAGGCTTGGGATGAGTTCCAGGTGAGCTTGTGCTACAAAGTGAGAATTTTTCCACTATCTGGCTCTGTGTGTGTGTATGAAATCATTTCAACTTGAGATAGATCATTTGGCAGCATGTTGAAAATGTTCCTTCTAGCAAATGCAATACTTGTAATATATTTTTAGGGGAATATTAGAAAAAAAGAAAGATGAATATTGCAGATTGTCGTTTACACTTGATGGAATTTGGTGAACCTTTTCAGGTTGTGTGGCAGTTTCAATTTCCTACAGGAGTATTAATGTTTTACTTTTAAGCATTGTTTATGACATTTGCTTTGTAATTCTCCAGAAATAACAGATGAATTGAATGTCTGTTTATACAAACAGAGCAAATGGATCTCTGAAAATACAGTAGTCCCAAAAGATGACCAGATAGCACTAAATCTTAGGGTAAAATCAAGTCTAGCTTGAAGATAGCTAGCCACTAAAGTGTTTGTAAATTTGTTTGCAGTACTCAAGCTGAAATTGCTGCAGGCAAGTTCTGTGTGTTAATGTACTTCCTGTAATCGTTGGCAGAAAGTTGCTAGTGAAGGAAGGATACAAAAGGTTACTGTGGTTGGGGAGAAAGAACAGGAAAAGATTGTGGACTTTTAAGGGCGGCTCCCTGCTGAAGGACAAACACAGAGTAAACATACTCATGCTGGCAATTACTCTGTAACATTACCCTGTGACACCTAAAACTTTTTTCCCCTATTTTTATTCTTTTAAGAAATAAATTTACAAACAGTTGAGCATGGTACCCAAGAATTAGAGTTATGTGTATATATGTGGTAGGAATTCTCTTTGGTGAATTTTATCTGTATAGAGACGTAAAGTGTAGCCGGTTCAGTTTTATGCAGTTAGCTTTTTTGTGCTTTAGAAAAACACATGGACTATATACTTGAAGATTTTCTTTCTTCCATGCTCATTTTGTAAATAAGGAGACAGGGTAACTACTATGGCAAAAAGCCCATCAGGTCAAAATTGAGGGGGTTACTTATATATTTATGTCCGATGCTTTTAAAAATGACTTCATTGTATTAGCTTATTTTCTTTGGCTTACAAAAGTGTTAGAAATACATTCAGAAGGAACAGGCTAATTGTTGTCTCACAGTATTGCATATAGTTTAAAATTTCAAGTTGTAAGAATGTGTTAAAAGAAGAATTTGTAGATGTGAGTAAATTTGGGCACATGTATTTGCTAGACTTTCATCTTTCCATGGCTGTTCTGTAGCACATCTTTTAAATAACTGAGTAAAAAAAATCATTGCTTATTCTGCTTCCATTCTCTCCGGATCCGGTTTCTATTAATTTAGTGGGTAGGCAGCATAATATAGGAGTGCAGAGAGGGAAGAATTTAGCCTAGAGCTGTGGTTTTGAAACTCCTGTAGATAGTATGCCTGTTTTCCCTCACGCCCCCTCCTATTGTTTGTTTGTTTTCAGTGTAGCCCAGGATGGCCTGGAACTCATGACCCCCTCCTGCCTTAACCTCCCAGTTGTCGGGATTAACAAATGTGTGCCACCATGCATACTGCATAAATTAATAAATGCAGCCTGCTAGCTGGATATCTTTTCACATAATAGTTTGGTATCTTCAAAAAAGCCAACCAGAAAGGGCTCACTTGCCTCCTGTAAAGCACTAATAGCTACACTCTGGAAGCATAGATCCATTTTGAAGTCCTGAGCAATTTTCTTGCACCAAACACTGGAAGGGAAGCTTGCGAATCAGTTCAGTGGACTTCAGGTAGCTTCTGATTTCAGGGAGTGCTAGGCCTGTAATGATGAGGTTTCTTCACCCTTACAGTAGAGGGAGCACTCATGCTGGTGGTTTTTGTAGCCAGTTGCTCCCTGGCACATTGACTTTGCTGACAACCCGCTTTGTACAAGCCATGGTATGGACACCTCATTTCTTATCCCCCCTTCTTCAGCTTGAGCTCAGTGAGTGAGAGACAATGTGATGGCAGCTCTCTTTCTCCTTTTTTATTAGGCATATTAGTCTCTACACGTTTTCACTAATTTGTTGTTTGATTTTGTGAATTGAGTTTGAGTTCCCTGCTCTAATTGATCAAAACCCGTTCGTTTTAATTTCTCCTATCTTACCTCTGTATATAGGTTTCAGTTGTGTAGAGTCTTCTTTGTAATATAAGTTAGGTAAGATAGATTGAGGCTTTAGGCGTCAGACACTATTCTAAGCACTTTATACATATTAATTTGTGTTTTCCCAATAACTATTTGGAAGTAGTTAATGCTCTCCTTTTTATAGTTGTAGACACAGTGCAAGTAAGTAAAATTGCTTTCTCTACTCCCTTCAAATAATCTAGTCCTCGAATACATTAAAAGTGGATTGATTGATTGTGTGAGTGTGGTATCATGCATATGGAAGTCAGAGAACGGTTTTCAGGAGTCAGTTCTTACTTCCACCTTGTTGAAGCAGAGGTATCTCGTTTCTGCTCCTGTGCTGTGTACTCCAGGCTAGCAGCCCTCTATCGAGCTTCAAGCTGATTCTCTTGTGTCTGCCCCTTCCTTGGCTGTAAGAATGCTGGGATTATAGATGTAAGTCACCATATCTGGCTTTTTATGTGGTTCTGGGGTCCGACTTGCATGGCTAGCACCATTAGCTGTTGAACCATCTTTCTTCACAGCACATTTTAAAAGGGTAAAATAAAGGGTCCAAATAATTTTTAAAAAGTTTTTATTTTTATCCATATGTATGTGTGTGGTTGTGTGAGTGTTTGCCTTGTGTTTGAGGGTGCTCACTGGGACCAAAAGAGGCATTAGATCCCATGGAGCTAGAGTTGAAGATGGTTGTGAGATGCCTCATGTGGGTTCTGGGAACTGATTCAATCCTCTGGAAGAGGAATAAATGTTCTTAACTGCTGAGCCATCTCCAGTGCAGAGAGAGTAATTTGAAGAGACAGTAGCAGACTGAACTACATCCCTAAGAAAACCAAGGTGGTAGTAGAGTGGAAATCATAGTGTTTGGAAAACTGGTTTTAAAAACTGCAAATTTTGAATGGCTTACATTATATACTTCACGTGTTTATACATAAGTGAATCTGGCTGACTTTTTGTAACTAGGAATAAGTAGAGGGATCTGGATGACAGCTTCAGAGAGGAAAAGACTATGTGGTCCAGAAATAGTCAAGGAAGGTAATAGGTAGACCATCTTGTGATATTGTAGTAGATATTTATGCAACTTGTTTTCTTCGCTTTCGCTCTGTGTGTGTGTTCAGGCAGTATATTCATGAATGTGTAGGTAAATGCACTCATGTATGCACAAGAGGAAGCCAAAAGTTAACATTCCTATATCTCTGACCTTACTTTTGGGGATGGGTTAGAATGTCTCTCAGAACATGGAGCTCATCTAGGCCAGCTGGCCAGTGAACTCCAGGGAACTGCCTGTCTCTGTCTTCCTGAGAATTGAGATAAACCATTGTGTGCTACCATGCTAAACTTTTAACCTGAGTACCAGGGATTTGAACTTAGGCCCTATGCTTGTATATACCAAGCACTTTACTTACTGAACTATTTCCCTTGTTTTTCTTATTTTCTTAACATTTTAAACAATCCTTACTGCTGATAATATTGTAGGATAAATAAAATGTGTGAAGATCTACCCACTTGAAAGGCACCAGTTTGCACCTCTGCTTTGTTTCAAGTTTTACTTTTCAGCTAACTGGTCTTAATTTTCTTTCCTTTTTTTTTTTCGTTTTGTTTTGTTTTTGGTCTTTGGTTTTTTTCTGAGACAGGGTTTCCCTTTGTAGCCCTGACTGTCCTGGAACTTACTCTGTAGACCAGACTAGCCTTGGAATCAGAGATCCACCTGCCTCTGCCTCTCAAGTGCTGAGATTAAAGGCCTGCACCACCATCACATGGCTAGATCACATTATTTTCATTTTCAGTTTTCCCTGATATATTCTTAAACCTTAAAGAGTCACCTTTTACTTGATTCAGCTAGCTTCTGCTTCCTTTTTCTCCTCTTCCTCCTCCTCCTCTTCTTTTTTTGAGACTGTCTCTCTATGTAGACCAAGTTGGGCTTGAACTCAAAATGATATCCTGACATTGCCTCCTGAGTGCTGGGATTAAAGGCTTGCACCACCATGCCCAGCTCTGGCTAGTTTCAATCTTAAAAATTTTTAAAAATTGTCAATATCTCTGCTTCATGAGTGTTGTAGATGGAAGAGGCTGAATGGAGTGTTTGTGTGTCCCAGTGGGAAGAGGGGAGGTCTGGTGATTTTAGTTCTGTTTTGAAGGTAATTCAAAGATACATCTATTTTTCCATTAATAGTTCTATATGTATTTGTCTCTAGCAGCTATTGGTAGTGTTTTTTTCCATATACTCTTCAAGAAAAGAAGAATTCTTCCTTTTCATTCAAGCTATTGACCTGGTCCTGATATTGTTTGTAGTATTCTTAATTTCTTTTATGCTGTTGGAGCTACACTGTCACCTTTTTAGCCTGAAGTCTAGTGTATTTTCTGTTTTTAATCCTTTTTTACCATTATTTTAAAAAATTAATTGTGTGTGTGTGTGTGTGTGTGTTTGTAGCACACGTGTGGAGGTTAGTAGATAATTTTCAGGAGTCAGTTCTCCTTCCCTCATTTGGATCCCAGGGACCAGTTTTTCAGGCTTGGTAGTAGACACCTTTACCTGCTCAGCCATCTTGCTAGTCCCCTGACTTTAATTTTCCTCACAACTTTGCTATTCTGTTTCAGGGAAATATTTACCTTATTTTATGCTCATTTTGCCTTGCTAGTTTCTTCTTTATTTTTAAGTCAGTTATATGTAAGTGTCAGTGGAATGTGTGGACAGTATATCAAATGTGGGTTGACTGTGTAATTTTTTAATTTGCAGTCTTGTTTTTGAGACAGGATCTCACAGTATAGTTCAGGCTAATGTACAGCTTGATATGTAACCCCAGCTGGTCTTGAACTCTTGATATCCTCTCAAGTGGTAGGATTACAGGCATGTGCCACCACATCTAGTAGTATTTGAAGTATTTCTTAGATGGTTATTATTTCTTTTAGCTTTGGCACGGTAGGGTCTACTGTTGATTATTTCTGCTAGAAAACTGTTAGACTGTAATTTGTTTACTGTCTTTGGGAAGAAACATAAGAGAGACAGAACTTTTCTGGGATAGGGTCTCATGTAGTCCAGGCTGGCTTCCAACTCACTGTATAGCCAAGAGTGATCTTGAACTTCTGGTCCTCTTGCTTCCACTTTAGGGCTGGGATTATAGGCATGCACTACCACACCTGGTTTATGCTATGCTGGGAGTTGAAGCCAGGGTTTCATGCATATTAGGCAGGCACTCTACCAACTGAACTACATCCTTACAGAGTCTTACAGAACTCTTTTATTCTGGTAATTTTCCACAGTCTTGGTTTTAAAATGATTGAAATGACAAAGGATGTCATAGCTAAATTGTGGTTCCTTAAGAAATCAGACAGCTGTCCAGTTAATATTACAATTGTGAAAAATAAGAAGAAAGGATAATATGAATAATGTGTCATTTTCCCGAAAGCTCCAATATGATATAATTAAACACTTGTGTAAATATCTTCGTTGAATGGATGTTATTTTTAGTGAGGCTTAACTTTGAACCAGTGGTGAGTATTGGGTGACTAACTCTTCTTGCAGGAACACAGAAAGGGATTAGATTAGCTTTTCTGGGCATTTGCACCACTTAACTATAAAAGAAACTCTTGGTGGAAGTAAAGTAGAACTGACTGTAGAATAGAGTTTCTGAGGATATAAGCAAGGTTTTGATGTAACACCTGGTTAATATATTAAGACTTCTGTGCAGGTTCCAAGACAGCAAGTGCTACACAGGAAAACCTTACCTAGAATAAACAAGCAAACAACTAAAAAACAACCTCCCCACAAAAAAACCTGATGAAGCTTTAAAGATTAACTGTTTAGTGGTGTGTGTGTGTGTCTGTGTCTACCTATCTGTCTGTCTATCTAGTGGGCAGATTGATGACACTTGGTCATAGCAATGCCAGATAGTACATCACATTTGAGGTTGTCCTTTTGCTTTTGTTTTTGTTTTTCGAGACAGGATTTCTTTGTGTATCCCTGGCTGTTCTGGAACTCACTCTGTTGACCAGGCTGGCCTCAAACTCAAAAGATCTGTCCTCCGGAGTCCTGGCATCAGAGGCATGCATTATCACCACCTAGTTGAGATTGTGCATTGTTAACTGAATGTTGCTACGCATAGTATAGCTGAGATAAATTATGCCCGACATTCACTGCCCTATGTACTGTAATAACTATAGATACTAAAGCCACGTCAGTATGGTGTTTGTCAGTCAGTTTTGTCCTATTCTCATGAAATATTTGAGACAGTTAACTTACAGAGAGAAAAGCTTTATTTGGCTTAATGTTTTGGAGATGCCAGGCCAAGATTGCATGGCCTTTTGATAATGCAGCTTAATTCATGGAACATGAAGCAGATTCTAGTAGACTGGGTTCTCAGAATCACCTTTGAGGCTATGCACCCATTGATGTAAGGATCTTCCATAAATCTCTACCTCCTCGTCATCTGTGTCACTAAAAGTGATTAAGCCTGGAGATTAAGCCTTTAACACATGGATTTTGGGGGCATGCTATTCCATAACCAGAGTATACTGCAGAAACTTGAAAAAAATCAGTATTTCTAGCACTTGGTAAAGGCAGAATAAGTTTGAGGCCAGTTTGGGCTACCTAGAGGAGAACCAGTCTCAACAGTTAGTTAGAAAGACAGATTAATAAAAAGAAAGAAAACATTTTTAAAAGAAAGAAAAAACAGGAGCTCTGAATGTTCTAGGTGTCATTGTCCTTTCTCAGGTTCCTCAAAAGTTGTTTGCACTCCTGGAATAAACATGGTGTCTTAGTCACTGTTCTATTGCTATGAAAAGAAACCATAACCAAGACAACTCTTACAAAAAAAAGTATTTAACTGGGGGCTTGCTTACAGTTTCAGAGGCTTATTTCATTATATCATGGCAGGACGCATGAGGGCAGGTAGATGTGGTGCTGGGAAGTAGCTGAGAGCTACATCCTGATCCACAAGCAGAGAAAGACTGGGCCTAGCATAGACCTTTGAAACCTCTGAAGGCCAACCCACTGACATACTTCTTCCAACAAGACCACACCTCCTAATCTTCTAATCCTTTCAACAGTTCCACACTTTGGTGACCCAGTCAGTTATAGGAGCCACTCTTAATTCAAACCACCACACATAGTGTGAGAAGCTCTGATTTAAAGGGTTGGGAATGAGATTTAGACTAGGGAATATATAGAACCCTTTGAGAATATGGGTTTATTGATGGTGGACTAAGTTGAGAGCCTTAGGTATGTCTGGTGTAAAATATGAAATGGGCATAATGAAATAGTTCTAGGACTATAGAAGATGGAGGATTCAGTAAAATTGCCCACTTACTGCCCGTCTCCCTCATCCCTCTCAGCACATAGCTTCTATAATATAATTTACAAAAAAGACCTCCTGCTGTGAGAACAGGAAGCAGGCAAGTACATTAAGCATGCCAGTATCGCCAAAATAAGGAAATATTGATTGGTTTTCTAAAGTGAATTACAGTCAGGTGTCATAATGTTTCCAACAACATCTGATGCATTATATACTATGTAGTCTAGGGGTGAGATAGACTGTATCATCTAGTTTTCTGAAAGTAAATTCTCTTACATGACAAAATTACCTGACTATGCATGTAAACTATCCTTAAGTGACCATAACTGTACCTGGCTTTCTTTTTTACCTTGTGATTCTCTAGCTTCTGCTTTGCTTTATCCTGCTGGTCCCAATGCCCATGCTTGGTCAATGCCAATCACGTAAAGATTATTTACTCCATCCTCAGTGTGTGTGTGTGTGTGTGTGTGTGTGTGTGTGTGTGTGTGTGTGTGTTTTCTGCATTTCCCTGAGTAGTTTCATTGTGCCATTCTACATCCTGAAAGTGGCACCCTGCCTTAGGATGTCATCTGCTGTTCTGGATTTGAGAACTACTGTACCCAGTTACAGCTTCTTGTGTATATCACATCATTTACTGTTCTATTATGCTCCACCCATTTTGTATAGACTCTGGTAAGTGTTAAAATGTTTGGTGAAAGTTTATTAGATGAATGAAAAAGACCATTTCAGGTTTTAAAATTATTTATTTCCAATAATAGCAATAAAATAGGGTAAAACAAAATTGTTCTGTCATGTCATAATGCTAAATTGATTCATTAAAACAAAATTGAAACAAATTTGCCATAGGTTTTTCTTCTTTCACTGTTGAATATATATGTGTATATATATATATATATACATATATATATATATATATATATATATATATGGAAAAAAATTTTTTGAAAATACTACATTTAGGGTTATAGGTAGTGTTCTCTGTTTATATTTTCTAGGAGTAAAAAATATCACTGATAGAATTTTCATTGAGTATATTCTGTTAACTTACTTGTTTAGGCTTTTTTTTTTTCTTTTTTGAGACAAAGTCTGCCTATATAGACAAGGTTGGCCTTGAATTTAAAAAGATCAGCGTGCTTCTGCCTTCTTAGTGCTGAGGTTAAAGGTATATGCCACCATATCTGGCTTATTGAGGTTTTCTTGAAGCAGTCTCTCTGTATTGTCCAGACTGGCCTAGCTCTGGTTCTGTAACCAAGTTTGGCTTCCCACTCATTATCCTTTTCCCTCAGCTTTCCCAGTGTTTGGATTCCAGATGTATACCACCATGTGTGACTGTATTTCTCTTTCTGTGGTGCTGAGGATTGAACTAGGTTTTCATGCTAGGTAAGCATTCTAATAATCTACAATCCCCCAGCATGCTGATAGATTTTTAAAATGGAGCACTCTTCCTCCCTCTCCTTTCTCTCCCTTCCCTTCCCTTCCTTTACTCCTTCCTTCCCTCCCTCCCTCCCTCCCTCCCTCCCTTTTGTCTGTCTGTCTGTCTTTCTTTCTTGACAGAGTTTCTCTCCTGGTTGTCCTGGAACTCCCTATGTACATCAGGCTGGCCTCAAACTCACAGAGGTCTGTCTGTCTCTGCCTTCCAAGTGCTGGGATTAAAGGTGTGCAATACCATGTCCAGTAGGAGCCCATCTTTTTATATAGTGTCTCAGTGTTTTAGTTCAAAAACTCAGTTTTATCAATTTATCTGGAAGAGATGTCCCAGTAAAGTGAAAGGGCATATGATCTATTCATTCAACTCATTAGCTGATTCAAGGTACTTAGTAAGTAAGCTAATGGATCACACTGTTTAATGGGTATATAACATGAACTGACAAGTGAATGTGATGAGGGTTATTTCGGAAGGGAGAGCTCATGACCATAATTTAAAAAATTATGGTGAAATGTGTATATGACAAAAGTTAACCATTTGGGTCATTGTGGAAGCACACCATTCAGTAGATTCACATATATTTACAGTGTTGTACAACTAACTGTCACTATCATTTCCAGAATATCTATAATCCCCTCAAACAAACTGTATGTGTTAAATAATAATTCCCCACTGTCTCCTTCTTCAGCCCTTGATCTATCACATCTATTTTTTGCATGTATTTCCTCATTCTGGATATTTTCAGAATAAGTTGAATTACAGTATTTGCCTTTTCTGAGTTCAACGTTCCTTTTTCTTAACAGATATTTCTTCCTGTCTTTGTAGGATTATCTGAGTAATGGTTGATTTCCCCTCTTCTCCTACCTTGCGCCCCCATCATCATCTTCCTCTTCTTCCTCCTCCTCTTCTTCTGGTGGCTCTGGAAATTAAACTCAGAGCTTTGCACTTGTTGGGTAATTACTGTGCTGCTGAGTTATACTCTCAACACTCATATTTTGATTGCATATCCGGTCTGTGAGGATTTTTAAGTGATAGAAGCATATTTTTATTTCTAAGTTATATGCATGTCCTAATATATTGTGATATTATATTATATCTGTATATATTATATTATATATGTATGTGTATAATATGTATGTATTATAATCTGTATATAAAGCTGATAAAAGAAAAAAATCTTTAAAGAATGAAATGTTCAGTATATTATCTCTATTTTTTGATGGCTTCCAGATGAATGCTTAGCTGTTTTATTTCTTGTCAGATTTTATCAGATGGTCATTAGGTCCACGTTATATTGCTCTGATAAGAATTTTTTTTTTAGCAAAGTAACAGATTTTCTATTTGCTTTTATTTGGATTATTAATATTTACTTTAGTCTGTGTTTCCTTTGGACTCTTTTAAAGCCATTTATCTATCTTATGAGAGTTCAATTCAAGTGCTATTTAATCCACAAATGACTCAACAGGTCCATTAAAAGCCGCAATATGTCACTTTGAAAGTGAATGGGTAAACGAAAGTGCTCTAATTCCAGAGCCCAGTCTGTGTCATTGAACATCCTTTCTTCCTCAGAATATTTTGCATATATGTCCATAATGGATGATAATTGGTCCACACAGACCAACAGTCTGTCCATGTCAGGGGCAGGAATGATCACAAAGGTGGGTCTGTGCTTAACTGCTAATACAGTTTAACTTCTTTACATAACTAGTTGAAGTATCTTTTTGATCAATTAATTTCCTTTATATATTGCCCTACATATTCTCATGGAGCAGTTCACTTCAGTTTCATTGTCCTAAAATCATGTTCTGATTGGCTAACACCTTTTCCTTACAATGTCTTGCTTTGTGATTATTTTATAATTCTGTCTAAAATACAGAAACATTATGTCTCCAACATAGTAAATAAAAACAATATCCTTATGAAGACTTCACTTTTTTTCTTCCTATAGTTGCAAATTAGATACCTTATTGTACAGTAGCTTTAGTAATAGGAGTAAAAGTGTATAGTGAGTTAAGTTAAAACCTCAAGTTATACAGTCATTTTTAAATGCTTTTGTTTATGGGTGACTTCATTTTCACTTATACATTCTTGAAAGCAAGTAAGGTTCTATAGTGGATTAGTAGTGGCACCCTAAAATATGTCTAGCAGAACCTGTGAATGTGACTTTATTTGGAAGAGAAAACTCACAGAAGGGTTAGAGCAGGCTGGGCGTAATTCAATGACTGTGTTGCCCTCCCTACCACCCAAGACAGGGTTTCACTGTGTAGCTCTGGCTGTCCTAGAACTCTCTGTAGACCAGGCTGGCTAAGAACTCACAGAGATCCACCCTGCATGACTGGTGTTCTTAAGGAGGAACTTCAGACATAGACAATCATGGAAAGGAGAAGTGAATGTGAAGATAGAGACAGAAACTGGAGTGATGAGTTTGTGAACCAATAAAGCACACAGTAGTGGAGTTTTATTTCAGCAACACTACGGAACCAGTATAGTAGCTCAGTATGATTTTCCTATCCAGATACCAATTTGAACTTCTTAGTATAGCTACCTATACAGTGTGATTGAAAAGATGGTTATGCTCATTCCTAAATTGTGGGGGTAATCTGGTAATTAGAGTATATCTGGTCACCATTACTGTATTTTTCAAGGATTTATATTATTTTTTGGGGTCTCACTATGTATTTCTGGCTGCACTGATCAGGATGGCCTCAAACTCAGAGATCTGCCTGTCTCTGCCTCCTCAGTGCTGGGCTTAAATGTGTGTGCCACCACAACCAGCAAGAATTATTTTATGTATTAGAGTGTTCTGATGCATGCATGTATGTGTATCACATGTTTGCCTGATTCCCAAAGAGATTAGAAGAGGGCATCAGGTCCCCAGGAACTAGAGTTACCAGATGATTGTGGGCCACCATGTTGCTGTTGGAAATAAAGCCTTGGGTTTCTACAAGAGCCCCAAGTGCTTTTAACCTCTAAGCCAACTCTCTAGCCCCAAGATTTATTTTTAATTATGTATATAGGTGTCCCAGGGCAGTTGACTCCCTTGGAGCTGAAGTTACAGGCAGTTGTAAATTGCTTGATGCAGGTTTTGGGAACTGAACTCATGTTCTCTTCAAGAGGTAGTATGTGTTCTTAACCTGGGGCATATCTCTAGTCACCATTATTGTATTTAAAATTATTATGCTGACACAATCAGATCTGGACTATTGCCTCACTTTAAAACTGGAGATGTAAAGTTCAGAAAAGTGGCCCTGACACAGTCTGAGTCTTGGTGTCTGATTCAAAACCTGCACTCTTTTTCTGTCATTCTTGTCTATAGACTCTAGAGGTCAGTTTCTGATAGTGGCAATCTTTTGTATCTATAGTTTTTCTTCTTTCACAATTTAACTTTGTAAATTCTGAGCAAGTAAAAACTGATTAAACCTTAAGTCTCTACCTTTTCCAAACCCTGAGTTCTATATAATTTTGGTGTTTGTTTGTATTTCTTATTTTAATCAGAGGCTAGAATCTAAAGTAAACTAAACTAAACAATTCTTATCCCCTGAGATTGTTTTAAGAGTTGAAACCAGGAAGCACCAGAAATTCCTTATGGAAGTTTCAGGACTTTAGAATTTTATCTAGAGATTTAGAATGATGAGAACACCCATTCCTGCCTATTAATAGTTTCAAGTAGATTAAGCAAACAAAGCTACTGAGTGATTACAACTTTTATGCACTCCCAGAAATGATGTAATTGCCAATAAAGTCTAGTATCTATCTGTTCATCTATCTATTCATTGTTTTGTTTTTTTGTTTTTAAACAGGATCTTATGTAGCCAAAGTTAGACTCAAACTCATGTTCCTCCTCTCCTCTCTTAGCCTCCTGAGTGCTAGGATTACACTGGTAATGGTGTGGCAATATGTCTTATTTATGATGGTTGATCAGTGACAAAATTAAACCTGTTATCTATCTTAGAAGACTATAAAAGAGAAGGTGCCAGTCCTGGGTATGATGGTTTTTGCCTTTAGGGTGGCTTATAGTTAGTTGTTTTGGGGGGTTTATATTTCAGAATGAACTGAAACATTTCAGGGACCAACCTCTCTATCAACAGTGTCTCAATAGTGTTTATTCACCGAATAGTTCAGCTAAAACTGAGCTCCTACTGTTGGCGGACACTGTTAGGTGATG